>OX155957.1:25623551-26003368 GCA_944548615.1 Micropterix aruncella
ATATATATATATATATATATATATATATATATAGTATATATATATATTATATTGCATAAAAATTGAAGCTATATAAAAGCGTGTGATAAAGATAGTCGAAAAATATAGTGGTTTTTGTCACTTAAGCAGGATTTTATGTTCATACGACAGCCATTATGATAGAAGCATTGAGCTTGAGAAATTAAAAAAAGATATCAATATAAATAATTTCGTTAAAATCTGTGCATATGTAATATATAACTACATAAAAAAGTGAAGCTATATAAAAGGGTGTAGCTATATAAAGCTAGTCGAACAAAAAGTGGTTTTTGTCATTTAAGCAGGTTTTTATGTTCATACGACAGCCATTATGATAGAAGCATTGAGCAAGACATTGAGAAATTAAAAAGATATCAATGTAAATAATTTCGTTAAAATCGATACAGAGAAATTCAGCAGTAAAATTATATACGAGGTATCTTTTCTAAATCTAGAAGTTAGCCACTAAAATATTTTTTCTGATATAACGAGGAACCTAACCACGTCTTTCTTTTTTTTTTACCCACAAGGCATATGCCTTTTCGTGGCACCCGCCTTGTTGCCTATTGGCGCCATCTTCTAGGTGGGCATTTGTAGCATCACGCAGTCAAACACTCAGGCGGTTACCCATCCCAGTATTGACCGCGCCCGCCGCTGCTTAACTTCGGTAACAACGAAAACCGGCGTCAACGGGGCTACGGACACTGCTAATCAGGGTATTTGTATGCAGGAATAAATTTCATCACAAATTTATATTTTCATAGTAAAACTTCGTCCATTCGTTTTATCTCCTCGTTGAAAATGATCACAAAAACAGCTAAGAATGTCCCGGGAGTATTCGTCACGCAACGGTAAGGTTTATTGAATTTCCTAAAGCTTTAAAAGACATGTTTAAGAGAGTTAATCCGCAAAGCTTTGTCGACTTTAAACTTTGTCGAGTTCTTTCAACAATTAAAAGTTTTTTATCGCACGTTCGTCAACACTGAAGTTTTTGAATTTTAATTTCATTTATACCCTTAAGGTGAACGTTGCACTTTATTTTAGAACTTATATTTTAACCTATTTCAGACACTCTTGTTTGCCGGATTGCGATTATAAATATATAATAATAATATTTTAATTCAGTTACGACAATTTTAAATCTAACATTTAAGGTGGAACCAAAAGTAGCAAGACTGGGTAAATAGATATGAAAATATGTTTCCAAATCAAATCAATTCAACGCACTCTTTACTGCACACATGGATAATTGGATAATTTATATATCGCTCGTTGGCCCGGCGACATGATCGGAAAATGAGTATAAGATAAAACTAGGGATCGCGATGTAAAAAATGTAAACGATGGATTGAGGTGAAAGAAAGTCCAATATGGTCCACGTTAAGAAAACCAAGTTTCGAATATAAGAAGCCGCGAGAATCTCTTCGGTTTGTAAGAGGATTTTGATCTTCAATAAATACAATTACACAAGGATTCGACAGTTCATACAGTATATTAATACATTATTAGTCATATCAGATCGCCTGCGCAATCATTTGTTTTTTAATTTATTTATGTAATTTCATAAACAAATATGGCAGTTAAGGACCAATTTGATGCACTATATTGTCATGTCGACAAGTTACTTTATATATAGTTGTTATAATAATTTAGTGTGTTGCAGTTATAATAATTTAATAAAAATAACATGTTTTAAATACGCATTAAATATAATAATAATAATAATAATTTTATTCATTCAAAAACATAAATTTACAATTGTATTAGTTGCAGAATCTGCCTAACTAGGCCATAGCCCGTACCAAGGAAAACTCTATGTATGGCAAAGATTTATTCATGTGCACATAATATTAAAATGAAAAAATACAATATATGATAAAATATAAAATAGATAGGCGAATTCAAATTAAACTTATAATTATATTTAAAATATTGATATAGCATGGTCATGAAAATAAACTTTAATATAAAATGTCGTAATATGAAGTCTGTAGAACAAATAAATAAATAGTATTAAAATATAAAGTGTAGTGCAATGTATGACAATAATAATAATAATGCAGACCTTCACTTTTAAAATATGACCTTTTCCACCTCTTTTCTACCAAGTTGAAGTAAATATGCACGTACAGGTATTAAGAATTTTATTTTATTATAGCACATTAAAAAAATAATAATTTCCTGCGCATTACAAAAAAAAAGTGTTTGGACCAGTAGCGAAAAATAGAGCACACTGCAGCATCTTGGTCACTACGTCGACACCGCCTAACTAGGCCTAGGCCTGTACTAAGGCAGGTGTACCAGGAAATATTTTACCTGTGCATACAAAAAAAATATAAAAAAAATCTAAATTATGTCTTTGTCATAAACATCTTAAAAAAATAAATTAAAATATCATCTAAAAGTATTTGAAATTATAATCATAAGTTATCGAGTAAATAAATAAAAATCGAAATCGTAATAATAGTAAATTCCTGTATTAAAAGATCCTGCTCAATAGAATAAAAAAAAAATAAAAAGAAAAATCATACTAGACAGTCAAATAATTTATGGCTCTTTTCACGACCTTCACTTATTAGCCACTAGTCTGAATTGTTTTAATTTCATCTTCTAATAGGTTATATGCCCTGGAGCCCAAAAGTAAAATGCCTTTGACCAAAAGAGGTCATCATTCGGGGAATATCTATTTTGTTGGCAACGGATCGTCGTGTTGTATGTATTTGTTGTGAGATTTAAATAAAATTTTGGAATTGAATAAAATCAAAAAACAAATTTAAAAAAAAACTACTGAATTCACCCACAAAAAAAATGCTAGTGCAGTAATAACACCCCGTATATTTACTTGTTTTGTTATCTTTTTTATAAAAACAACTATTTTAATTTTTATTTTGGAAAAGGTAAAATAATCCTAAATCACAGAATTTCATTACGGAACACGTCACGTTAATTTTACTTGACTAACAAAAGTATGAACGCAAAAAGAAATGAAAGGAAAACAGATACGAATTAATTGATGTGATAAATTAGGTTGAGCAGAACGATTTATTTCCTCCAGAATTCCGCTAAGACAGATACTAACAGAACATCGCTTTATCCTTGTATTAATTAGGCGATGGTAGATATATTATTCGTTTCTTATGTTACCAACATAGTTTTGTAAACAAGCCACCCTGAATGTTTACTACAGCAACTGAAAACTACTACTACACAGAAAACTTATTTACATACTTACACACGAAAGAAAGTATGAAAAAAAAGAAAAATATCTTTATTGTACTAAAAAACTAACAACGATAACGAAACTTAAATTCTATTTTAACCGACTTCAAAAAAAAGGAGGAGGTCATCAACTGAGTTTGTATTTTTATTTGTTTGTTACCTCAGACCTCCGTCATTTATAAACCGATTTGGAAAAATCTTTATTTATTTGAAAGGATATGCTTCCAGATTGATCAAAATCCATTTTTATCAAAATCCTTTTCTAGTTATGGGATTCTTGAGGAATTGAGGAAACTACTCAAATATTATCACATGAATGTTGGTTCAGTTCCGATGATAATTCATTTTTTACGGTAAGTAAGACCTGATTCTATACCCTGGATCCTCACGAGAGGACTCCTCAACCGACAACAGCAGAGACACGAAATTTTGTATACGCATTCAGTTATAATAGCCCGTTCTAAGTTTCACCAAGACAGGATAGCGACACCCAGTAGCGATCGCCTTGATTTACAGACTAGATTTGCTACACGTCGCCAATCTAACACGTAACATTCGATCATTTAATACGCAAAGCCACCTTAAAGCTCTTTACCTTTGTGAATTGCAATTCAAACGCTTGACTCCTCCCCCACGGGCCTCCTTTTATTTATTCAACTAATTGGAATCGAAGATGAAAGCTTTCGGTATATAAACATGGCTCCACATTCAATCGCCTCATTCTATTGGCTTAATGCGACCCGATCTCGAACTTTGCCACTCAAACAGGATGTTGTCGAGTCGAAAATCCCATCAAGTCAAAAATATTACTTAAAAAAAATACGTGTGGCACTAGGGGACTGCCGCGGTAAAGCATAGCATTTAAAATTGCATAGCATTTTTAAACAACTTATGCAATTATAATTATTATATTTTTTTTTTCTGATATCAGATAACTGCGCTCTATTCGGAAAACGTTGAAAATATTCCGAATCATTTGCGGCTGCGAAAGCAAATGATTCGGAATAATTTAAACGTCTTCCGATAGAGCGCCGCGCTCGAATTTTTTATTCGATAAATAAAAAAAAGGAATATTCGAAAAAAAAACGTAGATAAAAAGATATATAATTAAATTATCTTTAAAATGGTGCAGGTTTCATAATAATACGCCAGATAGTATTTGCGTAGTAGTCGTTTTTGTGTTCGGTTAGACCTAATTTGACAAATTAATTACACTATGTAATATAAACAAAATCTAAAATATTCAAAGCTAAGAATATTAGGAAAATGTTCTTGTTTAACATATTTTTTTTTTTGAATCGTAAGCAGTACTCGTTTATACGTAATTATCAGTTTAAAATCATTAATTTTCGTTAAGAAATTTCTTCATTCGGTCGCCGCGCTGGCCTAGGCCCGCGATAAAAGCTATGCAATAGCTTAAAAAAGTTTGTATCCTTGTCATTGATTATGTATGGTATTACATTGCGCCACTTCGTAGAATGATTTGGCAACCCTTCTATGCTGGCGAAATGTAGGTAGCGCTGATAGCATCGACGTCCAAACTAATAGCAATTATTTGGCTATCTATAGAAACCTTGTTAATAAATAGGTTTTTTTTTAATAAGGGACTAATTAATAATACAAACTCAATAATAACAATAATGATATTTAATTATTTATTAGTGCCATCTATGGCATTTATTATACATGCATTTATTATAATACCATGATGCAATGCATTGAATATTTTTTTTTTAATAAATCATTGATTGATAAGAAAAACCTAATAAATTAACCAACTATAGAAAATGAAACCATTCAATATTATTAGTACTATCTATCGCATTTTTTATATAGGCTGATTACATCACAGATATAATACGCAGAGATAGAATGCCATGATGCAATAAAATAAATGTTTTTTTTAAAGAACTGATTGATAATAAAAACCCAATTATTTAAACAATAATTGGGAATATAAAAAAACATTCAATAATTAGTACTATCTATCGATATTTTATTATTTAAGCTCATTACATCACACAAATAATACGGAGAGATAGAATGCCATCTATTAGCATATCTGAACAATAAAGTAATTATTACTCATTGAAACCTGTATTACTAAACTAAATAATCACATATTTATTTACGTAAGTTATAGATATAATTTTATGCCGTAATAAGCAGGTTTTAGAGCGCCATATACAATGTACCGCTAAACTATTATACCACATAAGTCGCTATATTGAAAATATTAATCAATTTTAGTAACTATGAGTGCCATCTACATGTAGCGTTTCGTAGTAAAATACTGGTTTCTAATTCATAGGTAATCTAAAATACGTTAAGTAATCTAATACGCTATATATAGCGTAATCTAATACGCTATATATATTATATATAATCAATGAGCCTCACATATGTAATTACCTCTTATTCACACTGTCTTTTTGAACTTGGATAATTACGGTTTGAGTTTCTGCAACAATCACCTGACTTGCCCCAGAAATATGAAATACTTTAACGGTTCAGCCATTTTAAAACTTATTAGCCTATATGGTCGTTTTGTTTGCCAATTAGTGCGGAAAGCTTTCGGGCGCATACAGCAGCAGTTGAAGAAAAATCGAATAGAATTCTTAGTTTAATAATTCGCGCATCGAAACCACTGATCAATTAATGTTAACCTTCCGGCGGGCGCGCCGTATAAATTTTTACACAATGCAATATATCACGAATTGAGTAACAGATAACTCCTTTTTACGCAGTAAAATTACCAAAGAGGAAAAATATGTTTTTTATAATTAATACAAGAATGATTTTTTAAAAAATTGTTTATAAAATATAAAAATGTTTTAAAAACATATTTTATTCACATTGTAGTAATTTTCTTTTCGTATAGACATTCATGATAATGTCCGCGCTTTGCTGGTGGTTCTTCAGGAATTTTGATTGTAGGAATATTATATTAAACTGCAGGAATATTATATTAATTTAATTAGTAGACAGAACATAAAAATGTATACTACTTGAATAAGCGGGCGCGCAGTATAAAGTATACACCAGACGTTCTCGATACAACTAAAGCTTGCTATAAATAGCACTAACACAAAGCGGCTAACCATACTCCAGCCGTAGCTGAAGCGTGGTTGGTCGCCTTTGTGTTAGTGTTATTGTCTATATGAAAGGGATAATGTCTTCAAGGTTAAAAACCGTCTATATCCAGAACGGTTTTGAAGGAACGATTTTATGCTGAAATTGCAGTTTTCTGGTATACATTTTATACGAACGTGCCCGCCGAAGGGTTAAAGTTATAATATCATACAAAGTGTTGTTCGATCGTGACTTGAGTTTGCCTCGCCAATATGGTCTTCCCATTAACAAGTTAATATTAACAGACCATAAAGAAACAGATATCTGTCTAAATGCCATGGCTTGCTCCTGAATCCCTCTAAAACACAAGCGATCATCATCGGTAGCAGGTTCTACACCTCGAGGATCGACATGACAAAAATATGTATTGAGACGGAAGAGATTCCTTATAGCATGCAGGTGAAGAACCTTGGTATCCATTTCGACCAGAATCTGTCCTGGCAGCACCATATTAGTGAGATGAGAGGAAGGATCTTTAACAGATGTCATTCGCTGAAGAAGCTCCAAAATTTTCTTCCGGAGAAAGTAAAGAGACAATCTGTCAATCTTTGCTTTTTCCACTTCTTCATTATAGCGACGCCGCCTTCCTAGATCTGACAGAAGAGCTGACCACCAAGGTGAAAAGGCTACAGAACGTCTGTATCCGCTTCATTTTGGCCTCAGAAAATATGACCATATCACGAAACCTTACCACCAGGAAGACGAGACAGGTTAGAACTCTCTGCCTCTTACATATATAGAATCCTCGCGGATGGCGTGCCGCTTTATCTTTGCCGATAGGTTCACCGCATTATCGGTGCAGTTTAGTCCCCTGAGATCAGAGGGCAATAACCTGTTATCCATCCTTGGTCATAGCAGTGACTTTTTTCATACTCCTTCTCCGTGGAAGCTGCACGACTCTGGAATGCTTTACCAAATGATGTTAGAACATCCCCCAGCATCTCCTCGTCCAAGGCCAGGCTCAAGGAGCATATAACCCTAAAATCCATAAATTAACCAACCCACCTCTTCCCCCTCCCTATCGCTTTCCTTTTCTTCCTTCCTCTCCTTCCTTTTCTCTGCGTCCTTATTTATTTTAAGCCATTTGTTTTACTTTTTTTTATTATCTGTTTCTGTCTAGTTCCTCTAGTTCCTCTAGTTTTTCTTTTCATCACTTGCATTTTTTTTTGTTCTTTTGCGTAGCCAACGTACTAAATATGTCATACACTCAAGCTATATGTTAGCTGATAGACATTGCTGCAAGGCAATAAGTTCGCCTTTTTATTTAAAACTAGATGACCCGGTGAACTTTGTACCACCTAAAATTGATTTGAGTGTAACTCTTCATACGCGTTTATTTATCCTAATCAACCTTCCAAATCCAATTCATTGAAATCTATAATATGGCCAAATCATGTAAGTTTCGTTTGGTGATTAAATGAAAGTCGTTTGTAATTAAAATAAATTCAATGTATTTAATTTACATGATAAAATATAAATGCACTTCACATTCAACACAAAACATTCTGTTAAACTATGTTTTTCGTTTTGTTTTCGGCGCGTAAATAAACAAAAATGATGGCTTTTTCTACCGATGGCTTGGCGAACACGGGACATTTAGTTTTCCATTCGCGAAATACGGAAATTCCAAGTTAATTCCGCAAACTTCCAACACGCGTGATTTGTCATCGCGAAGGCCAGACGCACGGGGAATTGCAGCCGTTTAAAATCGAATGGCAAATCCGTTGATTGATGTTGATTGTCGAGGTTGATTGATGTTACGCAGCATGATGATGACTGAGCATAATTTCTATTACAAATGTGAGGTGGCAATCCAGGCAATCCCAGCGAATTCAAAAATCCTGTTAGAGAGTTGATTACCTCATCCTGGTTGATAATTGTTTCTATCGATTTGAAGGCAAACAACTGTCCCTGAATTACATTTTGAATGGTCGCGTTGAGATCATTGACATATTTGTTTTTCACCGCTAATTGGCTCGTTCGGTCAGCTAATTATAGTTTTTGAACTTCTGCGGCATTCTGCGCTGCGTTCGGAAAAACACGCCAACAGATTTCCTCCTTCGATTTTCCTACTTTTTTCGACTTAGCCGTTTTTTTTACTTTTTCGACTTCTTTCGACTGGCCGACTTTTTCGACTTTTCCGACTTCCGACTTATTCGACTTTTTCGACTTTTTCGCCTTGTTCGACTTTTTCGACTTTTCCGACTTTTTCGACTTTTTTCGACTGGTCGACTTTATTGACTTCCGACTTATCCGATTTTTTTTACTTTTTCGACATTTTTCGACTTTTTGAATCGACTTTTCGACATGAAATTTTACACAATCGCATGGAATGAAAACAGTTATGTATGGCGAAGCTGTCAAACAATAGGATCGCCGCGAACACCATTTATTGAAAGTGGTCTATTTCCCAAAATGACCAATTTCGATTTTTTAGATTTTCAGTTGTTTCTTTGAGTTTTTCTTAAATATTTTTTTGTAAACCACCTCTGAATCAAGGCGAACAAAACAAAAAAATTATAATTAAAATCGGTCTAGTCATTTCCGAGATCTTGCGAGACTAACGCACGGCGATCCATTTTTATATATAGATAGATATTTTTTTATTTTATTATTATTATATATAAAATAAATTCGGTATTTAAATTTCATAAACAAAATTTATTGTAATAATATTATAATAAGGCGGCCTTACTATTTAAATTAGATTCGCAATCTTATCAAGGCAAGTTAAATAATGCTCTATTCCTTTATAAAATAATGAATGGCATATTTGATTACTCTGATCTGGTGGGCGAGAGGAATATTAACGCTCCTATGAAAACTCCACGCCAATTTAACTATTTTTGATTGCCACGTTTTAAAACGATTGAATCTAGAAATAGAGTACTCATAGCTGCTGTGAACTTTCTAATACACATTTAGATAGCATTGGCATTTTTAATAATTCCATAATCACTTATAAATTTAATTCTAAATAATACGATTAACTGACTATTAGTTCTAGTTATTTTACTATATTATTATTACAATTATTTTACTAATATTATAAGTAATATGATAATTTTATTTTAGTTTATTAACTGAACACAATATTTACACAAGGACTTTTAAACAATGAGTCGAACATTCTAGATACTCAATCCTCACACTAATGCTCACACCCAACACTAACCCACCCAACATCCACACACTCACACCCACACACTCACACCCAACACCCACACACTCAATACACTCACACACTCCCTAGATACAAGTCTTTTAAATACTAGAAAAACGGTATTTTAGTTTTATTAAGCGGTTCTCAAAGTAATTTCAGTAATTTTATTTAACTGTAACCGGTTTTATATTTTAATGAACTGATTTTTTACTCTAATTATTACTGTGTGATTTCCGAAATAAATAATTAAATTTCATTGAATAGAATGACTTCGGCCTCTTAACTCTCGATCCGGAATTCGCATCGGACCACGTTGCTACTAGTTTATAGGAGATACGGTTGATGGATTCTGAGCAAGAGAAAAGTCATTAACCTTTCGGAAGCCAGTCATTCCACGCAAAATTTTGGAAGCCCTAGAAAATTTGTTTGTAGAAGGTGTATGCAAGCATACTAATATATAACAGTGGATAATTAAAGGGCAGGCTTCAATAACAGGCTTTTACAGTAGTGGAAGGAGAAATAGAGCCGATAATTGAATAAATACGGATATAATACAGAAATACGAAAAACGCCGATCGGCGGGTGTGGCCACCCAGGGGTTAATCCCCAAAAAAGATAATTAGTGATAATTGATAAATCGCAATATTTCGTTATATAGTTACAAATAGCAATATGTTTTCAAGCACATGACATTTCTAGAATCGAACAATTCCTTAAAAAATAATCATTTTGTTAAGTTTAAATTACCAAAAAACTGAACAATGAGAAATGCATGAATATTTTTTATTATTTTACATATATTATTTTATCAGCTAGAGAAATTAAAATATAACTAACTAATAAAAAGAATACTCTATAAAATATTTAAATATTTTTATATAACAATTTTTATTTTTCTTCCAGTACTCTCAACGAAAACGCACGCTACTGAGAACGTGATCCCAGGACTCGAAGATAGTAAATGTAGCAACAACGCCTATCTGGATCAATGCCTGCAGAAAATAGACCCAATGCTGAAAGATACAGGAAGAACTGCTCTTCCACTGACTGAAATGGACATCAACAAATTATGCACGTGAGAACGTTTCTATGCTATAGTATATTTAAAACTATTTAAAATGAAAAAATCTCATTTTTCACCAAACATACTTTTCGGGAATTCAATTTACTGTACTTGTGACGCTCTTTTTTTCTTTCAACCAAGTGCAATGTGATCGAAAAAGAAAAAAACAATTTCGACATGTCGACGCATTTCAAAATCTTTAAACCCAAACAAGCAAATTCCAATATAGCTGTGTATATGTATGTATATATGTATTTAAATACACACAAATAAAGCGAAATAATTATATATGAGAAATATGGCAATTAGTCATACAAAAATCTTTTCTATGACTCTATGAAAGGAAGTATTTCCCGGCGAGCAGACAACCCCCCCCCCCCCCCCCCCCCCCGATAGTGATTTGTCTTTTTTTTGCCTAGAAATATTTATGGTGTGTCCTGTCCTACCTACCGCGAACGGTCAATTTGACCCGTGAAAATGACGTGAGGAGTAAAAGTACACATATGGGTAAAACTGTCGGTTTTCTCAATATACAATACATTTTGCGTTTCAATATGTAACCGATATCGGTGGATCGAACCAACTTACCGACAATAGCTGGTTTCCTTTATACAAAACGTGACATAAATGTAACCGGTCAAATTCTGGCGGTTACTTGAAGATGGGGGAGGGGGGGGGGGGTGTTTCGGGAGTTATAATGGGGTTGTCATCAGAATGCTGGTAGCAGGCTGGCTCCAGGATACTCGTACCAGGTAAAACCAGCATGATGGTACCGGGCCCACACCAGGATTCTAGTACTGGTGTTACACCAGGGTGCTGGAACTAGTTTGGCTCCATGAAGCTGATATCAGATTGGCTCCAGGATGCTGGCACTGGGATAACACCAGGATTCTGGCACAGTAAAATGACACCAGGATTCCAATACTGTTCCTCACCAGGATGCTGGTACCAGGCTGGCTCCAGGATTCTGGCATCGAGTTAAAACCAGGATGCTGCTCCAGAATGCTGGTTCCAGTTTGTCACCAGGATGCTGGTGCTAGGTCGGTTCTCTAAGATGCTGGCACCAATTTGAAACCAGGATGCTGGTATCCGAATGCTGGCACAAGTTTGGCACCTGGATGCTGGTGCAAAGCCGGTTCTCCAACTAGGTTAAAACCAAGATGCTGGTACTAGGATACTGGCACCATTTTAGCACTAAATTTGAAGTAATTTTTGATATCTAGACTTATGCATAGATATCAAAAAATATTATTAAGTTAATATTATTATTAAGTTTGGTTTCCTATATGAGAAAAATAAAGTTTTATTTTTTTAAATTTAGAATAAAAATTATATAAAAATAAATCTATGCGAAATTTCACGAAAATTATTAATTTTATAAATATCTCGTAACAAATCTGTCATTATCTGAGTTGAATAATAAAGTCGATAACTTTTTCAATCACCGGTCAATTTGACCGAGCGCGGTAGAAATAGATATATAAGAACAGTCGGTAGGTTTCGTGTTAAAGAATTGAATCAATTTTAGAGAGTAATATAGAGGGAACTAAATTGAAATAAAATTTAAAATTTCGGCTAAAACACGACCAAAAGCCAAGCTGAAAAATAGAAAACGAGTAGCATTGGAAAGACTGTCCTTTCAGATACCCAGGAATATACCATATCTGTAGCTGAGAGGGTCAGGAGGTAGAGGGCACGCTAACGAGCGAAGGCTACAACTCAGTCAAAGACGGTGTAAGCATATCGGCTTCGAACGTGGTGCCCGTAGCGCCTCGCTCGGAATCACATTAAATTTATTTAATGAAATCAATTATTCATGGTAGGTACATTACATTTGGTACGTATTCATATCAATGCCTCGGCTGTTGATTCGTACACATGCATTTTTGTACATGTTTTTCATCGAGACACAAAACAATAATAATATTTACTGGTTAATATATGTTTGGAAAGAATAACAACCGATTTTGAAAAGGCAGTAAAAAACAGACAATTTATTTATCCATATTCTATTTCTGGCACCCAACGAAAGAGTCTCTTTAGAATACATTTTTCAAAATAACCGGCAAGATGACTTCCGTTCAGTCGTACACATTCTTCCAGCCTGACATTCACCACTTTCCGCAGAATTCCCAGTAGAATTTGAGCCACTTACTAGCGGATCCATTCTTTCAGGGATTTAATTGTTCGTAGTGGGTTATCCCGAAAGACTTTAATTTTTAATTGATCATATTAGAAAAAAACGCATGACTGTGTGATGAACAACGAGGCCATGCCTTATCCCCATTTCGAGAAATTACGCATTTGGAAAAAAGCCATTAACAATATTCATGCTTAAACTCCCTGTATGGGAAGTTGCTCCGTCCTGTAGGAAAAATGTATCCTCGAAAACTGTGCAAGTTGTGGTGAGAGAAAAATTCCAACATACATGCATATTTATTCATTTATTTATTTTATTTTATAAGGAAAACACACAAAATGACATAGTACACAAGAATACCAAAGAATGACAAATTTATATTTATTTTAATTAAAACAAATTTTAGAAATTTTGTGCCCATTTATGACATTTATTGATACAAAAAATAATAAATGTGACTTGAGAATAGTATCTCCGTCCTTCCGCATGGTTACGGGTCCAAAGTCGCTTACGCAACCTCTACCTGTTGTATTACAGCGGTAATTCATTTCGAATTTATCGCGGACCTGGGCGTTCTTTGCCCGTGTACAAGGGATCGAGTGGCCCAAGGTGGCCCATTTCAAGAGTGGCATGACAACAGTTATGCATCCACTCTTGCTGCTTAGGAAACAGTGTATTTCCATAGTCTCCAGACCCCTTCAGCAATTAGTCAGAATGCACAACCGATTGGCATGGCCGACGGTTTCTCCCGGCGGGATTGCATCCCGCCGGGAGAAATTTGAGGCCTGAGACACGGGAGTCTCTTCCCGGGGTAGCCTTCCATTCGAGGAGGCTTCTGAATAGGAGCTGAATTGTGAGTTGAGCCGATCCGAGAACAAAATGGATCTTGTGGCCCAAGCTGCACGAAACCACCACTATTAGCCGGCCCAGTCTGAATAGCTTAGCCATTCCGCTACAGTGGAATATGAAGAAAAAGAAGTCCCATACAGTCCATCCCAACGGTATTTAATTTGCGCCGAAAAAAGACTTTCTTTAGGATAAAAAATATCACAGCGCGATATTCGGTTCTAAGTTTTTTCACACGTCTGCTTCGAATCAAGGTTAAAACAAAACTGTTTAAAATTAATTAGTGAGGCGCTGTACATAATCATGGCAGAGGTGCATCATCTAAAAGCACAAGTCAGAAGTGGTTTAAGTATCCACTTCTGCATATGACCCTTGTTTAGAATAATACATATTAGGTTTTCCTTTTAACTACTATTTATTTATTAATTTATTTAACAAATCAACATTACAGTAGGTACACACCAATTCGTTGAGATGTAATATACATAAATATAAAAGGCAATAAATATGCAAGCTGAAGCATTAAAAATAGTAAGAGTAACAAAAATAATTAAAAAACTATAACAAAGCATTCGATCTTATTCTAGTATAAACAGGTAGTGCAATGCCCATACCTTGAAGAGATGTGGGCACGCAGTAAAAATATCCAGGTCTGACGCTGTCGAACATAGCGCATTGATGTGTCGCAAGGCACGCGTAAGGAGACTCCATCGACTTAAGTTGGTACGCGAGGACGGCTCCGCAAATAGAGTATGTGACCGAGCTCGAATATAGTTATGCGGAACAAAGAGACAAATCTTCGCTAGCATGCTAGGATTATCAACTTTGCCCAGGACTAGCTTAAAAACGTAGTCCATGGTGAGCATTTCTCTACGCATTTTAAGGGAATTATAACCCATCATGCCTAGTATAAAAATAGTATGGTATAAGTAGGGATAATAACCGTATTTCATGAAAGATACAAAGCGTAAAAATTATATTTTTCTAGCATGGTGATATAAAGATCCTCATTTTGATTCCATGTAACCGCATTCGTTTCCAATCTACTTCTCACAATTAAATTATACAATGTGGGCATAACTCGGACATTGTGAAAATGCTTTAGGTTCCGAATAACGAAACCCAGTAATTTAAAAGACGACTTAGATAAATCAGTGATGTGCTCCTTGAACGAGATGTGCTCCTTCACCTTCGGAACTCTAGTAAGCACATTGCCAGCGATGGAGTTTTTCCTTTGTAAATAAAATGCAGGTTGTTAGGAGAATGCAGGTAAAAAAAATTAATTTTTAGGTACAAGTTCCAAAAGAAAACAACTAAAAATGTGCTTTATATTTTTGCCTTAAATAGAGTCAAATGGTACTAATTATGTTGGAACCTCTCATAACGAGTAATTCGCAGTAATTCCTCATAACGAGTAATTGCACCCCTCATAACGATTATGGGAAAAATTGTTTCGCTTAACGAGTGTTTTGCTTAACGAGTAAGAGTCTGGAAGGAATTATGCTCATTATGAGAGGTTCCACTGTATATTCTTACATTTTCCAAGTTCTAAGGTAATACAATAAAAAATGGATATGAGTAATGTTTGAAAATTTGTTTCTTTATTATAACAAAATACCAATTTTGGAAATGTAACTCTTTGGCATTGAAGTGGGTCACAAAAATGTAAAGCGTATTTTTATGTAAATCAAAGTTTTAAATTAAAATAGTAGGAATCCATGATGGCCGGCTTAATCGACCTTAAAAAGTCTAAGCCCTTCCCACGCTTTAATTTCAAATACGGATGCCTGTAAGCTCTTCTTCAGATTAATTTGTGGGAATTAAGTCGCTTTATTTCCACGATATAGCTTCAGTAGATTATAAAAACCTTTTGCCCATATTCGAAGACTTGATTGATGGCTCAAGTTTGAAGTACCCAAACTGAAATCTGCCTTCCAGTAGAGCCCCGCCTCGTTCATCGTTGATATTACGCTTCTGAAATAAATTGATGAATTTGTTTATGTTTATGGCATATGAAGTCTCCATAGACACTTAATAATCGGTCAAACATTATTAAACTTTTAGTATGGAGGTGGAGCCTTAAAGTCTCAACGAGATTCTCGTTTTCTTAGTTTCACACTTTACCCTCCGCTCCCAGCGACTAATTTAAATTCTCTGCCTTAGAACAGACTACAGCCATCTAACTATACTATAGTTAGGTGACAGACCAGTTTTTTGCTACTGATTTTTTCTCTATAACATTTTTATAGTAATTGAATTACATATCTAATTTAATTAATAGCACATTTATGAGGCGGTCAGTATGCCCTTTTATTTAAATATTAGCGAAAGACGTTTTAATTGATTGGTCTATAAGTCGCAATTCAAGTCGACTAATTTTGACGACTTATTAACCTCGCGAAGCGTAGGCCCTATTTTAACTCGACTGTTCGGCATATTATCTGTTCGTCTTTAAAATGCCATACGGTCATCTCCGGCCGAGTTGAAACAGGAATACAAATATATACTTAGGGCTAATTTCACTGTGCACACGGTACCGGCCTCGTCGGATCTCCGGCCGAGCCTACCGACCCTATTTGGCACTCGGCGGTACCACAGACTGTAAATATTGAAAAGTATCGGTGGTCACAATGTCGTCATTGACGCGAAAAAACATTTATGTTCATGGACGTCTAAAATCTCCTCTGTCGAATGTATTGTGGACGCACTTTTGTGTGTTTGTGAGTGTGTATTCCTCCACGATGGTGCCAAAACGCTTCATACGATTAAGCAGAAATTTGGTATGCAGGCATCATTCAGTCATGGCAAGAGTTGAACAGATTTTATTTGAAATCGTTCCACCAAGGGCGCGCTAGACATACTTCAATCTCAAAATATTGCAGTTAAAGACTTGAAATTCGGTACACAGATGCCTTGTTGGACCGAAATCACGTTGTTTAATTTTAGTCGGAATATCTCGTACAGGACCGACTCAAATAAATGTTAATACCGCCGTAATTAAGAAAATTCTACATAATTGTTGGAAAAATACCATGTTAATACCACGGAAATACCACAAAAACATGAGACGCTCGAACGATAGGTACATTTGAATGGTAGGTATTTACGCCCAGTTATTGCATTTCAGACGAAAATATTCCTATATTATTATATATATTCTTATATATATCCTTCTTCTTTATATATGCTTCTTTCTAATATCCTTCTTTCTAATCTTTACTAATATTACAAAGAGGTAAAGTTTGTGAGGTTGTAGGAAGTAATCTCTGGATCTACTGAACCGATTTTGAAAATTCTTTTACCAATAGAAAGCCACGCTATTTGTGAGTGTCATAGGCCATATATTAATCCGAAAAAAGAAAATACTTTTTTGTGGTAGTCGGATTTGTAAGTCGGAGAATAAGCGGTCGAAAGAAAACGTTTCTAACTAACGCTGCCTTAACGATGAGAGATATATGATTATGTTCTAGAGAAAAGTTGTAGAGCTTGATAATGCCTACAAAAAAGTCAGCGACAGCATATGTCTAACTTTTATATTTAAGTCACATAAAGTAGTATTTTAATCGTTAAATAACTGAAATCGTTAGGTCATGTTTATTGGTCATATTATCAACAATTATGAATTCTTATCGAAATAAGTAAATTTATCATCTCAAGTGTTTAAAACAAAAAAAAAAACCTTTTCAGCATAAATAGTTAAAGAGATAATACGAGATAAGTATGGAACTGCGACCGTGTCGTAATCTATACTAATATTATAAAGAGGTAAAGTTTGTGACGTTGTAGGAAGTAATCTCTGGATCTACTGAACTGATTTTGAAAATTATTTTACCAATAGAAAGCCACGCTATTTATGCATGTCATATGCTATATATTAATTCGAAAAATGAAAAGACTTTTTCGTGGTAGTAGGATTTGCAAAATAAGTCGGAGAATAAGCGGTCGAGATTGATAATGCCTACAGAAAATTCAGCGACAGGCGACAGCATATGTCTAACTATTATATTTAAGTTACAAAAAGTGATATTTTATATTTAAAAAATAATTGAAATCGTCACGTCATGATTATTGGTCATATTATCAACAATTATGAATTCTTATCAAAATAAGTAAATTTATCGTCTCAAGTGTTTACAAAAGACTTTTTCCTTTTACTGCAGACACTCACAAGAAGACACTCACAAATATCGGTATTATAGTCAAATTGGCATGCAAATACATACATACATATGCAGTAAAAATATAACCCTTCTTTTGGCAGTCAGGAAATAAATCATGGCACTCAATACTAACCGAACCACCCCCATAATTTAATTACAGGTAAAAAGTTTTACCGCCCAACAAAGTGGGCACGGGTCAGCTAGTATTCTTATAATATATATATCCTATTTCGTTTCAGACGAAAATATTCTTCTTCTTCCTATGACGAATCCTACATTGTTGATTATTAAGTTACCCACTGACTTATAGGAATGGCAAAAGTAATTTTGTTCTGATTCGTTATTTTATTACAAAATAAGGTTTTTTCCTGCCCGCTGGGCACATATCAATATAATAGTTTCATATGCACGGAAGTTCGATTCACTCCGGAGAAATCCACCTGGGACTAATAGTTACTTTTAAATGAATCACATCGCTTACTTGACCCCTCAGGAGTCTATATTTCAAATTTAAGTCAAAGGGTTAAGCCGCTTAACCCGGATGTCTTTGAACATTGAGATATATGTAGAATACCATAACCATTCCATTGATATGCAGGTATATTCCTTCATTATATATAGAGTTTCCTATACGAGTCTCTGTATTTGAAATTGATTAAATAGAACAAAACAGAATCAATAAAAGGTTGTATTTTTGATATACTTAGGACTTTAGTGACATATATATCATTCTGCTAATAATTCAATCAGCACAATAAAATGTCTTTTCCAAACATACGCGTTGATTATTGAAACTAGGTCCGTGACCGAAATACAAAAGCAAAGTTCAAAAAATAATCCAAATATATTCAAATCCAAATATATCCCGAATAATCCAAATGTATTGATATTTATATTATTACTAAACAAGTTGAATATTCTAGATGCAATAAAGGAGCAATACCTTTGCTTAATCGATGTTTTCAGAAACTCTGCTGAGTTTCATTATTAGTAAAAAAACTCTAATTGCCCTGCGGTTTCATATTACCCTATTTAAAACTTTTTCACAATGAAGCCAAAATATTGATGTCTTTACGAAAAGCTGCCTACAGGTCAGAAATTTTGTTTCAATATGCAGTTCATTGGGGAGGTAAAAATCATACATCGATCACCATTTTCCTGTCTTCAATGGTTGATTTTAGGAATATATTTTTGAGGTCTTTGCAATGGCGTTAGCAGAGTTTTAATACATACACCCTATAAAATTATTTCACAAGTAAGGAGTGATTCGTGCAAAAAGTATTCAATAAAGAGATTTTAATTATTACGCTCAAAGAGAGTAGATCTGGTTTTCATTAAAATATAATATCCCTGAACCCTATAAGATACTGGTATCAAACCCTATGTTAAGATTCATGAGACTGCAAATTTTATTCGAGGATACTCTGCATCAGCGCGGACCCAAACTCCCGCCCGAAAGACCATTTGTTTTTGTTACGGTTCAGTAATTTGTTAGGTTCGCTTTTTTATTATCCTGTGCCAGTAGCACAGGTTATCCTAATATCTTAAATATGGAGTAGCAGAAAAGTGACATTGACTTATGACAACCCAATATTTTCAGGGTCATTTTATTTATTTTTAAAAGTAAAGCACAAGATAGACTATCTTGTGCTTTACTTTTAAATCACTACGTCAACACAGCCTACTAAGGCAGGTGTACGAGAAAATATTTTGCATGAGCACAAGTTTAGTTAAAATTCAAAAATAAAATCTACGAAATCTATTTTGGTATTCAAGATATAGAATCATGACATAAGAATCATGACATATCATAAAAAAATAGATTTAAAGTTCAGTTCAGTTCAGTTCAGTTTATTTTCAAAAATCTTTACAGATTATAGAAACATATATACTAAAATATCCGAATTAAATTAAAACCAAGTTGTGCAATTACAAATTTAAAGAACTTACAGAAAATTTAAACCTAATAAGACAATAACAAATCGATTAAGTCAAAATATTATTTATATGTACTTATATTAAATCCCATTATGTGACCAAATAAAATTCAAGAAAAAATTCTTATATAAAAATAAATTTAAAAACCAAAAAATATATAAATAACAGGTAATAATAATTGAAAGCATGAGAAATAACTTAATTGAAATTGAAAGCATGAAAAAAATTAGTATAATTTAGTATAAAAGAAGGCAATAAATTTAAAGGATTAGTTTAAAATGGTCAAAAATATGTAAAATAAATAAATATCTCAATTACATTTAAAAAATACACTAAGAGAGTGTTAGAAAAAATATTAAAATATAATGAAAATTTTAAAATAAAATCATAAATAAATGGGCAAAAAAAAATAATTCAAAATTATGTCTCTGAAATAAAAAATAATAATTACAAAATAGGATTTAAAACTAAAAATATAAATACCATTACCTATTATAAAAATTTAATTTACCATCATAAAAAAATAATAAATTAACCTATAATCAAAAAATATTTAAAATTATAATCATAAAAATACCGAGTAAAAAAATAAAAATTGAAATCATAATAATAATAAACTAATAACTACTCAGTAAAAAAAAGTGGTGTATAAATCAAATCAAATCATTTATTGTCCTAAAAACTAATACATAGTTGTAAAGATATGGTTGTATTACATTTACAATTGTGATATATTAAATTCTTCATTTTATTTGTAATTAAAAGGAGAATGCTTACTCGTAAGAATGTATCTAAAGTATGTACATATGTAAGTATTATGTATTATTGTAGAATTAAATAGAGTCCCACCATTTAGTCTGATGGATAAAAAACAGTAGGTAGAAATTAACTCAATATTTTGTCATTATATTACATTAAATAAATTGAATAATGTAATGCGATAAAAATAAGAAAGTCATTACGAACGTCTTTAAAATTTCAATTCTTTAAAATAACGGTAAAAATGAAAATATTTTTTCTTTATATAATCAATAAATGTAGTGTCCATAAATGGCAAAGAAATGTGAGGATTGTCTAATCGTAAATTAAAATGGTCAATATGTTATTAATACGTATCAATAGAAATAGTCAATAAATTTTAGTCAAATAATAAATCGATCAGTTACCTATTACGGAAATAGAAGTAGCCAAGATGCACATTTTTTTAGAGATCTTTAAGATCGTACAATCCTCTTTCAATGAGATATAATTTGAGCTTATTCTTAAATTGGGGTAATGTTCCTTCCCTACATATTCTTTTGATACGAAGGGGTAGCTTGTTGTAACATTTCATTCCGACGTAGTTCGGATCCCTTTTAAAAAGTTCTGGTTTTGGACGCGGAAAAAAAGATTATTTCTCCCTCTGGTAAATTGGTTATGAGTATCTGATTGTATCGGCAGCTTAGCTATGTTTTTATTATTTTATTTTATTTGGTTAACAAACAGCGTTTATATATAACAAATACAACATATAACAATAAAACTATGACTAATTATATGTTAACACTATTAACCGTTAATACTATGTGTACATTACATATCTCCGCTATTATACCTTATTTATACTTACATTTCTTTAACAGTGATTTACGGATAGACAAAGAGAAAGAACAAAAAACAAATGAGAATGAAATTTTAAGAATGAAATTTTAAGATTACCTATAACCATTATTAATTATTTTGTACCAAAAATATATTTTAAAAAATATTACAAAAAACTATTCATGTAAACCGTTTAAGGGATTAATAGTCATTAGATGGAATAGGGAGGTCAAAGGACTGATAAGACTTTTTAATCGTTTCTTTAAAGTGACTTTTACCCGATGAAAAAATATCAATGTACGCGAATCTATCATTATACGTTGTCATAGCCCTATTTATTAGGGAATGCTTCGTATAATTAGAGTTATATCTTTTTACATAAAACAGATGCGGTTTCCGGGTAATACGAAGAGGAGCCAGAATAGATACCTTTTCGACCAGATACGCACTGTCAAAAATATTGTTAATTACATTGTACAGAAACAACATATCGTAGGTTGTACGCCTATCTTCAAGACTATCTAGTTTAAAGAGAGCTAATCTATCCTTGTACGATACGGCAGATTTATTTTCCCTAAAGCACAAGTGTTTTAGGATTTTTTTTTGAATACGCTCGATTCGTTGCTTGTACAAGTTGT
This sequence comes from Micropterix aruncella, assembly GCA_944548615.1. Lineage (NCBI taxonomy): Eukaryota > Metazoa > Arthropoda > Insecta > Lepidoptera > Micropterigidae > Micropterix > Micropterix aruncella. The sequence continues at coordinate 25,645,450 of OX155957.1, forward strand.
ATTGGGGGGACCAAATACAGGATGCAAACTCTAGTATACTACGAACATAGGCTCCATATATTACTATCAGGGTGGATGTCTCGGAAAATGGCTTGCACGCCCGTAATAGAAAACCTAGCGATTTATATTCTCTGGTGACAATAATTTCAATGTTCTGGTCGAATTTGATTTTGGAATCGAGTAAAACCCCCAAATCTCTGACAATGTTAGTCTCCTTAATGTTATCGGAACCAATTTTGTAATCGTAAAGTATTTTATTTCTGTTTCTCGTAAACGAGATTCGATGGCACAGTGCACATGTTCAAAACACAGTATTCGCTAAGACGTTTAATAATCAGTTTAATGCATTCTCACACTTATGGAGATGGATATGCGTAGATCTTAAGCTTTCTGAAACGACCACGGCATGATTCTACATAAACCAGATTACTTAAAATTCGAATGGCCCGTTTTTGCAGTGAAAAATATGTTGCCTATAAATTGTTATGTATAAAAAATAGATATGTATAGAATGGTTGACTGTAAGATATCGCTATAGCGATAAGTCCGCCATTTGTGCATAAATTTTCTTTTTTATAAAACTAGCGTAATATTCATTAAGTTATGTTTTTATAGCACAATAAAGTTATTCTATTCTATTCTATATGTAAGAATCAAATTTAACGTCAACTGAAAGTAAAAAAGAAACTTGCGAATGGAAAGCTTTAATAATTAAAAGTTTTAATACGATTGAAGCAGACATAACAAATAAGATAGGCTAAAGGTAAACTTCAGTTACCGCAAAAACAAGGAATGACTATGTTGGCCTGACTATGTACTCCTTATGAATATTAAGATACTTTAGGTTTTTCGTTAAAGTTATAAATTAAATTTAAAACTAGGACCGTGTTTCCTTTAATTTGTATATTTAACAGTTTTACTGATTATTTCTATTATAGGTTTCATAAAAATATTTTGAAATTATCAAATTCTTGTTTAGTATTCCATATTTTGGTCAGCTAAACTAAAATAATTGATCCTGTTGCAAGCTCAGTAAGACAAAGTGTGCGTCAATTTTCCAATGTCGCCATGTTACCTCTCTATTTCATTGTCGCAGGTATGTATGAGGCAAGTATCCGTCGAATCTCAAAGGTATGCTAGCAAGGGATAGATCTTCACCCGGTGGGGGATTGAAAGGAAATAAACGTCATAAGCCTCCTTTGTGCGGTAGACGGGACGGGTTGCTATCGAATATCACAGAGAAGGTGCTCGCGATTGTGTGCTCTATTTACAACAGAGCGAAGGGTTATTTTATTTACCGAAGCTTTGAACAGTTTGAAGCCAAGGGATTTGAAATAGTTTGTGGAACCCATTGTTTTGTTGCGGGGGCCGTTTACCATATATATATATATATATATATATATATATATATATATATATATATATATATATATATATATATATATATATATATATATATATATATATATATATATATATATATATATATATATATATATATATATATATATATATATATATATATATATATATATATATATATATATATATATATATATATATATATATATATATATATATATATATATATATATATATATATATACACTTGTTGCTTATATGTTGCAAGAAGAAACCAATCTTAGGTCAAGATGGATGACTTAACAGACATGCCTTAGATACTGAAAAAGTAAATAAGGCCAGCTCAAATAAAAAGTTGTTTGGAAATTGTATATACCTACCAGTAAAAAAAATATTATATGAATCGCTTATTAACCCGCATATAAAAAAATCGGTTGCGTCACCCGAAGACTTTCCCGGCAAGCATGCAATGCCCCTCTCGCGTCAATTCCTCAACCATCCCCCCCCCCCCCCAACCATCCCCTCGCCATGCAATCTTCCAGCCCGCTACCCTAAAATTATTGTGAAATGACTATGATAGCAAATGTAGTATATTTTAATATTTTATAGTATTTTCTTAAATATTGAATTGAAAAAAAATTAATTGAAAAATATTTATTTGCGGCTGTTGTTATAAAAAACATATACAAAAAAAAACAAGAACACACAGATTAAAAATTAAAACTGTAAATAGACAAAGACTATGACATTGTTTATGACATTGTCCAGTAGCGGGATATTTTTTTTTCAATCCTCGTTGGGGGGGGGGGGGTCGCCCCCTCTGCCCCCCCCATAGATCCGTGACTGCCCCAAAATATGTCTTTTTTCCTTTTATATATAACTCACAGTTTAAGAGGTGGATGCAAAGGCCTTCATATACGAAGCACAATAGCCTTCATTGGGGAGAATTTGCTAAAGGCAGATGCAATCAACTTTATGTAAACAATAATAACTAGGATCGAACAAGAAATATCATTTGGATGAACTACAGCTACTACCTGCTAGTAAAACAGCTACTACCTGCTAGTAGTTTTGTTACTATGTATCGCAGCACTGATTCAACCCCCGTCAAGGATGCCGGTTGATTAAAACTCACCAGTATATGTATCAGAATATGTATTTTTTATCATTTAAGTATTTATTATTATTTGTTATTCCTATATTCGTATTATTATTTCCGTTGGTCGTGTGGATTACATCTTAAACTTCATTAAAATATAGCACTAAGTCGAGATAAGACCGTGCTAAGGCATTCTGGATCTAATTATGTAGATACGCAATGAGCAGGCTGGCGTAGAAAGTCTAGTTTCCGTAGAGTTTGGGTAAATTCTAATATTTTTAACCGTAGGCTTTGTAACTGTGACAATACGCATTATTAATAATAAGTTAGAATGTAATTTATACATTAGATGTAAAGTGTTCCTAGGTTTAATTTAAGCAGTGATACGCAGTTTTGACGCATAGGTAGATAGCCTTAATACATAGTTTGCTGGTATTTCTATGGCTATTCCTATTTATATAATATAACGAAACACATTATTCGGAAATATGTGCCCTCACTTTATACATTATAATATATTAAATCATTCTTCCTTCACTAAAATGAAATATAAACCTTTTTATAGCAGTAGAATAAATACGATTCATCGTAAGAGATAATAAAATCAAGGACATAAACATCCCCTTGTGATACTGAATATATGTAGATATCCTATGCCGACAATGTATATATTCTTATTGTCGTTGAAAACATTTATGACATATGCCACTATTCCTCTATAATACAGGAAATATTTTTATACTTTTTACCCCTATAAAATAGAGGGGCAACATGGAAATTATCATAGATATAAAAGGTGTGCAAAGCCCGCTTCTACATGAGATGAAAATATTTGATGGACATATGAGATGGGACTTTCATGGCGATCCGAATAATCGCAGGTTATTAAAATTCATTGCTGTTTTATGTGTAGTTTATATTTTCCTTGGTTGTTGGTGAGAAGGTGAATTAAATTTGGTCGTAGTCTCATAAAAATGGGCAGTATATAATAGATTAAATTATTTCTGTGAAGGATCGAAATATTTCTCCGAAAACACATCCCTCTTGATATTGTGCTCTCTAAAATACTCTGTAATTAATTTCGGCCCGATGTTGTCTATATTAATTGCATTTGCTATTTTATATTTTTATCATTTTTTTATTAAAAATTTATAAAGGTACATTTATTGCAATTACAAAGCCATCCTTACTAGGCCTCGCCTATATTAGGGTAGGCTTAATCTAATATATATGTATATATTGGAGTTTACTTATTATGGGGTATCAATTGCTTATCATTGTATGCAATGAATAATAATTGTATGCAATTACTAAAATCTATACTAATATTATAAAGAGGTAATGTTTGTAAGTTTGTAAGTTTGTATGTAGGGGGTAATCTCCAAAACTACTCATCCGATATCAAAAATTCTTTCATTAATGGATACGTTATCGAGTAGTGCTATAGGCTATATCTTACTGTGGCTATACCTACATCTTTACTTGTAGATATATATTAAATAATACTATATAGGTTTGAATATTGGCCTGGATTATACAATATAATGAGATCCTTGTTGGTATGTGGATTCTGGATGTTTTACTATCCAACTCGGAGATATCTGTATCTGAACCGGATTATCCCCGGTTAATAAATGAACATGTTTACTACCCACCGATGGATATAATAATACACGACCTTAAAATTCGTACATTGCCGAGCTCACTAATACTAGTATACTCGTATTAACAAGTAAATGTATTAAAAAGATTAAAAAACACGACTGCCGTAATTACAGAAAGGGAAATATTGTATTTAAAATCATTTTTATACGGTTTTTTTAATGAAATATTTGTGGTTTATGTATGTATGTATCTATATAGAAACATGTGATACTAAACACGATATATTTATGTTAATTTATTGACATTTGAATGTTTAGAAAATTATTTTTCGTTATTTGGACAGTTTGGTACCCTAAGACACTCGGGATGACATAACGATTCTAACAATATCACTCAAATTCTAAATCGATTCAAGCGTATGGAAATTATGGCGGAACACAAAATCATGGTTTCATCATAAATACACACCGGATTTTTTCCGAGTGCAATTGCGTAGTTTTATATTTTTATATTTTGGATTGGAATAAATTCATAAGGACCAAAAAGGTTATTTAAAAATAGGCAATATTGTGGAGTGTAATAATTAAACACGTTGTATAATCTAAATTAATATTCCAAATATTTCTCTTCTTACTAGGCCTACCGGATCTATTCCTGACGGCCGCGAAAAGGAAGAAGGGAAAAAAAATGTCAAATGATGCATGTCAACACGCACCACTTTACACGGCGATATATATTAAAGACGCTGCTTTCTCCTTATATGAGAGCAAGGGGTTGTGGCACGTACCCTATAATACTCGGGAGGACAAAACAATTCTAACAATACCACACTTTTTTTAAATTGGTTTAATCGTTTAAAAGTTATGGTGGAATAAAGAAACGGAAAAAATACATATATGAACCCTGAACGCATAATACTCCTTTTTTTGGGGCAGTTTTGTAAAAAGGAGACTTTTGTGCTATTAACGCTTTTCTTGGATTCCTTGAATTAAGGATTTCCTGGAAGACGCAGTGAATCGTCTTGCCGGATGTCTCAAGAAAACGAAATCTTTATTGATACTGTCCGGTTTAATCAAACATGGCAAATATTCCCCAACCCTAATAAGCAAAATAAAGAAGTTTAAATAACACCGTAAATGGAAGAGGTACCATACCCCCGAGCGGCGAGATTTCGCGAGCGCATGTCTTCGGTTAGCTGTAAGATATTTCTTTTAAGCAATAAGCTCGCCTTTTTGTTTAAGCAAATAAAGCGTTTAATTATTATCATTATTATTATTATTATTGTCTGAAAGACTATGTATAATTTTGGAAATTTAAGATTTATTAAGGCGGCCGACCAAAATATTAATTTCTACCAAACCGTTGTTGCGATAATTAAAATAAAAACATCGTTTTGTTCCCGATGAAATTTGATATTAGAATACTAGAACCTAATTTTTGAAAACATAAACTACATTTTTTTATTCACAACCAAATTTTACAAAAAAAAAAAGTCTAGAGGGGAAAAAAATAGTCTGAGTCCGATCGGTCCCAACGAGGCGCAACTGTGCTTTTACGTTTGAGTCCGATCGGCCCCTCTGAGGCTCGAGGGGATAATCAACTCAATAACGATCAACTACGGTCGTCTTTGTTTAAGTCTCTACTCTAAAATTCAGGTTGTAGTAAGTAACTTCTTGTGGCGATTGTGAAGACTAAGTATATCACTACTTCTTTCACAGGGTCTACAAAACGGGTATCGAATGTATGGATGCATGGACCAAGGAGTGTCTGGCCGCAGACATGAAGAAATTGGCCGACCAGCAGACTTCTGGAGCTAGGAAAATGATGATTTTTCTGTGCAACGATGAATCGTTTCGAAAAGGTTGGTAAATTTATTGTACGGTTAATACAATTAAATTTAAACTGGCTACGAATTTAGATATTCGAATATTTTAATATTCGACAATTTATTCCGTTATCGTTCACTGGGCCGGGCCTCATCAGACCTCACTATATTTAAGACCGACAAACGCTGCCGAAGTCAAAAAAGTAAGTAACTTGTCGCTCTTTGTCATTACTGGGATTGTCCGATATCAAGAAAGCACAGTCTGGAATAGCATTTTTATTAAATGGTATGATTCCAGTTGCCGAGAAACCTGATACTCCATTTCTCACTGAAGCTGATTTATTCCAAGCTGACGCTAAAACTTTTTCAAACTGTAATCGTGTCAATTTTCTTAATTGATTACTTGTTATGAACTTATTACATTCATCGTAATAAAATGACTTCAGGAATTTAACGAAGGTTCTATCCATTGGCTGGAGAAAGTGTGTTGCATGACTGGGCAAACAAATCCGGATTATTTCGTTATTCTCAGCAAACTCCAACATTTCTCTTTTGCTGAAATGCGATGAACGTCCATCCAGAAATATCACTCATTGAGCAGGCGCCTTACGGGGCAAGAAATTATTTCGTAGCCAGTCAAAAAATATTTTTAGAACTGACATGGCGATTATTGCGACATTACTACAACAGAGCCAGGTGGCATACCGTCTTGAAATTCCGGTTTTTCCCCCCTTTATCATACAATAAGGTGAGAGGAAAATTTCCTTTCCACTGAAATAAGTGATATATGAAAAAGTTTCTCCTTTTTTGCCTGAGACGATTGTAGACATGGTCTTTGAGCCTTTTATAGCAACTACCTTTCCTGGTTTATTATTCAATTGCAGACCTGTTTTGTCCATATTAAATATGGACCCTGGTTTATCGAACAGGCTATTTTTCGTCAAGCCGTCTTCTAATAATGAAAAGTAATTTTCTACACAATCTTTTTTAAAAGCGTTTTCCCGAGCTACAGACACGCCTTTTTACATCCTAATAGAAATGTCCTTATTTATAATTAAAAAGCTTTTCAACCACCCGTAGCCCGCCATTTTTTCTCGGGTAAAATTCTGCTTGATACCTAGTTGCTCTGCCATTTTCCGAACTGTGTATCTTGTGGGAATACATTTATTTTTCTGAAGATTTCATATGGGTAAAAAGGTCTTCTCCTCATTCTCAGGTGTCAATACACAACTCGGTCCAAGAAAACCTGTTTTGAAAACTTTTCATTTTGTGACCTCCGCTTAAACATTGCTTTCGGTATTCCAAACATTCTTGCTTCTTCATTGATTCCCATTCCACTAGCACAAGCCTGTAACAGCATTGGTTAGATTAACCTCAGTCCATTTTCCTCTATAAGCTCCTCTTTTCTCACATATGTTAAAGGCATTTCTGAAAATGCAAAAATAGAACCTCATTAAACACAGAAACCTCATATCACGTATTAGCTCTACAACCCCAAATACTAAAATCTCAACAAAAAATGAATTTTAATTGGTCCATCTCACTAGTAACAAACCTGGTCCATCACTCCTAAATCGAGAGGAGAGACGGACTACCGCCTCACTTTATCGATTCGTTATCGAAATCGTTTCGATATCGTTTATCGATACTTTTGTGGTTATATTGCCGCTTTGAGAACAGGCAAGTACAGTGGTTCCATTTTTTATCATACAAATCCAATATTCGCTACGTGCTTTCGCTATGAGTGCAAGCATAAAAAACTGACACACCTTAAACATTTTTAACACTTTTTCTTAAAACCTAAAAGAAAATATTGCCCCTTCAGTGCGTCCTTCGTCGTGGTTTTGCAAAAGTTCTATAAAAACTGTTAAAAATGTAAAAATAACACCTAAAGACGTCCGTTTGTACGGCTTTCCATCGTAGGTACAGAAAGAGTGCAGAAAGAATTTTTGAAATTGGACAACGAGTTCTCGAGTTTTCGTGCTCACAGACAGACAGATAGATAGACGGATGGACGTACATATCTAAATTTTGTAGGGTTATAAGCTTTCAATATAGGCTTCTTACATTTTTTCACAGCCAATGATATTAGCATTTTATAATAATCTATGATATTAGTGACTCGGTGACATAGGTAACTTGCAGTCGGATCTCGGTCTATATGAGTACGCGTTATTATAATAATTGGACTTGACATGAAAAAGGACGACAAAAGAATGCGATAAAACGTACCCTACATAAATAGCCCCGTTCGAAGTTTGAAATGACAGCGATTGTACCGAAATCCAAACCTTTTATTGGGCGGAAATTCAATATTAGGACGGAAATTGGAATATATAGAATATTGAGGGAATGAAAACAGAGCTCGTTAAAGCTGATGGTGAAAATGCTGTAAGAATATTTTTACCCTGCGCTAAAATAGTGTTTTGGTATTTTTGGTTAACCTTAATGCAATAAAAGAGAAGCAATGACTGCGATTTTTTTCGATAGGTGCTATTTTCGATAAGTGAGCGAAGTCACAAAGATTGCCAGCATGAAAATTCTTGTTCGGTGTATTTATTTTACATTTTATTGTAAAACACTATCGATATTTAATTGCACTATATACAAATAACTAGAATATAAGCCCGTTCATAACGGGCCGTTTACTTTGCGTTGGAGTCCGATCTTGTGAAGTGTTAAAAATTTCTAAAGACAACTACAAATCACCAATAGCTATTTTAAATTATCGTGGTGCGTCTACTATTTATTGTTTACCAGAGCCAGGATCCAACAACCATCAATTTTGGTATAACAATGTTGAAGGCAATGTTAACAAAAGAAACAGCGGAGCGGCATGTTGGAATATTGCACGAAATATACTTTTCTCCTTCAAGCACATACATACCTCATTACAATTGAAAGAGGACACGTCCCTAGCAGTAGGGATTACTTCCATTTTGAGAATATTACAGAACGTTGCCAACCGTACAATTTTGGACCGTGTTGTGTATGACTTCTTACTCATCATCAATAATCAATCAAGAAAATAATACTAATGAATGTCATTGTTATGATCGTCCGTATATAAATACGCCTTATTTTTATGGTACTTCCAAGGATAATAGAGATTTGTTTGACGAGATGAAACGCTCTATAGGATAATACTATATAATTCCGACCTCTGCGTTAAATTCGACCGCAAATACACATAGCATAACCGTTTGTCATTTAGCTTGGTGCTGCGCAACATAAAGTGGTTCAGCGATGTATACGTTATGATATTTCTAAAGGAATTGATATTGAGAAGCAGGCTGCGGGTTAATGTTGCCATTTGAAACCTTTACAAGGAGATATATTAATGCTAGAATAATACTATTATCACTACCTTGCTCAGTGGTTAATTAGTAAAGGAAGAACGGACACTGAGTGTATCCTCATGACATTTCTGAATAGGCAATGCATCAGTTACACCCACTCAAATCTCTTATTTCGTATCGGGATAAATTTTTTAATTATTTACTGCTAATTTTAATTATTATTTACTGCTGATAATATTTATTATTTACTGCTGATATTAATTAATATTTACTGCCGCTAATAATTATTTACTGCTGATAATTATTTACTGCTATTTTAATATTTTTGTTACCTAATAATTACTTATGTTTTTTTTTATTTGGCTTGTTTTTTCATTCTATCCTAACAATTTTGTAACGATTTTGCTCTTAGCTTATAAAACCAAAAGAATAAAAAACATCTTTTACGAACAGACGCTGCCTAGTTAGGAGTGACGCAGAATCATTGCATTTAAATATTTCTTATATATTTTCTTAAATAAATAAAATAAAAATAAAAGAAAAATTAAACACCAAACGGTTTTGTAAGGTCTTGTACCTAAAACAAGACGGATAGGTACTAATCGCTCTTGTATTAAAGTATTTTTTTTCGGGGTATGGTTGGGTACAATTATCATCGTCTGAGGCTGGAGATGCACATTATCCTGCACGTATAGGATACAGAATGCAAGAATGCGTAGTACGTATACGAGTGTACTGGCCCAAATCGATTTCTTCTTTCCTGATAAACATGCTCGCGCTAAATGAATGATGTAGTAAATAATGACTGAATGTATTACTTTGACTATAAAATACTTTATTATGACTATAAAAATTTATTTTGATTATTGTTATTAGTTTCAATTTTTATTTAATTGTATGAAATCAAAGATTATCGCGGCTGGGTTAAAAATGAATTTACCGCTTGAATTTTGTAGCAACCGATGTTTCGGCGATACACGCCGTAAATTGGTTTTTTAAGCCTTTTTTTAATTTTATTTTTTGTTATTTTCTCTGAATTCTTTCAATTACGTGTTGTTTTTTACTATTCTTGTTATCTTTTGATTGATAACTATTCTTATTATTTTTACTATAATTATTATTTATAAACCTTTGAATATAATTTATTATTTATTTACCTATTGACTTAATAATATGATCAAATTTGTATACATTTGTTAATGTATAGTAAGCCTACCTTAAGTACTAGCTAAGCTCAGTTAGGTAGACTAGGAAAAACTTTTTTAATTTGATTGTATTTGAAATAAAAAAAAATAATGATTGATTGATTAGTATGAGGAGATAATTTTGTATATCACAGACTGTACTCGTGGTTGTCTGACAAAGTGTTAATCTATATAGATATAGAGCAGACAATCTCTGATTAAACATATGCCAATTGTATTTACGAAGTTATTGTTACACATATTTAATCACGATTTGTCATCGAAGAACTACTTCAGTCTCAAAGAATATTTCCGGCAACCAGACACGAAAATAATAATCCGACGTTAATAAGAGAATAACCTCGTTCGTTTGTAATCTCCACAATTGTCATATTTAATTTATAAATCCTTCGTGTTATCGTAACAAATAAATACAAATCCTTCTGCTAAAGTACCTTCATTGTCTCGTTGGGTCGATCTAATTGAAGCGAGTCCCGACCCTTATTCAGTGGATTTGTAACTCTACCAGTATTCGCTGTTATTCGGTAATCGCTGATTGTAGAGAAAGCTTTCACTCCCTCGCCAAAAGAAAGGTCAAACAAAAGGGTCGTAATGTGGGGTAGAATTTGTTAGTGAAGTAAACAAAATAAACCTCATTTAATCCATATAAAATTTAGATGGATATAAATTGCAGTAACAAATTTAATATACCACACCTAGATGTGGCTTTTAAATCACGCCATTTACTAATATGCTTAAATATATTATAAGCCTTTTGCAAGAACTGTATGTGTAAAAACTGTATGAGTAAAAACATTGATAACTTCCGAATTACTACATGTACCAACTTTCTTGAAATAAAATTCATTATGATCTTTAGTAATTGGTCTTGCACAGTTAACCTAGAGCAATTAAAAAATACCTGTTTTTTGTAGATTTCAGAAGTTTGTATTTTTTAAAAATGTCGATTTACACAAAAAAAAGTGTAATTTTCAGTACTCTTTATAATTGCTCACTTAATTAGCTCTCTGAAACAGTATTATATCTCAAACACAACTTGAGTAAATCGACGGTTATTAATAAAAAAACAATTTAAAAAATCTGTTTTTTTTCAGAGATTTTAGTAAAAATTGTAATAGTCTTTGATGTGATGTCTTTGAAAGTCCTAAACAGAGAGGAGCAATATTATTATTTTTTAGAGATTTTAGTAAAATTGGTACTAGTCTTTGATGTGATACGACAGTCCTTAACATATAGGAGCAATATTAGAAAATCTGTTTAAAATTACAAGTTTTTTAGAATAGTTTCTAATGTATTTTCTGTTGATGAAGGGAGGTCTAGTTTTAACCCATTTTTTTCCTGTAACTGATGGACGGACATATATTTATGTGTTTATGAATATCAAGAACTATAATGTTTATGAATATCAAGAACCCCTCAAACGACTTGTTTGCAGAGCTGAATATATTAGACATCAGGCAGGTATATGCAAAAAAAGTCTTTCTTAACTACTTAAAAAGTAAAGATATTCACGATAAAGCTGAGCATAAAATTTCAACGAGGAGCGCCACAACCTGTAAACACAATGCACAGAAAACCCAAACATCCATCGCCCAAAGACACTTTAGCTTTATAGGGCCAAAAATTTATAACCATCTAAAAAAATCTATAAAAACATGCCAACATACTAAGTCAATCCAATTAAAATCCAAAATTACACAACATTTACTTCAACTTGGTAGAAAGGAGGTGGAAAAGGCAATAAGCCATATTTTAAAGTAAAGGTCTGCATTATTATTATTGTCATACATTGCACTACACTTTATATTTAAATACTATTTCTTTGTTTGTTCTACAAACTTCATATTACGACATTTTGTATTAATATTTATTTCCATGACCATGCTATATCAACATTTTAAATATAATTATAAGTTTAATTTGGATTCGCTTATCTATTTTATATTTTATAATATTTTGTATTTTTGATTTTAATATTATGTACACATGAATAAATCTTCGCCATACATAGAGTTTCCCTTGGTACGGGCTATGGCCTAGTTAGGCAGATTCTGCAACTAATAAAATTGTAAATTTATGTTTTGAATGAATAAAATTATTATTATTATTATTATTATTAATTGAATATTTATTGAATCCCTGGGAAAACTTTATCATCTTAAATTTAATATTTTACATATTAAAATTTGCACGGAAATCGTTTTTGTTTTCGAGTCTATGTTATGAAAATGGTGAATTATTACATTAAAATCATTATCAAACGTTCACATTTTATTAGTTATATATTTATTATCTTGTTTTCTTGTTTGCGCAGATTACCTCAACAATACAGTGTGTTTCAAAGCAGTGTCAGTGGATTGGGATCGGTGCTTTGGTATATTTAAAGAAACTGTAAAGGAGACATCAGATGCTGGGCCATCTTTATCAACACACCAGAGAAGATTGGAAATTTGCTGGTAAACCATTTATATTTTATGATAACATGAAATAATTTAGAATTACATCTTATAAATGCTCCTGGAAAAGTATGTGTGTGTATGTGTGTTTGTGTGTATGTGTGTATGTGTGTGTGTGAGGGTGTGTGTGTGTGTGTGTGTGTGTGTGTGTGTGTGTGAGAGAGAGAGAGAGAGAGAGAGAGAGAGAGAGAGAGAGAGAGAGAGAGAGAGAGAGAGAGAGGGAGAGAGAGAGCGAATAATGAAGTAATAAATATGAATGGAAAGTCTACTCTGCTAAGAAGGAGAGCAACAATATTTGATGAGAATAATAATTAATTATAAATCTCGAGTTTCTCGGAAGTCTGTCAATGACTCGCCTGCTGCTGATTTTACGTAATAATTTCACAATCTTTGATGCCGATCACGTCCATGCCTCGTCAGCTTGACCTTAAACGAGCCTTTACGGTCTACCGATTCCGCTGTGATTTCTAAGGAACCGTTAGACACAGATTTGCCTAATTATTACCTGATTACGTTATTTGTTATATATGAATAATAATGAAGAGTTTGTTAATATATTATTATTATATTTTGAGATAGAATACCGTACAGGCTTGTTTAAAAAGTTATCTATATGGCTACTAAGCATAAGAGGAGATTAATCAATATTTTGCAACTAGGAGCCATCTTCAGGTTGCGTTTCGTAAAAAAACCCAACGTCCCAAAACATCGGAGCGTAGTTGGATTTTTATAAACAAATTCATTTTTGAATCATCATGGGTGAAAAACATCCACCCACAACACCTCAAACCGATCAACCTAGAACTATCTTTCTAGGGATAACAATTTGTAAAATTTCATTTATTTTTTTAACTTTCAGTGCCCGTCATCACTTTCAATCCTGCATCATGAAGGCAGGTCGATCCAAATGTGACCGCGATGCTGCCATCATGCTAAGGAGGATGTCAGAGACCTTGTCAGCAGAGAACATCTACTCGGCCAACTGCAAAGTATTAGACATGGCAACCTGCTCAGGATATCGTCCTTTATTCTATAATAGAAAAGACGTAGGGAATTCCAATGTTTTCCTTACGATGCTCTTTGGTGTTTTGTTATTAAAATACGATCTTCTCTGGAATTGATCAGAAAGCACCATATATTTAATATTTGGTAAGGGTATGATGTCGAAAACTATCGGGCTTGTTTGATATAATAAATAACAACAAAACGAATTTACTGCGTGTTAGTAGCACCTGACGTTTCGGCGATGTTGCAACCGCCGTTGCCCAGGGTAGACTGGATAACTGAGTCTACCCTAGAGAATGGCGGTTTGCGACATCGCCGAAATTACAGTTGCTATAAACTTCACGTGGTGAATTCGTTTTTATGTTATTTATGATTGGTAAGGGTATAATTCATTAAATAGTGAGAAGTCTAGGTTTGAGATATGACATTAGATAAATCGATCACCTATATTCATTCCTAGTGATCAGGAGACCAGAAAGGATAGCTGCAGATTGATCGGTTTGGATATTTTGGTATAAAAAGATGACATCAGAGAAGGAATACAGGGACCAAAGGAAGGTGATAAAAAATGGTCGTATTTGATATCGATACTCTCTAGATATCCCTTAGAAATATCGAAAAACACATGTACATAATATGTAATTAACTTCATAATGCATGTAAACTAAAGGCAATTGACGACATCGATGGGCGAATTGATCTAACCGCTATTTTATGTTTTAAGCTGTTTATTTTTATGCTAAACCGAAAGGACAGCTGTGAGTTTTCACGACGGGTAAACAGATTGCGCCAAAACTCTACGCAATAAATGAATACTTTCAGCACGTACGTTGGACATGGACTTTTAAATGAACGATTCCCGGCATTTATTTGATAGTATGAAAGAAAAACCAAAAGTTAAATTGCATAATCTTGACAATGTTATCAAGTATTCTGATTATGTAATGAACTCTTATCCGTTAAAATTACTTAAATATTTGTATAAACATAATCCTAAATATTTATAATTTTACTTTTGAATCATGTACAGTTAGATAACACGGTAATATAAAGTGTATAAAACCTACAAATTTGTGTATAGAGTCATTATGTTAGAAACTTTATTAAAATTATATCAACGAAAGTAGTCAAAATTTAAGTTATGAAAGACTTAAGTGAGATTCTAGAATGTGCATTTGTATATATTTAGATTTATAGTATGTAATTAGGTAGATAGGTTAATCTTGTAGTAATTCAGTAATGTAATTTTGTAAATAAATACTTAAAAAAATCTGAGACGAAAATATTATATCGATATTTCGTAGATTTTCTCATCATATTCTTCAAATAGCAAAAAAAACAATAGTTATTTCACATCAATTCTCAAAATCAGAAAATAGACACACTTTCAAGTTGTAACTCTCATATTTCTAAATATGTATAAGTTTATGGTACTAAATAAACATGTTGAATATTGTATTTGTATATTTTACTCTACTACTAGAATTTCATCGCGGAATATTTAAAATTCCTAATACAAAAAATATAATATATGAATTCTCACACTGACAGTTATAATGTACAAGCTTCCCTTAAGGGTCCCACATGGTAAGAGATTTAAATTTATTGTTTTAGATGAGGTTACAATGTTGACCAAAATTTAGGTCGATTCCCTGCAAAATCTTTGAATACTCTAACGAACACGAACAAATCAATTGGTCAAGTATATTTTTGCTTTTCCTATTTTTCTCCTATTTTTAGTAGAAGTTCGATGAATTGGCCAGCTAAAACATCGCCCTTCAAGTTGATCATGTTTCCGTGAGGAAAAGTTTTACAATGAGAGACCATAGATACGATGCTTTGACGCAAGAATTTACCTAGTCATTTCTAGTTCCCCTAGGCACAATTGGTAGAATCTGCCGAAAGTCTCCAGACAGAAACACAGTAACTCCTCTCAGTAATAATTCAGCATTGCCCCTGATTTCTTTAAGTATTCTGCTTATTGCTTCAAAACTCCTCTTGTGCGCCATGGTGTTATCGTTCCAGATAATGAACTTGTAGTAACGTATTACTACTTGGGCCATATTTCTCTATTTTGAGATATTGCACTGGAAGCTATCTGCACGAGTCAAGTTAAGGGGCAGCTTGAAGGCAACGTGAGCTGTCTCTTACCTCCTGCCATGATTTTAGCAGGGATATCAGACGAGATGCGACAGCCTAAGCGATTCTATGACTCCTCACTTTCGCCAGAAGTAACTTTCAAACTTAAAGAAAAGTCTTCTCATTACCACCTGGAGCATCTAAGACACAAACCTGGCAAGCATCTAATTCAATGCTGTTAAAGACCTGCCGATATCTGCTCATTCATGAGAGAACTCCTTATTCGATACAACTTGTATCAAGTAATTGGTGCCGTGGCTTTCTCCCTCACATAATCCCTATTTTATAACACTCCGAAAGACCTTGTTCGCTTGGTAAGCCTTAGTGTTGCAATATATGTCCTCCTAAATCCAAAACTGCGTCCTCAATCAGCAACAAGCATCTATTGTACACTTCCTGTGTACAATGATGATTTGCAACACCCACTCTATTTGCCACGCAATATTATCTGATAGACTCTCATTTTACTTATTCTAATTAAATTTTATCCTAATCTTAACCAAAATATCTTTTATTTAAACTTTGCCGAAATTAATTTATTACCCCTTAAAAATAACCGAAATTAATTAGCGACAATACAAGATCATCATATTGTGTTGCATTTTAATGTCTGCGCTATATATGTACCTATGTGGTACTATGGTAAAACCGATCTGATTTTTAATCGGGCTAATTAGATATTTTAATCGGACTAATTAGATGCTATTAAGTAAATAGCGAAACAAAAACATTTCAGCCGTTTTTGATCACTTCAACCCCGACTTGAAGTAATGCGGAAAATCCTGAATATAATTTCTGGGTTTTAGGGAATATATATAGAGAACTTTTTTCGAGTAAAACCGATCTGATACTTGATCGTGATTAAGGGATATGAAAACAAGTAAAAAAACATTTTAGCTTTTTTCAGTCACTTCAACCCCGATTATTCCCTTAAAGAGGTATTTAGGGAAAAATCCTGAATTCAATTTCTAGTCATTTATATGGGGATCCTCATGTCAGTAAAACTGACTTACTAGATATTGAGAAAACCGCCAAAAAAATATTTTATCCTTTTTAGACCACCTCAATACCGATATTTAGGGAAAAATCGTAAATAAGATTTCTAGGCATTTAAATGGGGAGCCTTTTCTGACACTTCATAGTAATTAAGATATATTAAGAAAACCGATAAGTAACCTTTTTTCCCCTTTTTTTAGGAGTTGAATTTCGCAAAATCCCTTCTTAGCGAATGTTTACGTCCTAAATGT
The DNA here is from genome assembly GCA_944548615.1 of Micropterix aruncella. Classification (NCBI taxonomy): domain Eukaryota; kingdom Metazoa; phylum Arthropoda; class Insecta; order Lepidoptera; family Micropterigidae; genus Micropterix; species Micropterix aruncella. The sequence continues at coordinate 25,662,692 of OX155957.1, forward strand.
AACCTCTGTGAAATAAATCATATATTTTTTTGCTATAAATCATATATTTCGAGCGGTTTTTGCTCGACGATGATGAATCAATCAGATAGTCCGTCACAACGTTTATATAGCTATATATTATTTTTGTTGATTATCCATAACATAATCTTCTTTGCTTGCGTAATGTTTAAGTTCCATCACTTTTATATTTGTGTAGGTTTCAAAGGGTTCGGGTCGTCTGGCTTAAGTCAGTGTTCAATTCAAAATAGTGATTAAGTCGAACGGACCATTAGCTTGATTGGGCAAATAGGGCACCCTACACAAATCCGACTTTGAAAACTCGAATACATGGCTTTGTTCGTGATACGGCAAACTTAGGAGAAAATCACTGTTTGAGTACTAATTGACCCTTTATCGACCTTCTATTTAATACTTACCTAAAAGAGTCCATCTATAGTACGTAAAGATACCCGTCTATAGTAGATTTTGTGTTGATTTACGTAGATGTTGTGTAGATGAGGAGTCGGAGAACAAAATGATCTAAAAGCGTTTAACTCAATTTTACAGGAGAGGCAAAAAACTAAATAGCATACTTCCATTTGTTTATTTGTATATTTTGTTTAGTTGATATATTGGCTGATGTGTATAAGGTCAAGCATTCGTTAGTAATTTTTTAATGCAACAATGGGACATAATAAAAATAAAAACCAACTTTCGTTTAGATCGTTTTAACTGAAAACGGAATATTTAGATCGTTTTGATCGCAACTGTATTAAAAAAATATGCCGTTTTGATTGCTGTTGGTGTTTTAAGAACAGGAAATTAAAACATTTAGGCAATTTTTTTTCTTTTCTATATTTCTACATCGTTATTCATCTATTATTATCTATTACATCTATTAAATCCTTAATAAATGAATATGTAAAAATTTCTTAAAATAATGAATGTGATTTGAGAAATATATAAATATGTCTTCTTAGAAATTGAGTTGAGTGCCGCAACTGTACCAGATGACATTTTTTTCACCATTTACACCAAACTAGTTTGCACAGTAAGTCACTTTACCGAAGCTATGCTCAAATGTAAATGTTGTCATGTGTAAATTAGGGATACCATAACATAAACAAGAAAAGGTGCCAAAAAATATATTTAGATCGTTTTGAAAGAAAACATTTTAACGGGCTATGATTTAGTATGAGATTGAGATCATTTTCAAAGAAATTCATTTTAATTCCAAATAATCAACCATTTTCAACTAGCGATAGATCGTTTTAAATGAAATTGGTGATTACTGCCTCATTTTTCTAAGGTTTCTAGGTCAGTTTTGGTAGTAAATAATTTTACCAATCGATACAACGGCCCATGGCGTACCGATTAAAAAAAACATGTTTGGGTCCAAAACCGATTTAGATCATTTTGTTGGCCGACTCCTCAAATATGATGTAGCATGTTTTGTCTAAAAGGGACGAGTGTTCATTGCGAGACCGAATACCCGGTTGATATAAATGGACTCGCGAGAGTAAACACGGAAGAAACACGTCGTTATAAAGTAATAATCACTTAAAATATAATTCATTTAAGTCAGAAAGCATATAGTACGAATTACATAAGTAGCACCCTATTCACCAATAATTTAACTCCTGACACACACACCTCTTCGGTGTCTCGTCGATAATTCATTCAATACAGCGGTTTTGAGTCATACTTGTATTTCACTTGGTCTGGTTTCACTTAAAGATCGATTTGGATTCACTTCTCTGTAATATTTTCGTTAATAGCTTTGGCGATACTATTACCCAACAACAAGAAAAAAATATAATTTGTTTTTTGTAATTTAGTTTTATTTAAATTAGTATAAAAGCTATGACCACAATGCGCTATTTAGCGATAGGTAAAAATCGCTTATATTGTTTATTGATATTTTAGCTACCGCTGTTTCAAGACTCGCCGTTTCAAGACTGCCCCGGTTATCAATGCTCAGTCGATTGGCTGACGCCGCTCGGAGCGCAGACCGTCCAGGAGCGCCCGAAGGCTTCCCAGGGGAACTGACCCGCAGGCACAGAGTCCTACCCGGCCTAGCACTTCTACGTGGAGGCAACAGGGAAGGTTGACCTGTGAGTTGGGCCGACCCTAACACACACGGGCCAACGCAACTGCACTAGGCCCATTAGCTTCTAACGTATAGTACTCAGCACAGTAACAGTAACGTATAGTATCAGCAAAGTAACTGTGCACAGTAACAGGGTTATCGAAAAGAAATGGAAAAAAATGGTGGATGATAGGGCTCGTTGCGTACTAAAGGCGCGGCCAACGTGTGGATGCGATAATCAAATTTGCGCCAACGCCCTTTGATTTGTGTTGAAAACACGACAACACACCAAATCACTCACCAATTTATGGGCCAATTCTACAATACCTACCAAGGCCACCAACGCCCTTCTCTACACGTTCGCCAAGCATTGGCTAGAGCCATTGGCACATATATTGAAATATTAATGAATGATCCTAACCCGTTATAGACCATGGGACATACATATGTGTCAAAACCCCAAAAAAAAAAATATTTTTTTATGTTATTGAGACATTAGAATCTTAACATTAGCAACAAAAAAAATACTTTAAAACATACCGTTTTTCTTTAATTTAGCAAATGAGCAACGCACTCTAGTGATTTTAAATAAATAAATCAAAAATGTTTATGGCGACTTTTTGAATTATATTTTTTTTCTTATATTACGTTTTTTAGTACGTATGATTCCTGAGTTAAATAATAAAATAATCAAATTTTGGAAAAAGTTGTAACTTTGTATCTTTATCAAGCACAGGGACACTTACGTCCCATCAATTTATACAAAATCCATAGAAACAATTTTCACAGCACTTGACATACATGTTATTTACATCGCCCTTTAACAGTTTTATGTACCTTGCATTTTAGATATAGACTCCTGATGGGTCATATAAGCGGTGTAATTAAAAAATATATCAAACAAATGGTAAATAAAATAAAAAAATCTAAATTGTTCAAATATTTAAAGGTTTAAAATGTGCGTTGCTTGCACGGAATAACCATGAAATTTTAAACATACATTCCGGAAAAGTAAAACTAGCGGCGTGATTTGAAAAAAAAATATATTTTTTTTAAAAGTTTTAAATTATGCATTGCATGTACGGGCTAAACCTAGAAATTTAAAATAAAAACCAGGGGTGTTCTAAGTGGTGTAATTCATAAAAAGTTTAAAAAATGATCGAAAATGTTCAAAAGTTTAAAAATGTGCCCTGCTGGCACGGGATAAACCTTGAAATTTGAAACATAGACTCCTGAGGGGTCAAGTAAGCAGTGTGATTCTTTTGAAATTCAAACAAATATAATTTTAAAAAAAAAAACAATAAAAATCATAAGTTAAAAATATCTACTGATGGTATGGGCATATTACATTATTGTCTACCATGTAATTTGAAGGATAGACTCCTGAGGGGCCAAATATACGGTGATTTTCATAAATAGTTCAGATAGAAAAATATATTCAAAAATGACCAAATGCAGGTTGATTGGCATCACCGATTGACTTAAAATTTGAAATAAACTCCTGGGTGGTCAAGTAAGCGGCGTGATTAATAAAGAGTTTAAAAAAAAGGGCGGGCAGGGCCATACCTTGTAATTTGAAACATAACCTCCTGAGGCGTCAAATAACAGTGTGATTAAGAAAAGTAAAAAAAAAACGGTTGTCTGTAAAGTCGGTTTACTGACGATAGTTGAACGTGACAATGTCATAAGAAAATACTGATGGAATGGTTGCATTTGAAGCAGTTTCATTTAAGATTCTGAAATTGTTTTTTACAAACACCCAAAAATATATGCTTTTATACTCACCGATTTGACTACAACATGTAAATGTATTATTGTATAGCAGTATAATTGTATAATTGTTTATTGTTTAAAGTTTATTGTTTTTTTTTAATTAGAAAGTTAGAAATCTCAAACTGTTAAATAACGGTTTGAGAAGCGTTTGAGCACGCTGCGCCATCTAGCGGTAGGCAATACGTCGTAAATAAACAATATCAGCGACATTTTACCAACCGCTAGATAGCGCGTCGTAATGATAGCTTTTCATACTTTTTTTTTTTTTAATAAAAGTTGCTTACTTTGTTGCACTTCGTTGTACCCACAAGAAAATTGTCCGTTTAGTAATAACATTCCGTATATCAAGAATACATATAAAATTATGTCAAGAATTTAAATCAATCTAGTGATTTTCAATCGTACTATTTCAGACTGAGGTTAATAAATAATTCTTGTCGCAACCGGTAGATGGCAGCATTTATATTGAATAATAAATATAATAAATGGAACGCCTCAGAGCGAGGTTACGCCGCATGAGTCATGTTTTTTTCGTGCGTGCAGCAGGCTCCATCGATTTATAAGACGTCACGTCAAAAAAAAAAACAAACATTTTCAGTTTAAGAAAGTACAAACGACAAACGAATACCAAAACTATTATATTGATACGTGCCCTGCGGGCACGGGCTAAACCTTGGTATTAAATATTTAACATCGTATTTGTGTTCACCGAACTTCTCTCACCAAGAGTATTGGATTGTAAACCTAACTGAACTTAATGCTCGTTATTAAGTGCTTTAAAGGGGATAATCAATAACAGACGGCGAAGTTTGATGGTTAAGGGTAATAAACACGCCATGCCTTCTGATATAATATTGATTTGCAGGCGTTTTCTATTGGGTAATAAAAAGGTACTCTATTGAGGCGTTATTGAGGTAGAACATGATAAGTGCCTGAAGTTAAATTGGAATGATGGTCGTTATCAATGATCACTATTTAATTCTAGCCCATATAACCACTTACTATGTCATAATTATAATAAGATTTGAAGTCTATTATTAAGACTCCGTACCAAAGCGCACAAACGGAACCCTAATTGTTAGAATTCTGGATGTATGTACCTGTTGACTATCTCGGCCTGTTTTAAATCTGTCGATATGAAATTTGACATAGTCACAGAACTCGCTTCCATTAAATATTCTATTGTTTTAAAAAATCTAAAAATCTACATACAAAAAGAAACAAAGTAATGATTTGAAGTCAATAGAAAATATTTTTGAAAAAAAAATACTATTAAAAACATCTTCACCAGATCTACCTATTGAATGCCCTATGTATTAGAGCCTTTACTTGAGTTTAGCCGCAGACTAGTCCGAATACACAAGTCCCCAATACAGCCCATACACAGACTAGTCCAATGTAAATTTCCTTTATCGTCGTGAAATTTAATCGCCTCGCTGGTAACCCTGCGTAGTAAACTATTCCCCCGAAATGGCAACCCCAACAGGAGGCCTATCGAGTGGAAGAAGGAAAAATTCTGGGGCGGACGGCATTAAAAGGAGAGATTTCTTGAGAGAGCTCTCTTCGCCCGGAAAATGCCACGTAAATTTACATAGCCGATCACCATAAGGCATCTATATCATAGGGCGATTCAAAAGGTACCTGCCTCAGGGCACACAGCCCTGCGACGCCACACCCAAAAAACCTGGACCAGGCTTTTTAGGTGTGAAGCCCCCCGCTCAAGGGTAATTGTCCAGCGGAAGACGTAACGTGCCTTGGACGAGGCCCGCCGACTGAATAACAGAATGAGGGCTCTCTTTTATTACGAAGCGCTTGACTACAACTTAAATAAGGAACTGTTGCAACGTTTCGGGAAAAAGCCGGTTGTCAAGGGGCTCCGAGAAACAAGCTGCCGGGTGCTTTACGCGAGATCCGAAACGCCAGCTCACATAGGAACCGCAGGCAAAAGTCTATTTTTGTGAGACTATTTATTTTATTTTACTTTCCTGGCAATGCGCATACCACGGGGTGCGTCCTTTATATGAAAAAAAACTGAGATTTTATAACACCGGGACAAACTTGGGAAGGGTGGAATGACCATCAGCGTGGGAGCAGGAACACGTGTTATGCAGTTATATCGGGTATCGATTGAAATAAAAGGGCCCAGAAAATGCTCAATTTCAGCATTGACCAGATTCTGCGAGCACTTGGCTCGCAACCCTCGAAGGTTTCTCTGCAGTGGCAGCGTAGTCCGTGTTTCCGTGTAGGAGTGTTGAGACTTCGGAGGACCAACACTTCTTTAATTATTTATTTATTTTTAGGAAATCCAACAGCTCATTATAATTTAACAAAAAGACGGAGTAAGATAAAGAGAGCCAATTAAAGGTTTTCACGTTTAAGTAACGTTGTAGAAACATATGTGATCTTTCAATTATAGCTATCGATTAAAAATGCATCAAAAATTATGCTAAAGAATTCACTGTTTAGCCGCTGCCTAGCTGAGTTAATACTCGTACAGAATAGATCAAAGTCAAAGCGTTTAATCAAGTCATTGAAATTGTCACTTGTTCGCCACAGAAATACATTTTGCCTATAGTTGGTACCAGCATGAGGATCATGAAGAGCAGAGTTAAATCTATTGAGTTTGGAAGGAACACGGAGATTAATTTTATTTAGTAAGTCAGGAGAGTTAATGTTATTGGAGGTGATTTTTAGCAAAAAGGTTAAGTCCACGGTTTCACGCCGCTTAATCAAGGGGAGGATATGAAATTTCTTGCATAAATTGAAATAGTTAGATGAGCTGTATGGGATTTTCAGACGGAAGCAGAGATATTTCACGAACTTCATTTGAATTGGACATAATAAGTCTTCATTTGAATTCTCCATAATTATGTGGACATGACGACTTCCCGGCGACTGCTCCGTCTCTTAAAAAGTCTTCGCGGGAAGAACAGTCATCAAATACAGGTGGATCTTACTCCAAAACCAGACCTAACCTTAGTTATATTAATACTGTACTCCCCTTAGGTTTGTGCAGGTCAGTGCAGCTTGGGCCTGGTGGCCTGCGTGTGTTCTTAGGTCAGTCCAACTCACGGCTCTGCTCCCATCCTTTATCTTCCTCGAAGTGGGACTTAACCTAGAATGGCCACTGTAAACTCTGCACGCGGATCCAACCTACAGTTGTAGACAGTTGGAATCAGACATGTAGTTCCGAGGAAACGCCTCGGGCGAAACTGCGCTGTTTGCGTTTCAGGGTTTGGTAGCCATGCTTACGCAATCTGGCGAAAAACTGTGGGAGCCCGGAGACGTCTAGCTGTTGACTGGCTTCACCTATCCTTAGAAACGATCAGTTAGCCACCCAATCCCGAGTAATCTTGACGGACAAAGGACGCCACGGATCCGCGATAAATTTATAACTGAATTACCGCTTACGTCAGCTAGAGGTCGCGCAAACGACCTTTAATCCGTGACCAGACTGGAGGACGGATAAATTCGTCCAAATCTGGTAGTAAAGAAGCGAGGTCATCCCGCTGGTTCCTATTCCCATTGCATATGACTTAATAATTTCATACAAATTTTCATCCTCTATTTTACACCCTGTAATCACTTAATAATTTCATACAAATTTTCATCCTCTATTTTACACAATGGTGTAATTTCAAAAAAAAATTTTAGGTGCTTACCTACAGTACCAAATAAAGCCATATGCAAAATTCCTAGTTTCCAGATCCAACGATTTAGATATCTCTATACAATATTTCATCCCTTAAATTAAGCTCTAAGGGTTGATTTTGAAAAAAACTATGAATGCCAATTATATCCATTTGTAATGAGTAGCCTAAATATACACTTTAATGTCAGTAGCTTCAGCGGTTTCGATTTTCCATACAACATAATTTCACCCTTTTCACACCCTTAGGGGTTGAATTTTCAAAACCCCTTCTTAGTGCTCGATTAAATTATAAAATGAAGCCTTGTGCAAATTTTCAACGTTTTAACCCCAGTGGTTTAGGCTGTGCGCTGATAAATCAGTCAGTCAGTCAGTTTCTTCTTTTATATGTACATATATAGATATAGGTAATGTGGTTATCATCCATTTATTTGTCCTTTTGTATGTGTTCCGGGCACGGTGCGTTTAATAAAGTACGGAACCCTAGACGAGCGAATCTAACTCACAGTTTAAGTTTAGAAATTTAAATATAAAATCCATCGCTTTAAACCATGAAGCTTTTACGGCGACAGTTAAATTTATCGAGTTTTGTATATGGTCCATTTACTGCAGCACCCATCAAAGCTACGGTGCAAGGCAGTAAGTGATTTATATCTAATGTAAACACAAAATAGATGAGCCATTCCTGGGTTGGGTCGGCATAGGTTTTGAAGCCCTAACACAACAAATAATGAAGCGCAACTGGGGTTCCCATCGACGCGACGCGACTAATCCTTAAATTATTTACACAATTGAAACTTTATATATATAATGCTTATAAAGGTGTTACCTTCCTAATATCCATGCAAAAATATTTTTGCTTTAAAAATTATCTTTCCGCCTGTCTACCATTTTCTTTAAAATCTTTGTGATGTGTGATGTGATAATATCAATAGTTATGCCATAGTAAAATAAGAACAGTATAACATCTCCATAGTACGCACCGATTTCGCACTCATAAAAGCGTCCGTTGCCCGTACGCTACCACTACATAGATTCTCGGGCGCCTCGGTGCTAGTCAGTCAGGGCTGTCGCGCGACAGCTAAGTATACAAAAGTGGAATGTTTCCTGTACAGGCTGTAATGCAACCTATCAGAAATTACATTTACGAGTATTTACATTTACGTTACGACATTACATTTACGAGGTAACGTTTATTGTTCATTGACGTAGGTAAGTATGTGTCTAGGTAAGTAGGTGCATAGGTATGTAAGTGCGTAGGTAGGTAGATGCGTTTTTGTTAAGTACCTACTTTAACTTACTAAAATGTAGGTATTTTGAACACATGCAACAAGTGATGAATGCTGTCACACAAAGTCAGCACTAACTCATATATTCTGGTACAGTACAATTTTGAGAACCGACTCTTGATCTATAAACCAAAATTACATAAACGTACATAATAATTATAAAAAATTCCATTTCTGCTTTAATGGGATGACAACTTGTCAATTGTGTATTTTTTGTGGCAACCCTAGTTGTTGCGACGTAGGTACTTATTTCGAAAACGTGCCCAAGATGTCGTAGTGATGTTATTCTACTATGGTTATGCGTTTCACCCTGACATATCTAAGTGGATATAATAGGGCCACCCAAGTTAATAATATAAGAATGCTTGAAGGTATTATTGAATAAGTAAATCATACGCTTTTAAGTAATTAAGGTAAGCATTCGACAAATATTTCCACTAAACTAAAAATAAATTACACCCATTATTAATATTAAAATATTTTCTTATATAATGAAAATACGAGTATAAAGGGCAGGTTATTTTAAAAATATAATTTTATTTAAAACTAGAATATAAGTCCGTTTATAACCGGTGTGGCTGTTTCATATGCATATGCGCCAGATTTTAATTTAATTTTATTGGCCGATTCCAAAAAGAATGTTTCTAGGAAAACAGAAAATCGATCGTTCAGAAAACTCGTTGAAGACAATAAATGATCACCGCGCTGCTACTCAGGGACGGCAAGTGAAAATATGTACTAAGGGTCTAACCGGTTGGAGCAAAAAGACTGCTGCATGCACATACGACTACTGTATTTATATGATCAGTGGACTGCTGGCTGACTGAGTGAACTTCGCGCGTCGAACATAAGCACACACGCATGCCCCCCCCCCCCCAAGAGAGGTTAAAATCATAATAGTCATCGAATCGTACAATTGTACGATTGTACAATCTTTATTGAAAAATGGCCATAGACGAAGTAAAACGAAAAGGGAACGAAAGGTTTAATTACCAGCTACCTGATTTTCGTTTTTATAAATCTGTGGCCTTTGGCCAATTGTCATGATTTTTTTTGGGGTTAGTTATAAAAAGACAAGTTTTGCTTATCTACTCTAAACTCACATATAGAAATCAATCCCTGGGTTATTTTAAATTACGGGGCCACCAACCGACGAGGAAGTAAAGTATTGTGAATGCGCTGATAATTAATTCGTGAGACTTCTTAGAGACTAGAAGTCGGTACACAGGTGCCTTGTTGGGCCGAAATCATATTGCGAAAATTTGGTTTGAATATCCTACATATATACAATCGACACAATTAATATTTAAAATCCATCGTACATGAATTACATAGTAAGGCCCTTAATAGCGGCGACGTTTGCGATGCGTGGATCGTTCGAAGATGGAATTCGGAGGCTTACAGCGACCCGCTTTTGCAATTTGATTTTTAAATTGAATGAGATGAAACACGTTCGAAATTCCAATTTTTATTGCGTTGCTTCGCAAATAAACAGGAAGTTTCGCCAACTGCTCATCGACTTTATTTATGAGATGAAAATTCAAATAAAATAAGTCCCTGGCTACATACCGGGAAAGTCTTGGAGTGACAAACGTTTTTTTTTTTCAAAGACGATAATTACCGTTTCATTGCATCTAGCGAATTGAAGCGCTATTTATTAGCAACAATATATTTTCTGCTATACCCAAAAAAATACGACATTCGAAGTGTTTTTTTTAAAGAACGCATGACTATTAACAAATTAAATAAATACCATGATCTTGAAAAAAACCTTCACGCGGTGGAAGTTGGCGCTCGTGGCCTGTCAGCTAAATCTCTGTTTTACCTCTTTTAACATCTTGGTCTTTCCAGAAAAATAATAAACTCTTTCCTAGAAAAAAATATCTAAAACCGCTATTTGCCCATCTCAAATTCTATGGCTTCGAAGGGGGAGTGAATGAGTAATATGGTGGACGCTCACATGTGGCAAGACAGCTGTCCTAAACCTACCACAGCCGGTCGTTAGTCCGAAATCCACTGCTCACCCCCCAGAAGTGTAAAAAAATAGTATCATGATGGACACGACTCCGGTCGGGGAATCCATGGCAGCGCCGTTTGTATTTTATTTATTGGATTCACACAGTTAACGCTTCGCTTTGCGATCCATAATGTTGCCAGAGTTAAGGATACGCTTAAAACACGTTAACGACGAACTAATAACTGGTTCAATAAAACAAAACAGTACAGATAACAATATACGAGTATATCTTTATTATGTCAAAAATATAGGTAGGAGTTTCCTAAAAAAATAAACTATCAACATAAATTAACTGAATAATGGGATAGATGGTTAAATTTCTTCAGGTTAACCGGCTAATTATATTAAAAAAGAATAAGATTTAATATATAGCAAATTACCCGTTTTCGTAATATATAATAAAAATTGTTATTTATCCTTATAATGATTTCGAACGATCTGTAAAGGTGCTCCCTCATCAGGAGCATTCGCCTGTAATGTTTTGAGCATTACGTTTCAATACTGCCTCCCTGACTGACGAGCATTCGCCTTTAATATAATATAGATTCGCATGTAGACAGATTGTATCAATACAGGCTGCGCACTGTAATGCTCGGATCTCCTCCCCCACTGATGTAAAGCTCGAATCTGTAACGTTATATTACAGGCGAATGCTCCCGGTAAGGAAACACTCTAAGGTTAATTATTTTCTGTAAAATGAAATAAATAAATAAATAAAAAGCAGGTCCCCAGTAAGATAATTGTGGTTAGATATTACAGTGGGCAGTTACCGCAAGCCTAAAGAGTATAAACGATAAAAAATCTTACTTTATTCAAAAGATGATATATTTGAAAGTTCAATAAATTACTGTGAATATTCGACAACGGTGGAGTTGCACTTTAAAAATTGCATTGAATGCATGCGACATTGACATTTCTCCAAACGCCGAGGTTAAAAAGCTGTTTCGTTCACTTTTTCCCAAATTGATCTTGTATAAATACTAACCACATACGATGTGCAAGTATCAGTGCTTTCTCGACAAGCAGCAAGAAATCAAAAATGGCAATCAAAGTAAGTTCATTAATTTTAATTTAAAATTATTTAGGCATGCGTCTCTCTATTTGACGCGTTTTCTAGTAATATTTAGCAGAGGTCATTTGCTATGTATTTTATTAAATATATAAAAAAAAGGTTTTTTTGCAAGTTTTATTATATTAAAAACTCGCCTTTGACCCGAAGGTCCAACGTCCCTCAAATCGTCTATCTAGTGTGAAACTATCCAACGCCAAAACGAACATTTCGAGAAAACTGAAATTTTATTCATATATTTGCTATAACAACAATATGGAGAGTTCTATATACATATGACCGATTAAATTTAAATAAAATTAGTTGGTCACCACAAAACTTTCCCGGCAAGTAGCTAAGGTGTAATTTCATTTGATATTCGAGGTTCGGCTCTCGGCTAGCTTCAGGTGGCTCGGCGGTAATATTTGATTAAAATGTATGGCAAAATTAGAATATTTTTAATGCAGCTCATATATGAGATATTCAAACCAAAATTTCACAATGTGATTCCGGCCTAAGCAGGCATTTGTGAACCAAATTTCAAGTCTCTAAGACCAATATTTCGAGATTGAAAAAAAACTGCGGGTTCACAATACTTTCCCTCGTCGGCGCTTGGTGGGCCGGAAAAGAAAAATCATAAAATTAAATAGAACATAATACATAATATATATGTTTTTGTCTAAAAAGCCCTGAATATGGCATTTACGGTAGATACTTTTGTTAAGCATTTAATATAAACACGTTAAACTGTAACGCTATGTTTATTGTGCTATTTATAACGCTGTTCATTTGTGCTTTTATTTCTTGACGCCAACATAAATATATATGGAAATCGATCAACATTTGCTGATGACTATGAATGTTTCTTGCATGAACTGGGTTTTGTGTCCGCCATAAATACGCCGACAAGGGTTCTTCCAAATATTGAGTCTTGTATAGATCATATTTTTATAGGGACTAAATACAACGTCACCTCTGCAGTAATACACTCCACAATTACCGATCACTATAGTACGATATTAGCCATCGATCGCGATATACAGAAAGCTCAAATAATGTATACCAAATTAAAAAAATATTGATGACTCGAAATTACTAAATTTACTATCAAAGGAACTGTGGACAGACGTCATAGATAAATTGAATGTAGACCAAGTAACCGACAAATTTGTAGCTACCCTCCAAACACACATTAGAGACTGTACAACAAACAAACAGATCACACATAAGAATAAAAAAATTAAACCCTGGATCACCGCAGGGCTGGTCCAGTCCATTCATGAAAGGGATAAACTACACAGTAAAGTCAAAAAATTACCAAACAACTTCGGCTTAAAAAGCTATTTTAAAAGATACCGCAATCTATGTGCAAAATCAATAACAATTGCAAAAGAGAATTATTATAAACTAAAACTACAATCAGAAAACAACGACATTAAATGTGTATGGAATATAGTTAATGAATTGAGCTATAGGAAGAAGACAACTGCACGTATAAGCGAACTGGTCATTAATAATGAATTAATAACAGAAAACGCCAAAATAGCAAATGAATTGAATAAATATTTCTCTAACATTGGAAAAAATCTTGCTGATAAACTATGTAGTAGATTAAATTTATGTGAAGTTAAAGTAGCTAAGAAAGTGGATGGGACTATTATTCACTTATTGTTCAAACTTACTAAAGCCACAGAAGAAGAGGTCTATAATGCTTTAAAAAATATAAAAACAAATTCTGCTTGTGGGCCAGATATGATAAGTGCCAAAATCCTTAAAAAATATGCGGAATATTTAGTAACTCCGCTTACCCATTTATTTAACTGTAGTTTAGCTAGTGGCATATTCCCAAGCAAATTCAAAGAAGCAAATGTTACACCCATTTCTAAAGCTGGACTGAAGTCTGATCCCTCAAATTATCGACCGATATCAGTACTTAATGTTTTAGCCAAAATTTTGGAAAAAATAGTCAATACACAACTCTGTAATCACCTAGAAACCAACCACATGCTATCCAAAAACCAATACGGCTTCGGACCCAAAATGGGAACACAAGATGCAATACTAAAAATGACGGGGCATATCACTAGGTATGTAGACGCCAACAAAAAGTGTATTACTGTATTTCTTGACCTTGCAAAAGCCTTTGATACAATATCCCATGAAATACTCCTAATGAAACTTGGGAAATATGGTATTACACACAATAAACGTATCGAACTAAACTGGTTTCGCAGTTATATTGGATCCCGAAAACAGCGTACCCGGATAGGCGATTCTTTAAGTAATAGTCTTTTCAATAATCATGGGGTCCCACAAGGAAGTACACAAAATGGTTACGTGGAAAAAGTAGAGGCGAATGCGAAAGGCAGCTCATGGAAATTGTGTCTTAAAATAATAAAAAAGAAAAGTTTTTGCAATGATTTATTTTTGCTTATTTATATATTATTATTGTATAAGTGTGTATTTATATTTTATATGTATAAGTGTGTATTTATATATAAATATATCTATATATTATAATGCCTATGTAGGTAATAACCCTTTTATCCCTTTATTATTACCGCTTTACTAACTAATATTAGATGTCTTTTTCTTCAAATTTTCTTAATTATGTTGCTAATTTTTTTTTGCTATTTTAACCGAAAATTTATAAAAAATTGTACTATGTAACAAATATAAGACTGGTATCACTCCAGAACAGACTGTAGTCTAGTGGAGCTGATAAAATCCATCAAATCTGTACTTTCTTTGCTTCGCAAACAATGACTAAGTATTTGCTCTTTTTTACACTGTGTTATTTATGTGTCTGTGTCAACATTGTAAATTTTTATTTTGGATTTAAATAAATAAATAAAAAACAAAAAAAATAAAAAAAATATATTATTCAAATCCTTTGAATTTCATTCCTATCCTTCAAATTGCAATACATTTTATTTTAAATTTCTAGTACTTCGTCGCTCTCTGCATCTTTGGAGCAGCCAACGCGGGTCTGTTAGCACCTGCAGCTCCACTCGCTTACTCGACCGTCACATCAGAGCAGCAGAACACCCTCAGGAGTTACGGCAACCTCGCCCAGGTCTCCAGCTTCTCAAAGACCATCGACACCCCGTTCTCCAGCGTGGCTAAGTCTGATGTCCGCGTCAGCAACCCTGGATTAATCGCCTCTCCGCTCGCCTACGCTCCGGCTCTGACCAACGTTGCCGCTCCTCTGGCCTATGCAGCGCCCGCTCAGGTGGCCTACACTCAACACGCCCCGTTAGCCTATTCAGCGCCCGCTCAGGTGGCCTATGCTCAGCGCGCTCCATTAGCCTACTCAGCGCCCGCTCAGGTGGCCTATGCTCAGCACGCTCCGTTAGCCTACTCAGCGCCCGCTCCGTTGGCCTACCCTTCTCATGGTCCAGTGGTCGCCAAGGTTGCCGCACCTGGTCTCCTTGGAGTTGCCTATTCTGCTGCTCCTCTAGTCTCGCACATGTCCTACTCTAACGGATACGGAATTGCGTACCAATACTAATTGTGTTATATGACCCAAAATTAGTTATATTGTTATTTATTCCAATCAGTTGTGTATGTAGACATTAAAATTGGTATAGTTTGTAATTTCTATAGTAATATTAATCGCCAAATTTAATGTGACTTCAAAATAAAACTTTTTCCAGTAAACTTTATTATTTATTCCCTGAAATTTAAATAAAGATTGATAATAGTGATTCCCGCTCGACATCCGAGAATCGCATGATAAGGTAACGAGAGAATCTGGAAAGAAAAGAGAATCTCTTTTAAACTTGTTTGGCCTATTGCAACCACTTACAACTGCTCCAAGGCAGTAAATTGTTGAATCGCGTCACTCAATAAACGACGTCACTTAGCGAGGCTATTAAGGAACAGATAGCACCAGGGTCCAACCTCTCATATAGTTATAATATAGGATATAGGATAAAGATCACCTCATATCCCGCCCGCAGCTGTTAAGCCCTTATCACACACCAGGACCTACAAAAGACGATTGACAATGCCATCCAGGTTGCATATTTTTGGAGGCGTGTTCTAACCTCGCCCTGACACGTTAACAAACAAACAATCCATTTCCATTTATCATGTTTGATTTTGTAGACATATAAATTGGTAAAGTCTGTATTTTTTGTCATATATAACGCCAAATTTGATGTGACTTCAAAATTAAACTTTTTCAGTAAACTTAATTTTTTATTAATTGAAATTTAAATAAAGAGTAATCATAGTGACTCTTGTTCGACATCAGAAAATCTCATGATATCACATTTCAATCTGTTTCGATCATACGATGCCCAGTATCGATGTTTTTGTTATTGATAGCGGTGGACTTACTCACATTAGGCACTAAGATTGACACGACCGCGTTTGAATTCTACAAACGAGCTATTAATTTTCATCCTGCTTGGTGTTTATGGCCAAAAGCAGTTTGAAGCCGAGCGAGTATTTGAACCCGTACAGTGCGCAAACAAAGAGGGGTATTTTTATATTAGAAGTAGGCGAACAAAACGATCTAAATTGGTTTTGGACCCATACATGTTTTTTTTAACCGGGACGCCTTGCGCCGTTCTATCGAATAGTAAAACTATTTTCTACTAAAACGATCTAGAAATTTTAG
This sequence comes from Micropterix aruncella, assembly GCA_944548615.1. Lineage (NCBI taxonomy): Eukaryota > Metazoa > Arthropoda > Insecta > Lepidoptera > Micropterigidae > Micropterix > Micropterix aruncella. The sequence continues at coordinate 25,679,163 of OX155957.1, forward strand.
AAAAATGTGACAGAAATCATGATTTTTTTTCAAAACGATATATCGCTATTTGAAAACGGTTGATTATTTGAAATTAAAATGAATTTCATTCAAAATGATCTAAATCTCATACTAAATCATAGCCCGTAAAAATGTTTTCTTTCAAACGGTCTAAATATATATTTTTTGCACTTTTTTTGTTTTTTTTATGGTATCAATAATTTACATATGGCAACATTCACATTTGAGCATAGCTTCGGTAATGTGAATTACTGTGCAAATTGGTTTGGTGTAAATGGTCATTTGGTACGGTGGCGGCACTAAACGCTGGTTTTAAAAACACATATTCATTATTTAAGGAAGTTTTGACATATTTATTAATTAAGCATTTAATAGTGCCACATTTAAGATTACCGATGTAGAAATATAAAAAATAAAAATAAAATGTCAAATTGTTTTAATTTTTAATTTCTTGTTTGTATTACACCAGTAATATTCAAAACGGTATAGTTTATGAACACGGTTGCGATCAAAACGATATAAATAATCAGTTTTCAATCAAAACAAACTAAACGAAAATTTGTTTTTATTTATTATGTCCCATTCTTGCAATGAAAACTTACTTGATCTAGATGTAGATCTTATAAAAATTAGCCAAGGTAATAACTAAAATAACAAAATATACAAATAAACAAATGGAAGTCTCCTATTTAGTTTTTTGCCTGTCCTATAAAATTGAGTTCAACGCTTTTAGATCGTTTTGTTCGCCGACTCCTCGTATAACATTTAAAACTGATTTGTTTGCAATTTTTTTACAATGCCAATGTGCGTATCCGAGCCTTCATCAGTTGAATAATATGAGGAATAAGTTTAATTTGCATACAATAAATAAAATGGAAATTAATACAAAAAAAGTTTTCACGCCAAATTTTGCGTTTGAAATGATTAAAAAAATTACAAACTATACCAATTATTATATCTGCTAAAACAAACGCGATAGATGTAAACAGATCGTTAGTTTGTTAACGTGTCTGGGCGAGGTTAGTAGTAGTAGTAATAGTGAACGGAGTGATAGGCTTGTTTCCAGCCCTTGATGTCACCTGGATCTATAAGATCTTTTGGAACTACCCACTTTGTGGTTGGGTCAGTGGTTTACTAATAGCCCGGTACTGCTTACCAGTCCAAGCAGATCACTGACCTTCAAGTTGTGCAGATCGCTGGGTTCGAGAAGGATCGTACCAGTAAACTGTGTCTTTTTGGGGCGAGGACTGGGCAGAGACCAACGATGTGTATTCTGTCAGGTTATAATGATGGGCAAGGTTAGAACACGCCAACAAAATATGCGGCCTGGATGGCATTGTTATTTATCTTTTGTAGGTCCTAGTGCGTGATAAGGGGTTGACAGCTGCGGGCATCCTACAGCAATCCACAGTCGCATATTTGATTTGCTGTGTAGCTCCAGCGGACGGAATTGGCTAGGCATATTGTAAAACTCAACCTCAGTGTGTTAAGATTCCGCTAAGTGGTTTATGACAGATTGGACCCCGGTGCTATCTGTTCCTTAACATCCTCCCCAAGTGTCGTTCTCCATTGAGTGATGCGATTTAACAATTAATTGCCTTGGAGCGGTTGTAAGCAGTTACAATAAGCCACCCAAGTCTTAATGAGATGGCCTTTCTTTCCCAGATCCCTTATTAGGAGATTCTCGAATGTAGAGCGATAATCACTAATATTACTCTTTATTTAAATTTCAAGGAATAAAAAATGAAGTTCACTGAAAAAAGTTTTATTTTGAAGTCACATTAAATTTGGCGATTAACATGACTATATAAATTACAAACGATACCAATTTTAATGTCTACATACCCAACCGATTGAAATAAATAATAATATAAGTTATTGACATATGACATAATTAGTATTGATACGCAATTCCGTATCCGTTAGAGTAGGACATGTGCGAGACTAGAGGAGCAGCAGAATAGGCAACTCCAAGGAGACCAGGTGCGGCAACCTTGGCGACCACTGGACCATGAGAAGGGTAGGCCAACGGAGCGGGCGCTGAGTAGGCTAACGGAGCGTGCTGAGCATAGGCCACCTGAGCGGGCGCTGAGTAGGCTAATGGAGCGCGCTGAGCATAGGCCACCTGAGCGGGCGCTGAATAGGCTAACGGGGCGTGTTGAGTGTAGGCCACCTGAGCGGGCGCTGCATAGGCCAGAGGAGCGGCAACGTTGGTCAGAGCCGGAGCGTAGGCGAGCGGAGAGGCGATTAATCCAGGGTTGCTGACGCGGACATCAGACTTAGCCACGCTGGAGAACGGGGTGTCGATGGTCTTTGAGAAGCTGGAGACCTGGGCGAGGTTGCCGTAACTCCTGAGGGTGTTCTGCTGCTCTGATGTGACGGTCGAGTAAGCGAGTGGAGCTGCAGGTGCTAACAGACCCGCGTTGGCTGCTCCAAAGATGTAGAGAGCGACAAGGTACTAGAAAAAAAATAATATTGTATTGTAATTTGAAGGATAGGATTTGAATTTGAAGAATTTGATAGACATAGCATTACCGTTTGACGTGTTTATATTAAATGTAAAACAAAAGTATTTCTCCTAATGGCCATGTTCAAGGCTTATAAGACAAAACATATATATGTATTATGTTCTATTCAATTTTATGGTTTTACATCATCGGCCCATCAACCGACCACGAGGGAATATTGTGAACCTGCATTTTTTAAAATCCAGATGAAGGCCCACTAGTCTTATTTCAATCTCGAAATATTGGTCTTAGAGACTTGAAATTTGGTACACAGATGCCTGGTTAGGCCGGAATTACATTGTGAAATTGTAGTTTATATAGTTTTATAGTAGCAGCTAATATATTAGATATTTGGTAGGAATATCTAATATATTAGCTGCACTAATAATATTCTTATTTTGAAATACATTTTAATCAAATATTTACGCCGAGCTGCCTGAGTCTAGCCGAAAGACGAATTTGGAATTTTAGATGAAATAAAACTTTAGCTACTTGCCGGGAAAGTCTTGGGGTGACGCAACAGATTTTATTAAATTTTTTCGGTCATATTTATATAGAATGCCCCATTTCGTTGTTATAGCATATTTATGAATCCATTTTCAGTTTTCTCGAAATGTTCGTTTGGGCGTTTATGATAGTTTTACACTAGATTTTAGGGCCGCTGGACCATTGTTCTAAAGGCGAGGTTTTAATACCAAAAAATATATTTTTACATATTTTATATACTACATAGCAAATGACCTCTGCTAAAGAATTACGAAAAAAGGCGTCGTATAGAGAGACGCAAGCTTAAATAATTTTAAATTAAAATTAATGAACTTACTTTGATTGCCATTTTTGATTGCTTGCTGCTTATCCGAGAAAGCACTGGTACTTGCACTTCATCTGTGGTCAGTATTTATACCAGACCAATTTGGGCAAAAGTGAACGAAACAGCTGGTTAACCTCGGCGGTTGGACAGATGCCAATGTCGGATGCATTCGAATTTTTAAAGTGCAACTACACCCTTGTCGAATTGCACAGTAATATATCAAGAGTAAGTTCAAGAATTTAAATTATTCATCTTTTAAATAAAGATAGATTTTTTGTTGTGAGGTTCCATTGATAACAGTAACGGCCCACTGTAATATACACATAACAATTGTCTTACTGGCGGCCGGTTTTTATTTTTTTATTTCAACTTACAAGACGTAGTTAACCTTACCGATAATTCCAAATCGTTAATTATTATTCAAGACTATATTATACATACATATATCAAATGATTATCTAACATTTCTTGTTATTACTATGTACTACTTCTTAATAACATTTTTGCTACATACTATGATACCTATTTACCTAGTTACTTGATTGCTAAGAAACGCCATTACCGTACTTTGCAGTTTTGCTAAGTTCACCGTCCAAATATCCAATTCTGGCACAGCCGAACATAGCGCATTTAGGTTACAAAGCGTCCGCACCATGAAAAAAATCAATTTTCAATTCAAATTATTTATCTAAAATCTATATAGATTGTTGAAACTTACTCTACATATGCAAGTATTTCAATGTTAACAAAGTACACCTAATAAATACCTAATAAAGTAGATACCTAATAATACCTAAAAGATAAACTACCTAGTAGATACCTAATAAACAGTCAATGGACAAACAACCAAAATAATAATATTACAGCAAAAATTATAGCATTCGGTTTTACAGATTATCAGTTTCTTACTTCACGCCAAGCTGCATCGCACGAAAATAAATGTCCTATACTAACAATGCTCTAAACAATCATAGCATCTACCTATATTTGAACATCTTCTAGATATAGGTCTGGTTGCTTCATGAATACTTCATTGGTCGTACGTACATTTACCGGAGAAATAATCGATTCTCCTTGGTGTAGAATGGCAGTGTTTACTGCCTGCATTCATTAGAGCCCCGTTCTATTGTTTGACGTTCAATCAATGCTGGTTGGAAAGCGGTGGGGACAAAGAGAGGAATTTTCCCTTGTGCAAAATGAATCGGCAGACGCTGTAATTTCGCATTTTTTTGCAATTATAGTGAATTAATAATATTTGTACGAAAACGATAGAATATGCTCCAAGCTGTTAAAAACTGGCGATTATCAAAATCGTTCATGCAGCTCGTTTGTGGAACCCTTCTATTATTACAAGCTTTACTTTAAATTGTAAGTGGTCCGTTTCAAAGTTTGCAAGCCATTTTTCAATCGGATACCAGTTTGTTTGAAAAGCTTCATCGCACACACAAAAGAGTACAATGTGGTGAGCCTATTACGTAGTGGCAATATCTTTCGACCATACCGCCAGAGTTATTGTGACTAAAGGTTTACGCGGGCAAAATTGATTCACAAGTAATAAATGAATACACTTACATAATAGCCATCATAATATAAAATATAAAACAGTGAACGTATGCCAACTCGATATCGAAGGGAGGATTGGAATATAAGGACAAACAAAGGAGACGGGAGAGGGGGGGGGGGTATTCACGAGTTGAGTAAATATCTCTTTAGAGATTTTTTAAACCCGCTCAGGTTTTCAAGTTGTCTTATGGGCAAAGGTACGGAATTCCAGAGTCGGGCCGCTTGCACTGCGAAAGACCTGGACATGAAAGTTGATGAATGCTGAGGTATAGCCAGTAATAGACCAGTGGTATCAATTGAGCTGATATTTGACATACTTTTGTAAAATCGGTGACAATGCTATATCATAGTACCATCGAGCCGAGATGTAGGGACTGGAACTCCTTAATGGCAGATGGTAGGACAGTCGAATTTGGGCTAGCATGTTTTATTATCAAGAGTACTTTCAATTAATTACACATGATGACGAGCGAGGATCTGAAGATAGAGCCGGAAGATTGCCACTGGAACTACCTGATCGAAAGTGCTAAGATAGTAGAGTTTAGGCTCGTTTATTTTGTTGGCTTGAATACTTTCCATTATATATGATGACACCCTGTCTGAAGATGGAGACGGAAGATTGACACTGGAACTCCCTGATCGAAAGTGCTAAGATAGTAGAGTTTGGGCTCGTTTGTTTTGTTGTCACGAGTACTTTCCATTACACATGATGACAAGGGTATAAATAAGGAGCCGGGAAATGCCCACTGAAACTTCCTGATGAAAAGTATTTTAAAAAAATGGAACTTCATTTTCTACTTTTCAAATGTCGTTGAATCTTTCTGAACAAAGTACCCTGTCATCCCTGCTAACTTCGCTCTTTTATAATGAAATATTGATGTTTTTTTATCCTGGCTTTTCAGTATATATTTTTATTAATTGAATTTGATTTCAGTATAATTTTATTTTTTATATAAATTTACCTATGTTTTTTTTTCTTACTATTGTTTTATATTGACTAGGTGTCTTATTTTTTCGTGCTCATTTTTATCTTTTCTATTCTTTGATAATGTAGGTGTAAAGGCGGCGTGATTATCTGGAATAATATGCTTTATTTCATATTTTAATTTGATGTCTTGTAATGTTTTCGTTTTAGGTCATAATAGCCTCGATTGCATTTCTCTTGAACTAAAATTGGAAATTAGTTTAAGTGAACGAGACAGGGCGGAATATGAAATGAACGCTAGTCACTTTTTGGCATTAAAACTACTAACCGAAGTTAAAGGAGCTAATTCGAACACCGCACGAAATGTGTTCAAACTTATTAGGACGTCTATAAGTTCGACGGGTAGTCTTGGTGCGGGAAAATCGACGATAGTTCATTTCATATTCCGTTCTAACGTATCGCTCTGTCTCGTTCGGTTGAACTAAGTTCATATTTTAGTTCGCAATGGAACGTAATCGGGCCCAATGTTATGCATTATTATTTTGATATAACTATAAAACTGCCATTCTTATGTTTTTTACGCCACAGGACAATTTACGTATTATTTTAGTGTTGATTGATTTATTATTTGTTTCTTTTATTCACGTTTTTATTATTTAAGTTCATTATTTTAAATATATGATATTACGCAGATTTAACTTCGTACATTATAAATATTCGCTACTTTATATTATGAAATGAATTTTGTTTCCGCTCCGAAGCGGGACGATCGGAATAGTTCGGGAGATTTCGGATACACTCGCAACGCGAAACGGACGGTACCGCGACAAGTGTCGTCGGGGAGTATTCGACACGACAACGTAACGTGAGTACGCGCGTCCGCCGTTCGTGAAAAAGAGTGCGCGCGTCCGCCGTTCGTGCCAAAGTGCTCGCGCGTCCGCTACAGAATAATTATTGGGGTGCGTCTATCAACACATCAGCTCAAGAATATACCTTCAGATCAACCTCCAGTCTCATCACCGCACACATACAAGGTTAGCGTTCACCTATACCATCTCTCTTCCACTCCCATCTCTACGTTGATGACGTCAATTTCCGGCGAAATCAAATTTTAAGTACAAAGAAGGCGAAGGTTTTTAGGCGAATCAGGTTCGACTATTTATTTGTAAGCATTGTAAAAAGCGTGATTATCAATAAAGACGTATTATATTCTGATATTGTTCAAATAATTTCAAATCAATGCCTAGTCACTTTTTAAAAAAAGGTTTTCAGGCTAATGTTCAGTTTTCTTTCAGGTTATCAATGAATGCTGAGAGATAGTCAGAGAAAAAAATAATGCTTTTGTTTCAATAAATTAAATAAATATATTTGAAGTAATCTTCTTAATATTCATAGGCGAGGCCAAGGGCATTGGAGTACACCATGTGGGAGACGAGAGGAGCTGAAGAATAGGCGACACCGAGTAGTCCTGGAGCTGCTACACGAGCGGCGATCGGAGCAGTGTACGCTAACCCTGGGTGAGCAAAGCTATGGGTTAGCACTCCTGGGTTGCTCACGCGTACATCCGACTTGGAGACGCTGGAGAAGGGCGTATCGATAGTCTTGGACGAGGTGGATACCTGCGCCAGATTTCCAAAGCTCCGCAGGGTGTTCTGGTGCTGTGAGGTCACAGTGTTGTAGGCCAGTGGTGCTCCGTAGGACAGAGGAGCGTCGAAGGCGCTGGCCGCGCTGATGGCGCATAGAGCGATGATGTACTGGAATGGAATATCGTATAGCAAAAGTTAGAAACGTTTTGATTTTAGAGAGATGTTATGTACTACAAAAGAAATAGAAAACTCAATGAATAATTATGTAAAAGAAACGTAACATCACTTTAGTATTTAAGTAAACGGGACTCAGGTATACAAGTACGAGTATTTCGACAACTTAGTAAACGAAGACAAATTAATGACAGTTTCTATAAAGCGCGGTACTGCAACTTTGTGCTTGCCACACCCCCCCCCCTTCCCCCCTCCCCTCTCATATCTTACCTGCTATCCACAATCTACAGGGCATTGATTGGGAGACGTGGTGGGTGGGGAGGGGGGGGGGGGGGGGGCAAGCACAACAGACTACCACGATTCGGTGGTAGTCTGGTGGCCGAGACTCTTCAGAGAACTTCTTAAGAAAACAATCTTATAAAAGCTGATGTGCACATTCGTAAATTGTGCAATGCGCACAGCTCCATCTGCAGCCTTCAAGCACTGCTCAACCTACCACAGCTTAATATATTTTTATAAAGAGGAAGGTCAAAGCTGGAACACAGGGCAATGCTTGAGAATCCCCCAAGAAAATGGCTGTCAAAGACTTAAATAAACTGAAAGCCCTGATATCTTAGGACTCAATGACCTCAGATTATATCACTGTAGAATACGATTTCAGTTACAGTTGCAATTATCAGCCTTACTCTATAGAAGTACTAGTCAGAGAAGTGTTAATGGATATCAGCGTTCGTTATGAAAATGCCGCTATCATCTGGTAGCACGATGGCTAAAAAACCTCTGATAGTGTTCACCTGGAATATTTAGAAAGCAGCCCAAGGCTAGGTAGTCGTTTTTATATTAAAAGCAGAGATGTACGCCATCTTCAGATTGGCAATAAAAACATTCAAAAGCCTAAAAACACCGAAACATGCTGGATATCCAAGCGGTTTTAGCCACCTCATTATCTGTAATCAAATCATAACTATCTTGGAATACATCCAAGCACTAAAAGATCTCTATCTATAAGATCTCTGTCTCTGTGCATCCAAGCACTCTACGCTGGGCGCCTGATCAAAAAGCTGACCTGTTGTCTAAAAAAGGAGCCCGCGACTAATCATAGGTCAAGAAACATTATGTGACATATCAATGACCAAAACTCAAAGATTTAAAAAAAGGAGAGACAACACAAAGATATTAGCAAATTATTCCAAGGGCAAAAAAGTTGCAAAAGAGCTAATAAAAAAGGACTCGCATAACAAAACTTCCAAATTACTAACTAATCAGGAACCAACCATGCAGTCACAGGACTCCTAAAACTGGTCACTGCAAGTTGAATAAGCATATTTATCGAATGATACTAACCGAGACCGGTCTAGCAGATTTTGCCCTGAAGAAGCGGATACATCACTTGACTTTATGTCTGAGTTCAAACCGCTAATGTAATCAAGGAGCCGACACCTGGAAAACAAGTTCTGAACCGAAGTGCGATCGAAGTTATCCTTTTTACAACTATACTGGCGATTGTAGAATCCACAGTACTAGGGAAAGAAGTATACGCTAACAGAGACACAACAGACCTACAGAGGACATAGTGTAAGTATCTGGGCTCCGAAGCGCAGACTCCAACATATCTAATCTAATAGGGACTTGATTCGGAAGAAACATTGCGATTCGGAAGAAACGGACGTTTGAGAATAATGGACTTGAGGTAGGGAGAGATTACGAAGATATTATTATATCTGGTAGTCCAGGACAGATAATTTCTGATCTCAGATTCTTAGAACCGTATTCAAGTAGTAAGACTTCAGAGGTAAGTAAAAGGAGAGGTAGCCATCCTCGCTTTGGATAAAGGCTTAACGAAATAAGTTGTTTAGGAGCTAAGGAATAATTGCTACGGGCAAGTAAATATATTAAAAATAATAAAAAATACGACTACCGTTACCGAAAGTGAACTATTGTATTTATAATTATTTTAATTACGGTTTTTTTTATGAAACATTTTTGGTTTATGTATATATCCATATAGATACATGTATATTTCCGGAATATACTAAATCAGTCGTTTCATTTGCCACTAAACACGATATATTTATGTTAATTTATTGACATTTGGACGTTTAGACAACTACTTACTTGATAGTTGGACAGTTAAAGTATCCTATAAAACTCGAGATGACACAACGATGCCAACAATACGATTCACACAATTCTAAATTTGGTTCAAGCGTTTAAAAATTATTTTGGAATGGAGAAACGGAAAACATACATAGATGAACCCTGAACAAATTTTCCTATTTTTGTATACCAGACCGGGGGGGAGGCTAGCAAGATGCGGAATTTCTTTCACGAAAAATGTAATACAGCTCCATTAGCACTGCAGCGGCAGCTCTTCTTCCCACTTAGTTTCTAATTTTAAATACAAAAACAAGTTCGCGTATAGTACTGGCGGCATAGTAGCGAACTCAATCAACTGCCCGAATTGCACGAGTGCAACTTCAATAGCAACAGTTGAAGTGAGAATCGCAGCCATGATTGCCAACTTTCTAACTAATATTAAAATCGAAATAAACGAGCAGCTTACTTTGGCAAACATTGTTGGTGTGATACTGGCTGGCAGTGTTCTGATGTATAGTTATAACATCTGTCACTATTTATACCAAGCCTAGATTGACCTAATCGGACTTCGCTAAAGCTTATTTAAATGTCAAAGTTGCTGGACAATCAGTGAATGGCCTCGAATCAAATATTAAACGAATTGCCTAATCGCAGGTCAAGTTTGACAGGAAAGCTAATAATATAGTAAAGTGTAAGTGATACATATGTACGCATATTAGGCTAGATAAAAGATAAATTAAAAGTAAACTATAATATTATTATATTTATTTATTATATATTAAACAGTACCTATATTTCATTTACGGTAACTGTATAGCTAGACTCCAAGAATCTGTGATAGAAAGTACCAGCACAGGAGCTCACATTATGAAATAATGCAAATGTTCAATTTTGCCATGGTGGCACGAAGGAAATAATTGGGCAAAAACAAACGATGGAAATACAAATAAATATCTGTTTTTTAAAGAAGAATAACATGGCCTCGAATTAAAACTTATTTGAATTTGAAATTCTAACTAAAACCCAAGTTATACAAGTTCAAGATGGCCAGTTTAAAAAACAGCAAATACATAGATAATGACCCAATATTTTTATAACAGAGCACAAAGGTCGTTTTGAATAGCACAGAGAAACGTCGATTGCCTTCATTACTAGGTATAAAGGCCGCCATCAACCGTGATCACTAGCCCCCGTTTGAACAATAACATTGGAACAGGGCCGCGGGCTGGCCCTTGTAAAAATTGGTTTTAACACACTGCCGTTGCTTTTAGTTCATCAATAATAAATCGTTAGAAAACGTACCTAGTTCTGTCTCTTAGTTAATAGTTCCTGCGCAGCTGGGCCACTAAAACCCGCTAGTTAACGTGTCGGCTCAACTTATGGTTCAACACCTATTCGGTAGCCTCCTCGAAGAGGGTCAAACCTGGAAGGGGCTCCGTGTTCCCCTGCCACGGCAGGTAGATAGGTTTCTCTGGAGAATGGCCCTCATGCGCTGCTGATCGGTTTGCGCTTTGTGCGGCGTCAGCCAATCTAATGTGCACTCCGGCGAATAACCGGAGGAGTATGAAAATGATCTTATACGTAAGAAGCGAACCCTGTTACTGTACACACATAGGTAGTACTTATACGCTGTAAATAAATAAGCCACGACGTCCGCAACCCGCTCGACATCCATTTTTAATACGGGCTTTGATGTCCGCATATTGGCTTGCAACGACACATACTGAACGAACTTTAAAATTCCCGGAAAATGTGTATGCCAGCATGCTGGCCAAATCATTGGCCAACGTATAGAGGGGCATGATCAGGCATTAGCGGTACAAGGGCTATAAATAATATGTCAAAATCCGTTGTTAGCAAACTCACATGAACTATCAAATTTTCCGCTAGATAGTCTGGTTTTTGTTATACATATTTGTTGATTTATCAGGTAATGTGTTTGATTCATTAAAAAAAAACATGGCTGGAAAATTCCTTTATTTGTTTGATTGTTTCAAAAACTTTATTGCGCATACAATAGAGTACAGTATGCTGCACCTATTGTCAAGTGGCAATATCTTTCGACTATTCCGCCAGGTTTATTGTGACTAAAGTTTTTTTCGAGCAAATTAATATACTATAAAAGAGTATTTTTTATAGAGTAGCGTACATAATAAATGAATACACTTACATGATAACTATAATGAAGGATATTAAACAGTAAATAATAATATTTGCCGGCTTGATATCGTAGGACGTAATGGGACGTAAGGACAAGCAAACGAGATAGGGGGGGGGGGGGTGGGGAGTCATATGTTAAGTAAACATTAGTCAGTAATTAATACCATGTGTCAGCTCGATATCGAAGGGAGGAATGGGACATAAAGACAAGCAAAAAAAGACGAAAGGGGGGGGGGGGGGGGCGGGGAATCATACGTTGGGTAAACATATGTAGTGACTTGACTTATGATGATGAACCATGTAAATTTAAATCAACAAACATTTCCGAGATTCAATTGACGTTAATTAGCAGACAAAACTGTCGACTTGCCTCACGACTAATATTATTCAAAGAAATAATAATTTCATTTTAGTTCGAGTCTTTCACACGAGGAAGTTTTATCATTGTATATAAAACAGCGTCTTTCACTATCATAAGTTTTTATTCACATGAAATTTACCCCACCTGCAGCAATTCTACTTATATATAGGCACGTATGTACAATTAGTATAATTAAACACTGTAACTGTCACTGTCAATGTTATCACTGGTAAACCATCTCTCCTTAACTTCTCTTTGGCATAATTAAATGGTCTAAATATTACTGTGTTCATCTACCGCATGTACTTGACGAGGAAACATCACAAAGTTGGAACTCTGATCATCGATAACTCACGATATCAGAGAATCTCTCACACTCTCTCTCATCACATGACAATCATACTAATAACATGTCAATTCATACGTTTGTCATATGATATCTTTATTTGAAGTATGGTTTATTTAAAATATATAACGCTGCTGTAAGCTGCTGTACAAAATGGTCTTGATTCCTAATTTTGTATATCGATTATCAGTACTGATTTGTTCCACAGAACGCATATTTTACATTTGGGAAATAATCCATGTTACTAGAAGCATGATCACATTTGATATACACCTATTCCTTCAATTTGGGCAGCAACTTTATTTATTTTTTTCATTTCATTTTACATGTCCTATATAATTTTACAAAGAAAACAATAATTAATTTTCGTTAACTTAATTAAATAGTAATAATAATTCATTAATAGAGTCAAGAAAATGAATATTATTCATAACATTGATTCAATGCCTTCGGCCAGCGCCAAGAATCTTTAATGGATAACTGGATTGTCTTCTTTTTACACGACTCCCCAACAAAAAAGGAGTGTAATGCATTCAGGGTTCATCTATGTAGGTATGAGTTCCGTTTTTTATTCCACCATAACTTCTAAAAGCGTGAACCGATTTAGAAGTGTGTGATATTGTTAGAATCGTTATATCACGCCAAGTGTCATAGGGTACCCTAACTGTTAAAATATCAAGTAAATAGTTGTCTGAATTTAGAAATGTAAATAAATTAACATAAATATATCATTATAAGTAGGATAGAAACGAATTTACCGCGTGAAATTCGTAGCACCCGACGTTTCGGTGACGTTGCAGCTGCTGTTGTCCAGGGTAGACTGCCCTGGACAACGGCGGCTGCAACGTCACCGAAACGTCGGGTGCTACAAATTTTACTCGGTCAATTCGTTTCTATCCTATTTATAATGCCAAACAACCGCGATAGTCTTCGATTTTGTATAAATACTAGCTGATCCGTGCCCACTTCGTTGGGCGGTAAAACTTTTTACTTGTGATGAAATTATGAGTGTGGTTTGGTTAGTACTGAGTGCTATGATTTATTTCCTGACTGCCAAAAGAAGGGTTATATTTTTACATACCTATGTCGTATTATCTTTTTAACTATTTATGCAGTAAAAGGAAAAGTCTTGTTTTAAACACTTGAGACGATACATTTACTTATTTTGATAATATTTCATAATTGTTAATAATATGACCTAACGATAACGACATAAACATGACCTAACGATTTAAATTATTTTTTTTAATATAAAATACTACTGTTTGTTACTTAAATATAAAAGTTAGACATATGCTGTCGCTGACTTTTTTGTAGGGATTATCAAGATCTACAACTTTTCTCTAGAACTTAATCATATATCTCTCATCGTTAAAGCAGCGTTCGTTAGAAACGTTTTCGTTCTACCGTTTTTTCCGACTTACTTTGGAAATCCGACTACCACGAAAAAGTCTTTTCATTTTTCGGATTACTATATAACCTATGACACTCACAAATAACGTGGCTTTCTGTTGGTAAAAGAATTTTCAAAATCGGTTCTGTAGATCCAGAGATTACTTCCTACAACGTCACAAACTTTACCTCTTTATAATATTAGTATAGATATCGTGTCAAGTAAAGTATTAGTGTCGAGTAAAAGGTCTGATTGAGTATATTCCAGAAATATGCATGTATCTATATGGATAAATACATAAAATACAAATATTTCTTAAAAAAACCGTAATGAAAATAATAGTATACTTTCTGTAACGGCAGCGTTTTTTTTTTAATTATATTTACTTGTTATCTAATAAAATGAACGACAAAAAAATACGCAGTTTTTTTTTATTTATGATATTTTTTTAAAATAGTAGGTATTTATTCTAACGGTTAGTTTCTTATTAAATTGTAACAATAAAATCAATAAAATACCAGCCTACTACCATAACATTGTTACGTATTCCTAACATATTTGCAAACCCTTCGGCTACATAACGACTAAATTTGGTTGCACATCCTAACACCGTTGACTACGTAACGGCCAATATTGGCGGCTTGCTCCCGGAGCGCACTGTAATATTATATTATAATTCGAACGCATCCTAAAATCCATACCAAATATCTCATTATTACCATAGATACATAGACGGCCGCTAGAATAATTTCGCGGATATTACTGGTAAAATTCCATTGTCAAACATCATCATTTTTTTTCTTGATAAATCATCAAAATTTTTATTTGTCTTATGAGCTAATATCTAAATATTTTTGTATGTAAATAAGCAAAACGAAATATTACCTTTAATAGAGAATCTAATAAAGATCTCGATAGTATTTACAATTTCTTAATAGAGTTCCGTATTTTTCCGTAAGACGAGTATAAGTTAGAAATGCCGAATTTTTTCACTTTTTCGACTTTCTCATATATTTATTCATAATTATCAAATTGTTTTACAAAATAAGATTTCAATATTCTATATACAAAATTTTAATGCAATTATTTCGTAGTTATTGTTTTAATGATTGCTATACTAGTTCCATAGTTATAGTACTTTTTGTCGAGCGCTACGATATTGCAAGAAATTCCAATAAATTGCCGCGGTCTGCTATGAAATTATGCCGCGACTCGAAGGGCGGTTAGGATAGGTTGTCATAGAAAAGGAATTTTTTCGTATTCGACTGTTGACAGTTTCGGAAAATCTTGCTATATTCCCATTTTTAATACGGAAACAACCCACTTTGCAGAAATGATTAACCGAGCAGACGTTCCAGAAACTCAGATTCAAAAGGAAACTGACTGAAATGGCCGGGGTGGCGTAGTGCAGAGCTAGTCGTTAAAATTCGCATAAGCTGAGTAAACAAAGCAGCCGCCATGCCATCACAGGCATAATGCACGAATGAGCTAATTTTTTGTCATAGTGGCTGCGCGGCTGCTGGAAATAATTACATAATTAATTATGACGCCTACGTAGCTAGCGTAGTAATCTCATAATGTAAAAGAGAAAAAGTCTGTTTAGCTCAATTAAAATGGCAGTCGTAATTAGGTAAGATCTGCTTATAGCCAGTGACAAAAATGTGCAAGGGCTTTGATAAAAGCTGATACTTTCAGATTAGACAGTATTTTAACCATACAATGCCGGGGTAGTCAGCAGGACAGATTCCGGGACACCTGGCGCTGGGCATACTAGGAAAGGTGTAATTTTAATTAGTAACTCCAAACTGTTTTGGAAAAGCTGAACATTCATCAGTAGACAGTGGATGCAATAAAGTACTCGAAACAAATGGTTAGACTGCCAATAGAACGAGTGGGGCCAGCATTCCTACATGCATGTCACAACAATTAGGTCCCTGCAAATACGCCGGTACGTATTTGTCGGTAAGTATTATGCATCGGTCTATTGTGCCGCGCAATATGATGGACCACTTTGGTGACATGTATGGAGTAATGCTGACGCCACGCATTATATTCTAAATCAGTCTGACCATTTGTTTCGAGTTCTGTATTGCATCCACTGTCTACTCTGATGAATTTTCAGATTTCCAACTCGTTGGGGGTATTAATTAAAATTACACCTTTCGTAATACGCCAGCGCAAGGTGTCCCGGAGTCTGGCCTGCTGACTCTACCCCAGCATTCTATAACCAAAACACTGTTTGATCTATAAGTATCAGCTTTTACAAAACTCTTGCACTTTTTTGTCGCTGCCTCTTGAACTAATTAGAGAACAAGGTGAAGGGGTGTGACATCAAGTGAAAAGGTGACGGCAAGATAACTGGTAGTACATAGTAACTGGTTCCTAATGGTTCCGTGCAGCTTGGATTGGGGTGGTCAATAATATCTGTCATCTGGCCTGCCCAACTCGCTGTTCAACTCCTATCTCGTAGCGTCCTCGAAGAGGGGCTTACCCTGTCAGGGCCGCTGTGACTTCTGCCGCCGCTATAATCCTGCAGTCGGAGTAGGTTGGGAACAGAAAATCGTGGATTTGGAGGAATACTTCGGGCGGAACTGGTTAGTTAGTGCACCATCTGGTTTGCTAGGAGTTGAATGCCCAGCTGGCAAATAACTAGAGGGGTCTGGAGATGTACGGTTCCTATGACAGAGGGAGGTAGATTCCGACCTGACATTTTCAACCCTTGAATCAATCCGTCGAATGCCAGATCCCGAGTAACATTGGCATGCAAAGGGCGTCGCGGTCCGCAAAATATTCAAACTTAATAACTGCTTACGTCAGGTAGAGGCCGCGCAAGCGACCTGGACAATTAAGCAGAAATTCCATTATTTTTATTGTGTTATTTTTTAAGGGTTTTAGTAATAATGCCATCAAAATATATTTAATGATTTTTTTTTATATGTATAAAAATGTATTTTTCTCACAAAAATATTCACAATAACTTCAACAAAAATATAACTCCGTTGAATATTTCTAAAAATATTCAAAAGGGTTTTTTTTTCAAAGAAATGAGGGCATATAATGTCAAAGTTAAATAATATTTACAAACCGCCATAGTTAGTTGTCATCATGATTATGAAAAACTTACCTTGCCGTAAACATTCTCTCCGTGACGACAAAAAATTGTACCTTTAAAGAAAACATGAGAATTTCACTATTTTACGCGGTGAGTTCCATTTTCTTGATTATGATAATAAAATTATTTGTGACTAAATGTGGGTGGCCCCCACCCACGAAATAAGTCAACGACTCTAAAAACTTAAATATACATATTGTTTAGAAGAATAAAATTTTTGGATTTCGAAAATTAGTACCAAAATTCACAGTGGTCCTGATAATATGACCACCCACTGAATATTAATAATTATGTAAGTATTTATTTATAGCAGTATTATACATATATGTCTTCTATTAGTTCTTTTTTAATATATTGTAGTATATATTGTATATATATATATATATATATATATATATATATATATATATATATATATATATATATATATATATATATACATACATATATATATATATATATATATATATATATATATATATATATATATATATATATATATATATATATATATATATATATATATATATATATATATATATACATATATATATATATATATATATATATATATATATATATATATATATATATATATATATATATATATATATATATATATATATATATATATATATATATATATATATATATATATATATATATATATATATATATATATATATATATATATATATATATATATATATATATATAAATATTGAATCGGATTGAATTAGCATGCACAAGCACTCACAAGCACATTCGCACTACAGATACACACACCCACACAAACATACATACACGCACACACACATACAAACACACACATACACACACTCACACATACACGCTCTCCATCACACAAACACATACTAACATCCATACACTCGCACATAGCGATTTTAACTGTTACTTTTAAATTCTTTTTGGTTTTTTTTATATTGTATTGTTTAGCATATTTTGTAATCCTTATATAGCAAATAATTTAAAACATCATTGGCTTTGTTACTGGTATATATATTATGCTTATACGTATTTTTTATGCTGTATGTTTTTAAGAAAAATAAAATAAAAAAATAAAATAAAATATGATACTCGGTTTGCGGCCTACCCGTAAAATAACGGACTGACAGCTCTTCAGTCTACCCTAGACAACGGCGGCTGCAACGTCACCGAAACGTCGGGTCCTACAAATTTCACGCGGTAAATTCGTTTTCTATCCTATTTATAATGTCAAACAACCGCGATAGTATTCGATTTTATAAATATGATACAATATTTTATATATTATAACATATGATATTATATTATATTGTAATATGTTATATTATTATTTATATTACATTATGCTAAATTATATTTTACGTATTGTTTTTTATGAGACGGAAGAAGGACAGCAGGCAAGGCTTACAGGCTCAGCAAATAATACCACAGAACTTTGTATCCATCACCCCAACACAGGCGTATACCTAGTGGGGTGATGTAATCCTGACAAGTTAATGCCATTTCGCGATTTTCATCATATGTATTCTTTTAAAATGTGTTAAAAAAATGAACGGTTTTTTTTATGTAACTATAAAAAATAGGATAAATAAATAAATAAATAAATAAATAAATAAATAAATAAATAAATATATTATATTTATATATGTATTACTTACGATATCAGTACCACCTCAACACAGGTTAATTCCTAGTAATGTAGTAAACCATTAAAGGCAAAGAGATGAATCCCCATTCTGAGCTAGGTTTAGAGTGTGTACACTTATTGAAAAATGTTTTAACGAAAGGTAAAGAATAAATGAAGGATTTTACTGTATCTTGCATTTTGAATTATGGATAAATAAAAACAAAATAAACAAAATATATATATACGTACGCCAGATGGTACATAGCCGGTAGTCGCCCTACGTCTCTCTCGCAAAGTTGTCTACGTCCCGTGCTCGTCTATTACTCTTATGAAATTGTTACAAAATATGTTCGCCCGCGTTTTCAGTTGTGTCGAATTTTATGTCGCGTGCGTACGTCGCTCTTACCTACAATTCTCGCGCTCTCGTATTGACGAAAATACGACAAAACTTAGCCACAGGATGTCTTTACGACTCATTTGTTCATATTCATAATATTTGCGCTTTGAAATATATCGAATCTGCGTTTTCAGTGTTTCGCTTTGCTTCAGGTTTAAAGCTGCCTCTTTCGCTCGGTATAGCGTTGTCTCTGTGGCCTCTCGTATGTTCATTCGTACTGTCTCATTTGACAAAACTATAATAACCGGTTTAACGAAATTCAGCTGAGATTCCTTTCGCCTATTATACTATTGTAACAATATCGAAAGTGATAATTGTTTCCAAGGTACGGAATGACTATGCCTTTTAGTAGCGAACGGTTTTGTGCTGCTTGGGCCACAAGATCCATTTTGTTCTCGTATCGGCTCCACTAAAGATTCAACTCCTATTTAGAAGCCTCTTCGTATGGCTACCCCGAGTAAGACCCTCGCGTCTCAGGCCTCATAAGCAGCTGGACCGGCTTCTCCTAGCGGAATTGCAATATCCGCGCTACTGGACGATTTGCCCACCGTTTGGCGACGCCAATCGGCTGTGCACTCTGACTTATTGCTTAAGGAGTCTGTAGACTATAGAAATATACTGTCTCCTAAGCAGAGGGAGTTGATGTTGGCCTGCTGTTCTGCCCCTCTTGAAATGACCTTGAGCCACACGATCCCCTGTGGTACTACGGGCAAAGGACGACCAGATCCGCGATATATTCAAATTGAATTACCGCTGTAATACAGCAGGTAGAGGCCGCGTAAGCGACTTCGGACTCATAACTAGTCGGGAGGACGGAGGTATCCTGAAAGTTAACTAACTCCAGACGGAGATATCCTACCAAAAGTGGTAGTTAGGGGACGAGGTTGCCTATTGGGTACCTTTTCCGGTGCCTCGCCCTAAGGCGTTGGTCTCTAACAGGCTTGTTGGCGGAGCTAGACAGTAGATTGTCTAGTCTCCTACGTTCATCCCACGGCTAAAATAACGATCATATATCGTTATACCAGCCTGGGGTGACGGATTTGCCCGTTCTAGTCGACACCGCCCTACTATGCCTTTTAGTTGTAGCGTCGCTACAATAGAATATTGGACAGATAAAGCTTTCGCACCTTGCATAAAAGATTTAATAAATAAAAAATATTATACCAGTTGGTGGGGGGGCGGGTTACCATTATAATAGATAGAGCACACCATGAGATAACCCTGTTTTGCCTTCATTCATGATAAATGGAGCTCTCTTCCGCACTTAATATGCGATTTATGAGATAATATCTCTATCACTTTCACATTCTATGTTCGAATCTCAATTGAAAAGGGATAGAGATTGACGTCATCGCGTATACGACATTTTCTCTATCAATTCAAAATCGATTTCTATGCCCTACGTACAGGGAAGTGCGTAAGCAAATTTTCTAGCGGACGTCCGGTGCGGCGCGACAACGTGTGAAAAGGGCCTTATTTAAGCGACACAACAGGGCAGAATCGGTCGAGTGGAGCGGGCAATCTTTTTCGATAGTGAAATCAAAATTGCATGAATATTTGGAAGGAAAACATTAAATTAGTTCCTATTTACTGTGTTACTTACGGCAATTTAAGCAACAATGGGCCTGATTGCGTTTCTTTGTGAACTAAAACTGGAATTAGTTCAAGCGAAAGAGATAGAGCAATACGTTAGAGCGGAATATGAAACGAACGATCGTCGATAAAAAGTACCTATCGAACTTATACTCGTCCGAATAAATTTGAACAAATTTCGTGCGGCCTTAGATTCAGATGCGTTAACATTGGTGGGTAGTTTTAATACGAAAAAGTGACAGCCGTTCATTTCACATTCCGCTCTAGCGTATTGCCTTGTCTCGTTCACACGAACTACTTTTCGATTTTAGTTCACCAAGAAACGCAATCGAGCCCATTGTGTAGCGAAGTGCATTTAAATGTGTTTTAAAATGCAGTTGCCGCATTAGCGATCTGCTGCACTCTCTATGCTGTACATTAAGACGAAGTGGACGAATTTATTATTTTTTTAAATCATTACTATAAAACATTGATTTCGGCTACAAAATGACAGGAACCGAAAGGTTAAGCTTAACCTAATGCTGATATTTGACGCTGTCACCTAAATAGAAATAATCAGTTTAATGCGAACAGCTGTCTTATACAAAAACATATATAAAATTCATTGTAAAATGCACATAAAACTAAATCGCCTTAAAATATTGCCATGAAAATGATAAGTCGCAATTCCATTGTAAAATCGACATTATAATTGAATTAACATTTCCGTTAAATAGAGTGGGACAAAAAGAATAGACTGAAAATTAAAGAAAGAGGAAATTTAAGCCATGAAAAAGAAAATAAGAAATAGAAATAAGACAAAGAAAAAGTCTGGTTAAAATCTTCAGAGCAAGCTATGCCTGGAGACATATACCAGAAGAATGGACGAAGGTCAAAGTGCTATTCATACCCAAGGCTGGCAGGAAGGACTACGCACTGTCAAAGTCCTTCAGGCCAATTAGCCTCACATCCTTTCTACTGAAAGCGATGGAAAAAATACTGGATAGCTATATCAGGGAAAAAATCCTAACGGTCAACCCTATCAGCTGTAACCAACACGCCTACCGCAGAGGCAAATCCACGGAAACCGCTCTGCTCTACCAAGTAGACAGAGTGGAAAAGGCGTTGGAAGACAAATAAATCGCAGTATGCCCATTTTTAGACATTGAGGGCGCCTTCGACAAAACCCCAATTAAATCACTGGTGAAGGGGCTAGAGTCAAAACAAGTTGACAACACCACAACCAGATGGGTAAAAGCGATGCTCTCAAACCGCACGGCCAAGGTAGCTCTTCACGGAACAAACCTTGAAGTCACCACTACAAGATGCTGCCCGCAGGGAGGCGTACTCTCGCCCCTACTATGGACTCTTGCAATAGATCAACTCTTGCATAGGATGGCAGAGGCCAGGATAGACACACAGGGCTATGCTGATGACCTAGTAGTCATTGTCCGGGGCTTCTGCCAAAACACGATCTCACACATAATGCAAAAAGCGTTAACAATTGTAGGAGCCTACGGCCCTACATACCCACAACAAAAAGTTAATTTCACAGAACAGAAAACTGCAGACTCGCTCAAACTTGCACGAGCAGCTGCAGTTAATTTCCAGCTAAATTTGGCAAATATTGCCCAGGCAAGCGACACATGCGTCGCCCCACTCGTAGCTATTGCATCACCGATCACCCTATAAAACGCAGTACATTGCATTCGATGATCATCATTCCTTTGGCAGACAGTTGCCCCTCTACATCATTACTTCGGCAGACAGTTACCGCGATCTACACATCGTCCCCCGAGCGGACACATATCTCAACTACACACTTCACTCCTCGTCTACATACGCACCACCACGGCTTCACCTCGCGCCCACACTACAACACAACGGCGAAAGTAACTCAAGGTGTTAAGAATTGGCGACTTCGATTCACTTCTCTTCAATCTTCTGAATAAACTCTTCTACACGGACAACTGCGACTCTCATTAACGGAGCAACCTTCAGGCTGAGAACCACCCTTCGCTCACAGGCAATTGGAGTCTAGTGAAGGGTGGCCATTCTCACACAATCGTTAGCAATTGGTGCAGAGATAACGAATTATCGGTCAACGCCGATAAGACCGCCCTCGTGCCATTTACCAACAAACGTCAACTAGGTGGACTAAAAATGCCAATCTTAAACCACAGGCAGATTCCTTTCTCCAAGGAAGTAAAGTATCTTGGAGTCACGCTCGACCAGAGACTCACCTGGAACAGCCACCTAGATAAAACAATTCAAAAAGCTAAAAGTGCTTTGGGTATAAGCAGAAGACTGGCGGGAAAAAACTGGGTCTTAACCCAAGATCTCCCACTGGCTATACACTGCCATTGTGAGGCCGATAATCTCCTACGCCTCGGTGGTATGGTGCAACAAAGCCAACCAGAAAACTGTGATTACCAAACTAAACAATATCCAAAGGACGGCGTGCCTCATGACAACTGGCGCAATGTCCTCCACTCCTGGAACAGCTCTAGATGCACTGCTAAACTTACCGCCCCTACACATTCATTTGCAACAGGTGGCGAAAGCCAGCATGTACAGGCTATCTGCCCGAGAGAAGGTAAACTGGATCTCACAAGCACTAAGATCAGTTCTTGACTCAGTCAGTGAAAATCCAACCCTCAACATGGTACCAGACACCATGCTCCCACTCCTAAACTTTGGAAAACTTTTTACAGTGGAACTGCCGCCCAGAGACGACTGGCTAAAAAGCCAACTGCAATGGGAGGCCGGTAGCCTTAAATGGTATACTGATGGGTCCAAATCGGGACTTGACGTAGGCTGTGGTATATATGGAGAGCGACCAAACTTCGAAAGAAGTGTAAACTTGGGAGAATACGCCTCCATATTCCAAGCGGAGGTTTACGCCATTATTGAATGTGCGGATATCAACCTCCAAAAGGACTACGCCAACCACCGTATCTATATCCACTCGGATAGCAATGCAGCTCTTATGGCACTAGCCTCGAATACCATTAATTCGAAGCTAGTGCAAAACTGCATATCACTACTGAATTCCCTGGGCGAAAAGAACAGGGTAATTCTAAGATGGGTTCCCGGCCATGCAGGAATCGAGGGAAATGAAAAAGCCGACGAACTTGCTAGGACGGGAGCAAAGGGAACGTTATACGGCCCTGAACCTTGCTGTGGCGTACCAAAAAGCCTTGCAAACCTAATGCTCAAACAATCCGTCAACCACTGGAACAACACGCCAGGGTTGAATTATTCCAAATCGCTTATTAAGCCTTACGACCGTAAGACGGCCCGTGAGGCCCTATCGCTAAATAGGAACAATCTACGCATACTGGTAAGGGCGCTCACGGGGCATTGTGGCCTGAACAAACACATGCTCAACCTCAAGCTCAAAGACACAAAAATGTGCAGGTTCTGCCAAGGGGCAGAGGAAACTCCCCAGCACCTCATGTGCGAGTGTGGCCCGCTGATGCGTAAAAGATACACCCACCTGGGTGGTCACTACCTCCAACCTGAGGAGGTAAAACAATCTGGCGCCAAAAGCCTGCTGCGGTTCTTAAATGACACGAGGCTTAGCGCAGAACTATAGTAGGTGGTGAGCACAATAGATCAGCAATGGTCGCAGTGTTACAAGGCTCATAAAGACCTTAGAAAAGCCCCACTCAACAAATAATAATAATAATAAGAAAAAGTCGAGTGGAATATATCGGAGAGTCATTAGTATGAAATATTTGTTAAGTTTTTGATTATAAGGATTCCTTTATTTTGATACATTTTACATTGATATATTTGATATCGATACAATTTATATACTTTATTAATCACTCACATACGCTGAAGCTGCTTTGCTGGTAGAGGCAAAGGACCGATAATATTCTTCTACAGTCCCGCAAATCTCTCGATCGCTTATTGGGTTAATCTTAAACGGCGCTGCCCTTCCATTTGGTTACCATTTTCTGAAACTGGAATTTATGTATTAGTATGAGTCAATACGTACTGGCCGCTACTAAAGTTCAGCCTAAGTAGAATTTTCAGTTTCCCGTTTCAGCAGTTTCAGTGAGTACCAGTTTCCGTTTTTTAGTCGAATGCAAGATGGCGAGTGTTACTCAAGTATTGGTTCGGTGCCAAGTATCGGACCTTCTCTACTTGATTATTATTTCGAAACCTTAGACGCTATTGCATTAAAATCGGTTTTAAAATGAAATATAAAATTCCACTAAGTAGAATGAGGCAAATAGAATAGACATAAGCTAAAAAAGGTGAAAAAGAACGATAGGATAATAAATAAAAAGATATTGAAAAAGAGAAAAAGTTATGAGAAATATATGTAAAAGTGATTACTATGAAATATATGGTAACTATTGTTAGATTTAATATAACAATACCCAATTAAAATAAAATAATATTGCAACGTATGCATAATAATAATATAAAGTCGCGACAATATAAAACGTGCGCGACCAACCTTGCGAATATCGGCATTCGAGTCGTTTTCATCGGTCTTCAGCTTTTGTCACAGACTGGCATGAGGGCCGCCGTTTGTTCATCAATGGACATAAACGACCAGTGACCTACTGATTGGAAAAAAAATATTTAAAATCATTATAATATGTAATGTATGGTAGGTAATATAAAATTTTATATAATAATACCTAGTCAAAATAAATAGGCATTGTCAAAACAAAAATATACAACCAAATACAAAACACAACATACAAATAATAACAAATATATAAGAATTTTTGGTATGCATTGCGACGCTGCGACGTAGTGGTATGTATTGCGATATTACCATGCTATACATTGCGATGTACATGTACAATAATATCGTCGCGTAAATGCAAGACATGTGCGATCATGCTTAAATTTTCAATTTATTTTGTTGTGATTGTGGTGTAGTAATATGGAGATTTTCAATTATTCAGTGCCGCAAAACCTGTCTTTTAGGCGTACAATATTTTTTTACAACAATGACATGATTGCATAGAGATGTTGTTTCAACAATAAATTAACAAAAAAACACATTATATTAATAGTACAAAAGCAGTTAGGTTGCGTTCAAAAAGGTAAATTTTGTAGGTATAAAATTATTTTACTAATATTTAACGGGAAATACACAACAGTAAGTATTATCTCAGTTGAAATTTTCTTAGGCAATAATTCTAAAGGAGTAGGAGCATAGAATAACGAAGAAGATATAACATAATATAATATAATGCGTAATATAACGGAGTAGAAGCGTGGACTTTAACCCAGACTTTGTGCAAACGGTTAGAAGCTTTCGAAATGTGAATTTACAGGAGAATACTGAAAATAGACAGATAGATTCATAAATGAGACGAAGCTGCAAAGCATGCAAAAAGGATTGGAATTACTAAAGACCATAAAGAGATGAAAATTACAATATATGGGCCACATAATGCGTGGTAACAAATACCACTTTCTGAAATTAATCCTGTAAGGAAAGATAAAAGGCCGCCGAAGACCTGGCCGAAAAATAACCCGCTGGCTACAAAACCTCGTTGAATGGTTCAACTCAAGCACCACCGAGTTCTTCCGCGCCGCAACATCACGGGCCCGAAGTGGCCATAATCACCGCCGACCGGAGATAGGAAATGGCACTTTAAGAACAAGAAGAAGAAGAATAACTTAAAAATAAAGGCATGAAATAGAAATAGAAATAGATTTATTGTCCGAAATCGTGGTGGTACATTTATGGTGATAATGCGTAAAACTATGTCTTTCACAATTACCTGTTATTATAACAGATTGACAAATTTACTTATCTGCTAAATTTACTTATCTGCTAATTATAATATCTTATTAAAAAATGAATTATTTCACTGGTTTGCCTATAATATCTATAATATCAAATAATTCGTAATGTTCATTGAATGGCCTGAAATAACATTTAAAAGAGAAATATAACATGAAAAAAAATTCTAAACAGACCGGATAAGTAGCACTAACAGTAGAAGATAATTAATAATAATAATTCACCAATAATATAAATATTAAAGAAAAAAAATCAAGAACAAGGAATAATCAAAAATCCGCCTATAAATACGAAATGTATATAATTTAAAATGTCTAATCTTCCTAATTGAATTATTGTGAACAGAAAAGGAAAAATTAAAATGCAAGCCACGCAGTCATTCGTCATTCTTGTAGTTATCATCGCTTTTCAGGTTGTGACGCATGTTGGCCCGAGGGCCGCAGTTTGTGTACCACTGGACATAAGCGATCAGCGACCCACATTTCGGTGCAAGCGGCTTTGAGCGCGCGACACATACGTGCATGTGCGTCGACACGGAGCCAACCTGAATGGTGATCAAACCTGATTCCTTTCGCACAATGCGCCAGTTTCGCAATTGCTGATCCATATGTGTATGACACTGTCTTACTACCGTCGCCGCCTGCGACGCCGCGCCGCTGATCGGATATTATTATCGATACGATCGATCGATGATGCTGATAGCCTTCGGTACTCACAAATAGCGAAGTCAATCCCGATCCTGATATCCAATCCCGAGATTTTTGGACTGGTATTTAATAATGCCGGGATTATCAACAAAAAAATACTGAAAATATATTTTAGGTTTAATAGCTCAAGAATTTGAATATTTACTCAAAGAAAGCAACAAGTAAATATAATAAAAAGAATAAAAGACACGACTGCTGTTACATGAGCTATTGTATTATTACGGTTTTTTTATAAAATATTTGTGGCTGATGTATTTATCCATATAGATAGATAGATGTATATTTCCAGAATGTAATCAATCAGACCTTCCATTTACAACTAGCCACAATATATAAAATCGAAGACTATCGCGGTTGTTTGACATTATAAATAGGATAGAAAACGAATTTACCGCGTGAAATTTGTAGGACCCGACGTTTCGGTGACGTTGCAGCCGCCGTTGTCTAGGGTAGACTGAAGAGCTGTCAGTCCGTTGTTTTGCGGGTAGGCCGCAAACCGCTGCCGCCACTGCGTAGGTTATAACGGTGGTGGGGGGTCGGGCTCTGAGCGCGGGAATTTTTAAAATCCGTCTTGCACACAACACGTGGTGTGTTTTTTAAATGTGCGGATTTTAAAAATTCCCGCGCTCAGAGCCCGGCCCCCACCACCGTTATAACCTACGCAGTGGCGGCAGCGGTTTGCGGCCTACCCGCAAAACAACGGACTGACAGCTCTTCAGTCTACACTAGACAACGGCGGCTGCAACGTCACCGAAACGTCGGGTCCTACAAATTTCACGCGGTAAATTCGTTTTCTATCCTATTTATAAGCCACAATATACTTATGTTAATTTATTGACATTTGGACATTTATACAAATATTTCCTGACATTTGGAAACTTTAGGTACCCTATGACACTCGAGATGACATAACGATTCTAACAATATCACACACTTCTAAATCGGTTGAAGCGTTTAGAAGTTAAGGTGGATTAAAAAATAGGGTTTCATCATTAATACATACTGGACTTTTCCGAGTACCATTGCGTAGTTTTATAATTTTCCAAAATGTTGGATTGGAATAAGTTCTTAAGAACAAAACACGGTTATTTAACAATCAGTAATATTTTGTGGAGTGTAATAATTTAGCACTTTGTATAATTTATTTTGCTAAATGAATTTTCCAAATATTTCTACCTGATCTATTCCTGACGGCCGCGAAGAGGAAGAACGAAAAAAACTAAACTGTCAAATGATGAATGTCAACACCCACCGTGTAGCACGGGGTCCCGGCACGTACCGTATGCCACTCGGGAGGACAAAACGATTCTAACAATACAGACACATTTCTAAATCGGTTCAAGCGTGTAGAAGTTATTGGTGGAGTAAAATAAACGAAAAACATACATAGATGAATCACGTGACACTTCTTTTTGGGCAGTCGTGTAAATTTGCCGGTAATATAAAAAGACTAAAAATATATTTTACTGTGAATATTCAAAGAAAGTAAAAAGAAAGACTAATTTGAACATGACAGAAACAAGGGAGAAATACTGGCCACAAGGGAGAAATATGATGACCGAGACATACCATGACGTATGGCCGTCTATTTATTTATTTATCCAAGAAAATATTTAAGAATTATTTTAACACAATGGTTCTGCGCTACTTCTAACTAGGCAGCGCATAGCTTTTCCCCTTAATCAGTATTTCGGAAAGGGTATTGAAAAATGCCGGGATTATTAAAATAAAACTGAAAATATGTTTTAGGTTGATTAGCTTGAGTGTGAATATTTGTTCAAACAAAACAAAAATAAAGACTTATTTAAATATAACAGAAACAAGGAAGACAGGTCACACGGGAGAAGTATCGTGAGCGAGACATAACATTAGGTATGACCTAATCTATTTATTTGTTTATTTATTCAAGAAAATATATATGAACTATTAAAACACAATGATTTTGCGTCACTCCTAACTAGGCAGTGCCTGTTCCAACAAAGAAACCAATTTTACATGATGATAGTAATATAAAATGTAATTTTAAGAAAAAGATATTATCTAATCTAAGGTTTCATAAGCTAAGATCAAAATGGTTACGAATTTGTATAGTAAAAAACAAAACAAACAATATAATCATTAAATGATATTCCAAATACGAAATATTACGTAATAAAAATGAAACTCTTAATTCGCTGTTGTATACATAGAGGTAATTAATATTGTCAGAGATGTGAGGATGTGTAAAATATTTGTGGATAAATGCGTTACTATTTTTGAAATATCATGAGGATACATGCAGTTTCCGTTCTTCTTTCTTACCTCAATTACCACTGAATGGGGCATTTTTCAAGAACCACCGTTGTCAGTCCTGAAATATATGTGTTTTCCTTAACTAAATATTTATCTCGGAGTAAGGTCATAATAATAGTTTTGTTCAAACGATGTAGATCTCCTGGGCACTACACATGTATATTCTAGTACCTCCGCCATTCTTGTTTTCTTAGCAGGGGATAATGTTTATTCTTGCGCGCGATTGAAATTTAATGCAGTTTTTCAACAATACTGTTATCTATTGTCTAGTATTTTTACTTCGAGAAACTTCTCATTAGATAATTTGTTTGATTTTTGAATATACTGCTAAGTCTAGTTTTTTGTACGATATTAAATCTTTCGATTGTAGTCCCCCCAAAATAGCGTATATCATATCAGATTGACAATAGCATAGTATATCATTCTTAAATTACCAAGTGCTTGGCATATCAGCTGGTTGACCTGTTTTGACAATGCTGATAGGGATATATTTTGTTTTTCTTATGTTAAACGTAAGTAAATTGGAGTTACGCCACTGTTTCCACAATTGCCCGTCCTGGCTTTATTCGACTATAAACTACTTTTCATGTGGAGTCGGAAAATATAAATACTGTATCATCAGCATGTAGTATTTCATTATATTATCTGGCCAGGTTAAGTCCACAAGCGGACTAATGTGAGAAATATTGGGCGAGTACGCTGCCTTTTGGAATACCGAAATTCCATGTTCTAGTATCATTTGCCACTTTACCATGCTTTTCATGTAGATCCTACTTATGAGATAGTCACGGTATCATCTACATGCGACTCCACAAATACTATATCCCATTAGCCTTTTTCAGAGAAATTTATGATATATGGTAACAAAGGCATTCGCCAAGTCTAGGAAGACGGCTATATTTTTTACTTAAATATTCTGTTAAAGTTTTCGTCCCTTTCAATATGGCATCGCTAGTGCCTATACTGTTTCGAAACCTGAACTGGTTTTTTGATAATATTATCATATTGTCAAGACGTTTTGGATAGTATTGCTTTTACTAATTTTTCAGTAACTTTACTCATGATGTTAATTATTTGTTTTCTTTTATTTTGTAAACTAATGTACAAAAAAAGACATGGACATACATTATACATGCAGAATCGTTAAAAATAAACATTAGTATAGCGAAAAACATAGCTCTATGCATATAAATATGCTTGCATATCCGAAGTGAGGTGAAATCGCACAACCAACTAAACCTAGAAGGTCTGTATCTGGCTGTGCTGGGTTATACTTTGTTTGACGCGCGAACTGACGCATTTGATTTAAATTTTTAAAGATTTTTTTTAATCTAACAAAGGTGTTAGTCTATCAAATGTGTTTCTTACAAAAAATAATACTAAAAATAAAAAGTAGACAAAAAACGGTTCGAAAGTAATATTGGACAATAATTAGAAATTTGAATGTACCTAACCCTTCCTTAAATATTGGATATATGTATATAAGCACTTTTAAAAGTATGTACAATAACGTTGCTTTAATGTAAATAAAACTTTTTCAACAACAAGATACAGACGGATAAAGATTTTTTTTTTTTGCATTTAAATTTTCTAAAAAGTGGACAAAATTTCATTTTGAACAAAATCTGTTTTTATTTTTATTTTGGTAAATGCAAGACGTATCGTGTTGTGTGCGGATTTATGTGAATCTAGCGTGATATAATATATTAAAAAGCCATACTGACACATGAATATATATTTTTAAACTTATTTTCAATAAACTTTTTAAAATATTGTCAAGCTCGAACCGCGATAAATAACGTCATTAGAGTGAGTCGTTTGAAATTGACAACGCTGTTCCATCATAAAAATGGACGTAAAAGCAGATTGGCGTTTTGATTCCCGACTATAAAAGCGGTATTAAAAGGGACGATTTCATAAAAGTCGTTCGTTGTTAAATTTCAAACGACAATGCAGTGCCGTGGGCCAATTTCGAAAACTTAACGATCGGTAAAGATTAACTACCGCATAAACTTACAACTTAGTTCCTATTTCTTAATGTGAATTAATGAAATCATCAGGGGAAATGGTTCTTGTCGTATTGTGATCATCGATCTATGAGCCCTAGATATGCCCTCGGATACAAATAGGTTGGCTCCATATCTTGTGCTCGCAAAACATGTGACAGAGAGATTGCTATACATTTGACAGTATGCCAGAGAATAATAAAACAATATTCTTTGCGGGAACGCCATCGCTCGATATAAAATATATCGAGCGATACTTGATCGATTCTGATCCTGGATTTCTGGATTTCTATAAATCATGCGATCCGTATCACGATCCGTGATATTATGCACTAGATAAGTATCATGATCCTGGATTACGATCCAAATATCACGATAAATATCGAGCGTGTAGCATTCGCCAATGGCTGGGCGGTTCCGTGCTCTAAGAGAAACAGTACAGATTAAAAGGTAAAATGCATATTATTACATTTGGAATGCGCATACAATAAGGGTAGTTTTTTATGACATCTAATATTGTGAATGTAATTTATGATAATAATATTGACAATGTAATTTATAACATAAATATTGTGAAATGTGGTTCACTCTGTATTAACCCTTTGAGGACCATAGGCTTCGAAGAAGAGCATGGAACTTTTCGATACATAGAATTATTGAAGGGCGATGTAAATAACACGTATGCCAAGTTTTGTAAAAATTGGTTAAATTTATTTAGTATAAATTGATGGGACATACTAAGTGTCCCGGCATAAATTGATGGGACATACTAAGTTTACCGGTGGTCCATAAAGATGCAGAGTTACAACATTTTCCAAAATTCGATTATTTCATTATTTAACTCAGATATCATATGGAATTAAAAAAGTAGCTACTAAAAGTTAAAAATACAAAATGAGAAAGTCGCCATAAAAATTGAAATTATTTATTTAAAATCACCAGAGTTCGTTGGTCATTTGCAATATTTAAAAAATAAATACGGTATATTTTTAAACAATAACTTAACTTAACATGGTTTTTTTAATTATACCTATTCGATAATGTATAAAATGATTTTTGAAATATGAGACACCTATGTCTCATGGTCATTAAAGGATTAAATAAAGAAATATTAATACTGTCAAGTCAAATGAGTGAAATTACACGTAGTTAAAAACAATCAATTAATCCTTTGATAATGAAACTGGCCCATTGATTACGGATTATCGAGGACTGACTATAGGAACACGCGTCGCAGTACAATGAATAACAGAAATTGGGTATACATCGAGTAGTGACACTGCGCAAACATGTCATACTCGTTTTAAACTGCTTCACTATACGTATTGCACATGCGTGCGACTTGTTGTTGCATAACACTCTGACTGGTGAATTAAATATTGAACAATAGTGTAAGGCGATTGGGTTATTAGAGCGCTAGAAATAGAGGTAATGAAATTCATTTAAGATAAGCTAATGTTTATAACATGAACATTCTTCGCCTTACGAAGAATGTGCATGCCATAAACATTGGGATATTTGTATGACACAAACATGCCATAGAATGTGCATGCCATAAACATACGGATATTTCATAGCAAGCCGTCGCAAAATTGCAAAAGTTGCGACTGGAGCTTGATCCAGCAGATTTTTCGGAATTTGGATAACTTCTTAAATGGGGAAAACAACTCCGAAGAAGCACTCATTTATTCCTGACTAGGAGAGTATTACATTAGAGGCTTTAGCAAACGCCTAATAAAATGCCAATATTTTATAGTTAATAGGATCACTACACTATTTATATTAATGAACATTATCAGTACATTTTACTTTTCCGTTCAACCCCCCCCCCCCCACGAGACGATTAAGAGCATTTGCAGACTGAGATCTGTCTGTGTGGGTGTGTGTCTGTATATGTGTCTGTATTCCTCCATGATAGCGCCCAAACGCATAATCCGATCAAGCTGAAATTTGTTATGCAGGCACCATTTGGTCATGGCAAGAGACGAAAAAGTGTGGTTGAGACCAGTCCAACGGAGGCGCACTATAAGTAAGCCTATAGCAACAGTAATAAAAAAACGGTTTCTTCGCCATAAGACTTTCGCAGCAAGCAAAACACCCCTCTCCCCTCAACGACCACCCTTCCTACCCCCCCCCCCCCGGGCAATCCCCTTCCTCCAACCCTGACCCGGGGGGCCAATCCAACCCCTCCCACCAACTCTCCAACCTCCCGCCACTCCCCCTCCCCTTCCTCCGATAGTGATTGTGTCAAGTGATTATGATCGTAAATATAGTATATTTGTACTATTTACATGGTATATAAACCGCTATTTTCAAATATTATTTAGTATTTTCTTAAATATGGCGGAATTTAAAAAAAGTCGCTTGTATGTGAGATATTCTAACCGAAATTTCAATGCAATGTGGTTTCGGCCCATCTGCACCGAATTTCAAGTCTCTAAGTCCAATATGTCGAGATTTTAGTATGGCTAGCGCGGCCTCTGGTGGGTCGATTTCAACCACACTTTTAACTCTTGCTCTGCATGCCAGAATTCAGCTCAATCGGATAAAGCGTTTGGGCGCTATCATGGAGGAATACTCACACACACACACACAGATACAAGTAAGTGCGTTCACAATACTTTCCCTCTGCCGGGAAAGTAAAATATTACACCTTGACTAAAATAATTATCTCGTCTAATATTCTTATTCATTCATTTATCCCTTGGTTAATGATCCCTTCATTAGTATAAGATATTTTAGTGCTTTTAGCACTAGTCCATTTTGTGTCACCCTACCTTTTCATTGAATAGATAGATTATGTGAATTACTACTGCGAACTCCAGGGAAGGATATAATAAGTCTTGGTATGTGGCATGCGTCTTTCATACAGGATATTCCTCACTATAGATTCGCATTTATGTATTGTAGATTCGCAGGCCGGTCGTCTAGGAGGTTCTGCCGTCGAAGTAAAACATCATTATTTATTATTATGTAATGTTTGTCGCTACGTCGAAACATTGGTTCCCGTCAGATCACGGAAGTTCCTATTTGAGCTAACCATTCTTGGTTAGACGCTTACAAATGCCTAAAATGTTATCTAATCAATATTGGTTAGGGCGCTCCGCGCTGCGTAAAATGCGATTTATTACTCGAATTGCAATCCTATCCGCATATAACATGCGTATAATATTCGTATAAAGTATCCGATATTAAATACTTGCAACGGTCGAACTCATTAATCGATGGCGTCTTGGCGATAATTATTTTACAAAAACGATAAGCGCTGATTTCACTTGCAAAACGTCGTGTGCAAACGGTACGGGTGAAATTTTACTTCGCGAGTCAAAGGGGCGCCATCGGGCGTGATCAGTACTTGGATAGGCGACCGTATCAGAGCTGCCACTTGAGTATCAATCTTAAGGCCTTTGCTATTTAACTTATTTGTTAATATAATCTGAGTTTTGTCACAACAGCACGTTGTCTAATGTTTGCTGATGATGTCAGATTATTTTTATCTACTAGAAGTGCTGAGGCCTGCTAGCTATTTCAGCTTGATATTTAAGCTTGATATGCAGATTATGCATGGAGACAAACTCGTAGCCTTCACTTCAATATCAACAATAAATGTTCTATGATGACATGTACTAGATCGCCTACTAATCCGATGTATGATAACTCCATCGCTTTGTGTGTGCTTTCCAATGACTAAAGTCAAAGACATAGGAGTTTTTTTGGACTCCCAGTTAAACCTTAAGGAACACATTAGCAAACTATCTATATTTTTTTTCAAGCTTACAGGGTTTATGATACGGCAATCCATGCACTTCAATAATCGTTCTATAATTCAATTGTTATTTCATTTCTTATGTTATTCATACGTCAATTGTTATTCATACGTCACCTAACTAGGCCGGGACCTGTTCTAAGGTAAACATTGAAGTTTGAAGATTGTTAGAATCGTTTTGTCCTCCCGAGTGTCATATGGTACGTACCGCGGCCCTTTGCTCTCATATAGGAAGAAAACAGCGCCTTTAATATAAATCGTGTTGACATTCATCATTTCACCGTATAATTCTTTTCGTTCTTCTTCTTCGCGGCTGTCAGGAATAGATCCGGTAGGCCTAGTAACGAAGATGATTATTTGATATATTAATTTAGCAAAATAAATATAAAACGTGTTTAATTATTACACTCCACAAAATATTACCGATTTTTAAATAACCGTGTATGGTTCTTACGATTTTATTCCAATCCAACATTTAAAAAAATTATAAAACCACGCAATTCTACTCGGAAAAAAATCGGTATGTATTAATTATGATACCCTGATTTTTTATTCCACCATAATTTCTTAATGCTTGAACCGATTTAGAATTGTGTGATATTGTTAGAATCGTTGTGTCATCCCGAGTCACAGGTTACCTAAACTCCCCAAATGTTATAAAAAATGCTTGCCTACATGGTCCAAACGTCAATGAATTAAAATAAATATATCGTGTTTAGTGTCAAATGAAAGGTCTGATTAAGTACATTCCGGAAATATACATCTATCTATATAGATAAATACATAAACCACACATATTTCATAAAAAACCGTAACAAACGTAATTTTCAATACGATAGTTCACTTTCTGTAACGGCAGTCGTGTTTATTATTCTTTTTAATACACCTATCAAATTGTTGCAAATTTTTGGAGTCGGATGTTTGGTGAAGCCTTCCTTGGCTTGTCTATATTTAATTATTATTAAGAAAGTACCTAGATGTATACTAAATTTCTAATTCCATTTTGACTACACGTATTTTACGAAATTATATATTAATTCATTATTACATTTGAATTCATATACTTAAGGTACACTTAATATACATGTATGTTAAACCCAGCGCTGAAGTCAATTATATGATTTATTAGGGTTAATGCGAGTATAAAGGGATAATGAGAATAATAAAATACTTTAGATGCCAGGGGTGAAATAAATATAATTAAAGCGAACGGGTTTTATATCCGTGCTGTAAAATATGCTATTGTACGCGGATAAAATACTGTTAAAAATACAAAATCATACAAACTGGTTATAGCAAGTATATATAATTATAGTATAGTATGTAAAGTATAGTATGGTATAGTGGACGTAGATATGTTTTTACTGGACGAGCATTTTTTATAGTGGGTAAATCAGTACAACAACTTAAGCAACATCGATTATTTATTTTTTTTAAACCTAAAAAATTTATTTTTTTGAATTGTTTGGGAATTTGTTTTTTTTTAATATAGTGTGAATAGCTGTGATCACGATGCTCTATCTAGCAGTAAGTGAAATGTCGCTTATATTGTTTATTTACGCTGTTACGCTGTATTACCTACCGCAGGATGGAGCAGTGCGATCAAACGCTTCTCAAACCTTTACCTAATAGTTAACTTCTTTATATTTTCAAATTGAAAAAGACCTAATATATATATATATGTATATCTTTTTTTTTATCTACTTTTTTTTATCAAAAGTTCTTTACTACATTGTACTGATTCATCTACAAATAAAAATGCCCGTCCAGTAAAAACACCCCGTATAGTTATAGTAGGTACCGAGCGAAATAATTGGAATAAAGAGTATTTTTCTTTGAAAAGTGCTTTATTGGACATAAACATACAAAACAGTACCTACTGGTAGTTATAGATTGTATGATTTAGATAGAATATAATAGAATGTGTCTCCAATTACATTCATAACACCTTTCACTCGTGTAGGCATATAATAGGCATAGAATTTAACAGGCTTTGACAGCTTCCTTTCAGTTCATCATCGTGAGACCAGACTAGGATTACTGCACCGATCATCTTAATTTTCGTTGTACAATCAATCTTGGAGACCCGTTTTTTGCAAATGGTCCAGAGGTTTCGATCGGGTTGAGATCGGGGGAGTTTCCAGGCCATTCAAGTACACTAATTTGGTTCTATACGAAAAGCTGTTTTACTTTTTTCGAAGAATGGCATGGGGCGTGATCCTGTGGAAACATTCTCTGGTTGGAAGGGTATACCTTGTGAAACTCCCGTATCATGCGGTTTGATAAGATGTCAATATATTGGTCCGAATTATATGGACCAACGCAAAAGGAGGACACATTCAATATTAAAACTAACAATCTATAACTACCAGTAATTTTATACTCTTTGTTTCAATTAATTCGCACGGTACTGTATATTATGAAGAAGAAGAGAAAAGATTGAATCTAGGTACATTCCTCTTCTTATCATATATATAAGTGACCTTCCAAAGGTGACGGTTGGAGGTATCGACTATAGCGGGCGAACCCGTCACTCTAGGAAATGTTAACAATAATAATCGTGATGGTTTTAATGATATGTGATGGTTCTGTCTGAGGTGAGCGTAGAAGACTTGAGCACGAGTACAAACCTACCGTACAGATAAGTCAATGTGCCCGTCAGAGGCCAACGCCTTACGGCGAGACACTGGGAAGGTAACCCAGCGAGCCATCTAGCCCCCAGACTACCAGTTTTTGGCAGAATATTTCCATCTGGATTTAACCATCAGGATACCTCCATCCGCCCGACTAGTTACAAGTTGTAGGTCGCTTGCGCGGTCCTCTACCTACCGTATGTTCAGCGGTGATTCAGTTTCAATCTATCACGGCATGGCATCTTTGTCCTACTCTAAACTCAGTATCAGGTAGCCAAATAATTATTTGAAGACTGGAAGACGACAGGTCAACATCAACCACCGCTGGTTAGGAGACAGTTTGTTTCCATAGTCTCCACACTTTTTCAGTAAATGATCAGAGTGCATGATTGGCTGACGCCGTAGGTACGCAAACTGTCCAGTAGCGCCAGAAGGCAATCATCCAAGGGAAACTGATCGACCAGCCATGAGACCTGGGATGCGAGAGTCCTTACAGGGGTAGTCCCACAATCGACAAGGCTACTGAATAGGAGCTGAATCGTGAGTTGGACAGACCCTCTAACAAAATGGATCTTGTATCCCGAACAGGACGAAACGATTCGCTACTTCCAAAAATGACAGTATGATGATTCTTATATTAAAAGTAGTTAATGGCTAGTTTAAAGTTCCTGTTTTTATCTGGAAAATAAACGAATATGAATATGGCTTAAGTAGGATCAATCCCGTTACACACAAAATTCACCAATGATTTATTAAACGTTAAAAAAGTGGAATTCCCTAAATTATTTAAATCATTCGGAGAGGTTCCTTTTAAAAATGTCTTGGATTTTAAGGAAACATTAATTACATTAGATTCATATCCTGTTGCAATATACGAACTCCAGTACTCTAAGTAATACGAATACCAGTTTGATTATCCTAAATATTCTAACGACAAAAAGAAAACCTAAAGAGTTAAAAATATACCTGAATAATACAATTCAAACTAATCATGAACGGCATCCTTCAAGGGGATGAATCAGTACGAGCAACTAAACAAGTTTTGATTAAAAATTTTGGGAAAAACATACCTAAATAATACAATTCAAATACTCAAGATGCTCGGGAAGAAATAATGTTTAGAGGTTATGGTGGAATAAATAAACGGAAAACATTCATAATTGTGAGGAACCACCCCTTACTAGAATCCAAATTATTCGGTGTGAGGTGGTGGTGTCAACTAGCGGGTTATCTCCGTATTAAAAGTCGATTTTAAGTATATCAGAAGGTGTTTATTGAAAGTTAGATATTGCCAGTTTCTAACGCTTCTCGAATTGGTTATATTGACGCGGATGTATTGGGTATCTGCCTGAAGCTACGAGGGTGTATGGGTAAGGGTTGTGCTTGTGCTCGTAGTATCTCGTACTGGGCACGGCTCAAGTCTGTGGGATTTGCAGACTGATGCTTCTCGCCTCGATAGTGGAAAAGAAGGAAAGGTGACCAAGAAGCCGGGGTACCGAAGTATGCCGTCGCTGTCTCGGGGACGTGATCACTCGAGGAATGATACTTTGGTTGCTTTTTCGCCGGTTTATATAGGCCGATAAATGATGCAATCCAAAATAAAAGTATTGTTTCATCGTGCTGATTCATCGCTACACGAGGTAGAATAATAGATGAATTTGTGTCAGTGTATTTCACTGGAAATCAATGCATTTGTTGATTACATGTGACGGTACCGTTACACGTTAACGGTACGGGCCGTTACAGTATCCTGAACATATTACGCTCGTTTCTTGTCTGGTAGTCGTGTTGTTGCAGATAAAACAGACGGCTTGTTTGCAGTTTAAACAATGGCCTTATTTCCAAGCGAGTGATAAATACTGTGCAAAATCAGGTCGCACATTAACCCCCCGACCGCCCATGTCAAAAATTACATTATGTTCGGTTCACGGTTGAATTATTCGCAGCGGGAGAGATGGATACAAATAAAACGATCGTTGACGGCTGCCAACGACGGGGAATACGGCTCTATTTCACACTGTTCCACGTCACTAAAAGGTTTCCTATATAATAATGTCGTATCTATATTTCTGCTATATACAAGTATACGTTATAATGATAGGGGGAGATGGGGATATTTATACTGAGTGATATTGGTACAATGGAAATAGCTCTGAGAAAACACACAATCCCATTTATTCAAATAATAAGCAAAAGATTTAAAAATCCGATCTGCTTTATCAGCCAACAGTGCCCACCTCTAGTTCCAAGAATATTTATTTTTGCTTTTTCTTAAAATGGAACCTAAAAAAATATTAAAATTGTCGCGCTTTTTCACATCTGCTCTTATATTTTAAAAGTTAATTATGACATTCATCACGTCTATTTGTTTATTGTTGCATATATTTTTATAATACCAAAAAATGTGATAAAATTGTATTGATTAATTCTATATCCTTTAGATTACTTTTTTAATTTCCGTGAAATAATATTATTTTTGTATTTTGCTGCCCGGTGTTGCCCGAGTTATATCCGTGCTGAAATTTGTATTTGGACCAATTTTCATGGCGATAGGTTGAACGGCATAGCAGTTAATGGGCTGCTACGCCATCTAGTAGCAAATTACAACAAAGTGGATAACAACAAGGTGCTGTAGCGCCATCTAAAAAGAGTTATCGAGAGACAAAAAAAAGAAAATAATATTATCCGTGGTCAAATACCTATGTATACCAACTTCCATGGCGATCGGTTGAGTGGTATAGAAGTTGATGCACTTCAGCGCCAGAGTTAAAAAAAAGTGGACATCGCGAAAATATTATCTGGGGTCAAATGTATACCATTTTTCATTGCGATAAATTGAAAGGTATAGAAGTTGATATGCTGCAGCGCCCTCTAGTCGTGAAAATATTATCCGTTCTCAAATACTTACGAATACCAATTTTCATTTCGATCGGTTGGACGTTATAGAAGTAGATGTGCTGCAGGGCCATATAGTAGCGTTATTTATTTCTGGTGTTGATTATCCATGAAAAACTTCTTGATTATTTTATTTTTTAATATTTTAAATTGATATTTTCAATTTACTTTTATTGGTATTTTTGTGTAATTAAAGTCAGATTACTTTCTATTAAACAAACAAAAGTACCTTCATATAAAAGTATATGTACATGTAATGAAAATATGTATAACTTTGCACCATGTAAAATGACGTATTCCACAATTTGTAACTTTTTGGAATTAATAAACTATGCCTATCTATGACTATGAATTCCTGCCTTAAAAAAATAATATCGACTTAAAAAAAATACTGAAAAAAACTTCTCACCGTTTTCTTCTTTTAATTTATTTATTTAATTGTTATTATTGCAACATACTGTACATTAGTTTGTCAACTATATACCAAAATAATGAACCTATATTTGTAAGTGTTCGATTCACCTTTACTATGTAAAAAAATGTCACGTAACTATGTCTGGCGGGGGTCGGGGGTGGAACCTTACTCTAGGTCACTATAAGGGGGGATTGGGGGGGGGGGAGGGAGGGCAAGTACGTCTTAAAAATCCGTTACGTAATATATGGATGGCAACTCATCAACAGTTCATTGTAGGTCGTCATTTCGTCTTTCATTATTTTTCGCTTCTTTTATGGTCTCCATTAAAGCAGCTTTTCCCCTATTACACACAACATGTCATTAACTTAGCTAGCAAGATTACATATATATGTCCATTTGGTCGATTTACTGATCGTTAATAATGTTGACATGCAAACGAAAATTTCCAATTTTGCCAAACTTTCTCCAATATCGCACAAAAAAAAATACCAGCTTTTTTGGCTTTTGCACTGGATTATTTTCGAGCTAGGGTCGATATTATAGCTACTGTGTAGAAAATAGAAGAATAAGATAAGAAGTATTTATTTATTATATTCCTAGTTCACATACATTATATTAAAAAAATAAATAATAGTTACTCTTTTCTTTTTTATAAACTGTAGAAGGAAAGAATATATTTAAAAACTTGAAAGAACTCGAAAATTAGTAAGAATCGACACGTGATGTACACAATAAAATACACGTATAATACATTAAATAGATATCCTCGTTTAGTAAATATGTTAAAAAATAAACATTACCATTGCTAATTGAATATTAAAAAATCCCCCCCCCCTCCTTCCCGTGCGCGAAACTTCCCAAACATATTAAAATAATATTAAAAAACGGCCCGTCGCGTCGGCCACCCGATTGCTATGATCCCTTTCTTTGAATCACACCGCTTACTCAAAACATCAAGAGCCTATGGCTGAGATCACATCTACGTTTCAAATTTTTATTTAATCGCCCAAGATCACCATTGCTTAAAAACGACCCGTTGGCCACCATATTGATGTGATCCCTTTCTATGAATCACGTTTTAAATTCCAACTCAATAGCCCAAGGCCACCATCGCTTAA
The DNA here is from genome assembly GCA_944548615.1 of Micropterix aruncella. Lineage (NCBI taxonomy): Eukaryota > Metazoa > Arthropoda > Insecta > Lepidoptera > Micropterigidae > Micropterix > Micropterix aruncella. The sequence goes on from OX155957.1 coordinate 25,721,417, forward strand.
AAATGGCCCGTTAGCCACCGAATTGCTATGATCCATTTCGCTTACTTGACCACTTGGGGGTCCGCGTTTCTAACTTCAATCGCCCAAGGTTACATTCGCTTAAAACGGGCCGTTGACCACCCGATTACAATGATCCGTTTCTATGAATCACGCTACTTACGTGACCCCTCATGAGTCTACGTTTCAAATTTCAAGTCAATCGGCTAAGGTCATATTTTCTTAAAAACGGCGCGTTAGGCACCCGATCGCAATCACCTCTTCACGCTGAATGAATCACACTGCTTGCTTGATAATTTCATAATGTAATTTTAGCCTATCAAGACACCTGTGTACCTAATTTTAAGTATCTAAGTCCAATATTTCGAGATTGAAGTATGACTAGCGCGCCCCCTTGAGGACCGATTTCAACCACAATGTTTAACTCTTGCCATGACCAAATGATGCCTTCTTGCTAAATTTCAGCTTCATCGGACGAAGCATTTGCACATACACACAGACAGACAGACAGGCACACACACAGACACACAGAAGTGCGTCCACAATACTTTCCTTACCAGGAAAGTAATAGCGCGTTCACAGTTGGTTTGCCGGAAAAGTAATTGTTATATTTATTTACCTATATATTATACCCTACTAGTTATAACTCTCTCTGAGTAGAGAATTTCTGATTGTGTCTTATGTTTTTAATCATTCGGTATGGCATAATCGGGTGGGGTGGTTGTGCATCAACTATCCTCCAGCCTCTTGAAGTAGCGCAAAAGTGTATACTAAAAATTATCGAGCGTAAACCCTATCGATATCCTACGAACCAGTTATATAAAGATAGTAATATTTTGGACCCAAGACTGTTGTACATTAAGATAGCCTTAATACACGCAAAATTCAAAATGCCACTTATTAACGCACGAGTGAGACTCACCAGAGCTGCAAAGAATGACGATATGATAGTGCCAAGAACTCGTACGACTTTCGGACAGAGACATTTTAACTTCATAGCACCGAGAATGTACAACTACCTGCCTGATGTCGTTAAACGCATTGAAACCAAAAACAAATTTAAAAAATCGGTTTCTAGGTGGCTTATTACAGAAGGCAGAGAAAACATCAATGGAATGTTGAATATTGTATATTAATTTTTTGTATATTAAATTTTCGCATTATTCTTCAATTTTAGACATATATTTTTACTTTCAAACATATTTTTACTTTTACTCTACACGTTAATAATTATTATCAAAGTAATAGAATTTCTACAAATTTTAATTGTTTTATTTTATTTTTTTTATTTTTTTTTATATAATAATTATTTAGTAATTTGATTAGATACAGCTAAACAATATTTTATAAAGTCTGCCTTAGAACAGGCCCTGGCCTAGTTAGGCGACTTTTATTCATTACTCTATCTCCTCGAGAATCAGTTTTTTGCTAACGTCTCATATATATATATACAACATGATATGGTAAACTGTACAAACGAACTTGTGTAATACTATAAATAAATAAATAAATAAATAAATAAATTCGTTGGAAAACTGACAACTTGTTAGCTATGTGTGCTCGACATTTGTCTTCGCGCTCGTATGTATCTTGTTGGTTAGTGTTTTTTTTCAAGAAATAACTAAACTCAGTACTTTATAATAGGTTGGATGGTGAGTCTGTTTTCTTCTATTGTTTTTAGTAAAAAAAAATAACTACATTAATAAATCATATTAATCAGGAGAGGAGATGGAACGGGAGGGGAGGAGTAACAAGGGGAGGTGATGGGATTGAGGAACTAGGATTTATAAAGGATAAATTTAAGTTGAGGAGTAGGTCTTTTGTGACCACTTAGTTACTTAGTAAATGGGATTTCTGTTTTTTATAGCTGTCGAGTTTAGCTGTTTAGCATATGAAACGAGGCAGAAAATTTGAGTGACGAGCTACCTATATTCTAAAGGACTTAGTTGAAGGTTGTAGAAGGTTGAAAAATGCTGAAGTATTGCTAATAAAATGTTTTCATGTGAGCATATTGGAATGGAAGGAAAACATACAACAGGTGAAATTATTGCTTAAATTACATATCTCTTACAGCCAACGTTCGTGGAAGCAAAGGTATTTATGTAGATGCTAGTAGAGTAGAAAAGAAAAAAATCAATTCTTTTAAAAAAATAATGAAATAACAAAATGCCATTTTTTTTATATAATTAGGATTTAGAGAATATTTGCAAGAAAGATAAGATGAGACGAAGGATAACTAGAAATTTAGGGATATATGTAAAATCCTTTATCAGAGACACCTGAAAAGTAGAAACCGTTGGGGTGTTTCTGATATTGGACGGGAGCTGGTTTTATAATCTTGCTGCATGAACGGTAAAAAGATATGGTAAAAATATGTGAGGTTTTCGACAGCCTAATAGTCCAAGTGACAGCGACAAAAAACTACATTTTTTTGTAACATCTGATACTTTCACATCAGATAGTAAAAATACTTCAGATCAGATAGTAAAAATTCCCAGCATTCTATGGCCTTCTGGCCATAGAATGCTGGAGATTCAGCAGGAGTCAGCAGAAGAGTCAGCAGGAGACTCCGGGACACCTGGTCGTGGCGTACTAGGTAAGGTGTATTTTTAATTAGCAACCCCAAAGTTTTTTGGAAAAGCTGAAAATTCATCAGAAAGAACGCGAAACAAATGGTCAGACTGCTTAACAATAGAATGCGTGGCGTCAGCGTTACTCCAAACATGTCACAAAAATGAAGTCCATTATATTGCGCAGCATATTAGACCGATGCGTAATAGTTACCGACAAATACGTACCGGCGTATTTGCTGGTTTTTTTTCTTTTCAAGGTATTTCTACTTCAAGTGCCTCTGATAAAAGATTTTACATATGTCCCTATTCATTTATTGCATTCACTGTATAATGATAAATTTACAGCTTTTCCAAAACATTCTAATTTCTACTGACTTGGCAGCACCAGGGGCGGATCGTAAGTTTGTGGGGGCTCTGGGCTAATATTACTTGGGGGCCTGCCTGATTTATCAACTAATTGCCATCTTGTCAAAAAAACTGTTTTCGGTAATGATGTCTAGGTTAAAGGTACATAGGAAAAAAGAGGATAATAAAAACAAACAACAACTGTAGACCATTTTACTTTTCACTAAAAATAGACAAATCGAATAGCAAAAACTTACTTAAGAAAACGTTAAATAATAATTTATCCATGCAAACTAAGAAAAAAAAAATATAAGTATAATAATAATATAATATAAATAATTTAAGTAAGTATTAATATTAATTGTAAAGCTAGTTAATATAAATAAAATTTATATACAAATATTCATTTTTAGTTACCTATTGAAATGACGCTATCCTTAGTCTGTAACTAAACTAATATACATAGACGATATTTCTATGAATAAAGAAATTTAAAAAAAATAAAAAAGTTTTACAAAAGAAATCAACAGGTTATGCAGGTTGTTGTTATGTAAATAGAAAATCAGCAACCTTTCTGCATTTTTATACTCCAAATTCCTGGGTTGCTAACCTTACAATAAGTTTTTTTTTAATTTTAGATTTTGTTCACGTTATTGTCCATTATTTTCAATGGGAAGAGGGGGCTGGGCCCCATTATATCCACGGGGCCCTGGGCTGCAGCCCAAAAACCCATATATAGATCCGCCGCTGGGCAGCACTGACCATTAACGCAAAAACTCGTCGCAAAAGTCGCCTCAAATTTACGAGTTCGCTCGCCTTGAGAGAATGAGATATCCGCCAACACCGAACGTTACCATTGTTCGGTACATTTTGTTCTTGCTCGTACCTTTGGCGTTTAAGATCACCAGTTTGACTTGATCCCATTTTGAATCACACACACACATACGCATAATGAGTGCTCTTATTATATGCCTACATGCGTGAGAACGATTATGCAGCGGACGCCAATTATTACCACTAGGGGACACCACTTTTAATGATAATGTTATTGCCTATAATTGAATGATTATATTCATAACCATTTTACGTATTTTTTTAAATAGCGAAAATAAAGTTATTACCTATCTTAATTATAGATCTAAGTCAGAGTCTATCATGTCAAATCTAAGGATGTCATGTATTTGGATTTAAGAAGGCCTCTTACAGAGTAGATAACGATGCGTTACTCCAAGAATCAGCTGCTGCTTCTTTCTTTAGAATTTTTAGTAAACTTTTGAAATTCTTTACAGATTACTTGGGATACCGAGTTAGGTATATGCTAAATGTGCAGGTTCTGCCAATGGGCAGAGGAAACTCCCCAGCACCTCATGTGCGAGTGTGACCCGCTGATGCGTAAAAGATACACCCACTTGGGTGGTCACTACCTCCAACCTGAGGAGGTAAAACAATCTGGCGCCAAAAGCCTGCTGCGGTTCTTAAATGACACGAGGCTTAGCGCAGAACTATAGTAGGTGGCGAACACAATAGATCAGCAATGGTCGCAGTGTTACAAGGCTCATAAAGACCTTAGAAAAGCCCCACTCAACAAATAAATAAATAAATAGGTATATAGTAATTTAACGTTAGGACCTTTGTTATTACATGACTGCCCAACAAAAAAGGAGTGTAATGTGTTCAGGGTTCATCTATATATGTTTACATTTTCCTTATTCTACCATAACTTCTAAACGTTTGGTATTGTTAAAATCATTATGTCATCCGGAGTGTCATAGGATACCTTAAATATCCAGATATCAAGTAAGTAGATGTTTAATACGTGTACGTATATGGATAAATACACAAACCACAAATATTTCATTAAAAAATCTTAATAAAAAATATTGTAAACACAATAGTTCACTTTCTGTAACGGCAGTCGTGTTTTTTTATTATTTTTTATATATTTACTTCTTGAACTTATTTGGTTATAATCTGAGTGAAGTTTTCACTCTAGCGTTCAAATTTTAAGTACATTTTTTATACATTAAAAGTGCTGAAGACTGCGACCATGATATTTTTGCAGTTTATGAATTCATCAAAGCTAATTGATAATGTTGACTTCAATATTAACAAATGTTCAGTCCTTTGTAACATACACGAACTCGCGTGCTCATCTAATGTATGATTACTTTATCTCTGCAGTGTGTGTCAGAGTCTATCATCTCAAATCTATAGATGTCTTATATTTGGATTTCAAGAAGGCCTTTGACAGGGTAGATAATGGCGCGTTACTCCGATAACTGGTAGCTGCCAGGTTCTTAAGTGAAATGTTGAAATTCTTGACAGATTACTTGGGAGGCCGGGAACAATTCGTGGAATTTAACCGTTTTGATTCCAAACTATATATCCCTGATATTATCTGATGATTGATATTATCTGAGTAAAATTGTCTCATTAGCACACTGCTTTCAAAATTTTCAAATATCTTTTTTTATTGGAAATGCTGATAGCTGCTGCGCATATGGTATTGGTTCAGCTTAAGTACAAGATTTGATCCTGTGTATGTCAATACTGTGTGTGATCATCATTTATTTGGAAAGCATGGATATATTTGTTCTGTGTGATGTACCTAAGCATACATCGTAAAGGGGCAAACATATTATCGGACGCGTCCGTTAGCCGCGGCTTATGGACACGACTAATAGGTTATCTGTGTATTGAATTTCTATTGAGCCGTGCACATTATCGGACGTCAGTCGCGGACGACTGTGCATACATTCGTAAGCCGCGGCTTACGGACGCGTCCGATAATATGATTGCCCCTTAAGTTTCGATCAGTTGGCTTTTGTCAGAGCTGCTGCTTTCAAGGCGGATACCAAGACTGGAGCTATAGTCGTTATATAGATCATACTAATGGTCTGTATGACGGTAATATATTTATTTGTTATAAATAGTAGTTTAGTAAATATATTAAAAAGAATAAAAGATACGACTGCCGTTACAGTCTGTATTGTATTTATAATTATTGTATTTATAATTATTGTATTGTATTATTGTATTTATAATTATCTTGATTACGGTATTTTTTATAAAATATTTGTGGTTTATGTATTTATCCATATAGATAGATGTATATTTCCGGAATGTGCTCAGTAAGACCTTTCATTTGACATGTTATTTTTAATGACATTTGGACATTTAGACAACTACTTACTCAACATTAAGGGCGTTCAGAATGACATAACGATTCTAATAATACCACACACTTCTCAATCGGTTTAAGCGTTTATAAGTTATGGTGGAATAAAGTAACAGAAAACATACATACTGAACCCTGAACACATTACACTCCTTTTTTGTTGCGCAGTAGTGTAAAAAGTGTGACTCCTAAGTATACAAACATACATATCTAAGTTTACAATCACGGCTCAATCTACAACTTTTATTCTTTAAAATTTACCATATCTTAGAACTCAAGGAAACGGTGCCTCGAATTGGTACAAATAACTGAAATTGGAAATTTCTTGTTGCCTTGAAATTCTTCATTTTTTATTAAATATAACTAGTGGAATATTACCCGGTTTTGCCCTGATGGCGTTCATGACAGTTTCATGGCAATCGGTTGAACGGTATAGAAGTGATGTGCTGCAGTACCATCTAGCAAAAAAAAACATGTTTCATGTTTTTTTTAACTTCGAGTCAAATCTATTCATGAATCTTTTACCTCTGGAATAGCAGATAGTCTCAGATTTCTCTAAGTGTATACAACTTGGGACTTTTCTGTAAAGAAAACTTTAAACGCGTTTTCCTCACAACCATATTTTTCAGTATTGCGCCGGTGATAAAAAAACTCGTTATTTTCATTATAAGTACTCAAATATGATTAAAAATTATTGAAGTTAAGTAATACGTATGTATCATTTGTATACTACTTTGCGCGTAATTACAAACTAAAAATATCGAAAAGTTCTTTTGCGGTACAGAAGCCCTCTCAATGTAGGCAACGGGGATTCCATATAATATAAGGGGAACCGAAAGCAATGTCGTTTCTACGAATGTCGATATTTGTATACCATTTATCACCTCATTGTGTACTTCAAGGAATTGCCAAAGACATTCTAAGGTTAAAGTGACTTGTTTATTTGTAAATAATCAAATCGTATTTTTAACAGTTTTGGGTGAAGTGGCTAGCCAAATACCAGAAGGTATACCCGGAAGGTATACCCGGAATTGCAGAAGAATACCCGGCATTGCACGCTTTTTGAATTTTACTAGGATTTTTGAATTTTACTAAGCAACAGTTGCCACCAAAAACATTTGAAATGTTTAGCCAAGTGCATTAGATGTTCTCAAATGCCAAAGATGTTCAGATTCGATTCATTTTTTAAATTTATTTATTTAAGAATTAATTACTATAAAACATTGATTTGCTTACAAAAATAACAGGAACCGAATGGCAAAACCTTAACCTTTTGCTTATTTGATTCTGTCACCCAACTGGGACTAGCCCTTCTCTAGGATGGACAGGACTCTAATACTACATTCAAGTTTGCTTGATTGCTTGATTGCTTACAAATGTACAAGTTTTAGTAAAAAGCTAATAACACTAAATTTCCCTAAAATGTGGTCTTCAAAAATAATAATAATTATAATAAAAAAATATTAAAAGATAACATAATAAATAAAATGCAATTCTATTATATAATCGGCAATAAATATAATATAAAATTCGATTAAATAATATAAATAAAGTTATATGTAAGAAAAGAAAGAAACAGTCATTAATATTTAATATATGTTAAGTATTTAATATAAAAATACCTAGTCAAAAAAAGTACAATTCATTGTCAAAATAATATATAACAACAAAGTCAAAAAAATGTTGGTAGTTAGTTCAATGTTAAAATATACTCAACATACATGTTTAAAAATATGTTAATAATTTTTGCACCTAAGTTTTATTAAACTATCATTTCTAAGATTTGATGTATAGTTAGTCTGTCATGATTCGATAACTATTTCTTTAATTTGTTTTTGAATTCCCTAAATGTCAAATTTATTTTTATTTCTATATTGATAAGATTGTAAAATCTCAACGCAATGAAAGAGTCATCATCATCATCATCATCATCATCATTTATTCATTCCATAAAAGCATTTCACAATACTGAGGAACATGTCAAATTTTACAACATAATTTACCGGATGATAAAACCGCTTTGATTAATTAAAAGGAAAAAAAAAATAATTGTAATCAGAGGTGATTACTTAAAAATAGTCAAATTTACAAAATAATCAATAATAAAACAAATAATAATCAATACCATAAAAAGAAAAATTCTGAAACATGCGTAATTAAAAACAATGTCAATAAAATCTAAAACTTAGTTCGAAAGTATAGTCATAATATTGTTATTTATAATCAAGCAATTGTGGACGCAATATCATAAAAGTCGTCTAGTTTGTAAAGGGCATGTTTGACTAACTGATTTTTCAAGCAGATTTTATATGCTGCCATCTCAAGTCTTTTCGTTGATGATGGCAAAGCATTGAACAATTTAAAACTAATATATAAAAATGTTTTTTGATATTTAGTCAAGCGTACTTTAGGCAATAACACATTGTTCTTATGTCGCGTATTATGGCTATGCCGAGTGGAGTGAAGCTCGCAATTTAAAACATTCTCTTTGGCGTATAAAAGGCACTGATATATGTACATAGACGATATGGTAAGGATACCAGCTTTAATAAAAAAAGGGGCGCAATGTGTTTCTCTGCTTACACCAAAAATTGTCCTAACGGCTTGCTTTTGTAGCACAAAAACGCGATGGGTATCGGTTGTATTACCCCATAGTAGTATCGCATAAGACATCTTTGAATGGAAGCAGGAGTGATACACACTGATCGCTGAACGTTCGACAGCCAGAAATTTCACCTTTCTTATAGCATAGACTGCCGATGACAAAGTACACAAATTATCGATATGTTGATTCCAGTTTAAATTTTCATCTAAAGTGATTCCTAAGAATTTAGTATTTCTGACAGTATTTATATTTTCTGATTCCATTTTAATCGTAATATTTTTGTCACTCTTTTTGTCCAAATGTCTTTGTCCAAATGATGTTTTCATTGATGTTTTTATTTTGATAGTGTTGATCTTTCCGACACGTACCGATGAGGAAGATGAATAATTTTAGACAATAACTTTTTAAGAGACGAAGTGGAAGCGAATCCGCGTCAGACCATCGATGAACTGTCAATCAGTTTTCAAGAACCTGAGTCGACCATCCAAGAATATTGCAAAAGTTTGGTTAAATAAGCATAGGATGATTTTGGTCCCACATAATCTGTCCGATGAAAATAAAGTCGACCGATCCACCTCATGAAATTAATTGGTGGCACAATGCAGAAGGGCACAATTTAGTAGCGTTTTTTCATCACTTGATCACTGAACATAAATAAGTTAATATTAAAAACACATTTTTAAAAACAAGCTTTTAAAAAATGCTCTGTCCCGAGCCAACCCTGGGTGCAACAACCATGTCATAGTGTAACTTAGAACAGGCTATTATAATTGAATGCGTAAAAAAAATCGTTTCTGTGCTGTCGACCGTTGAGAAGCCCCTCGTTGATAGCCAAACCTGAGTGCAGCAACCCTGTCGTGATGAAACTTAGAACGAGCTATTATAATTGAATGCGTATACAAAATTTAGTTTCTGTGCTGTTGACCGTTGAGGCGTCCCCTCGTTGGGAGCCAATTATGGGTGCAGCAGCCATCTCATTGTGAAATTTAGAACGAGTTATCTGAATTGAATCCGTATACAAAATTGTGTGTCTATGATATTGACCATGGTGGAAAAGCCTCGTCGGAAGCCGATCCTGGTTGTAGAATCAGGTCATGCTCACTATAAAAACACATGTGATCGGAACTGGACCAATGTGTAAAATTTCAACTTCATAGAATAAGAGGAAGTGGTTCTAATTTAGCTAGCAAGATTTGACCTACACAAACATACTAATATACATTGCAGAGTAAATTAAAGCTTGTAATAAAATATTGTAAAAATTTTATTTGTTTGTATTAAATGTAAATAAGCGACATTACTCTCTGGTCCCCTTATTTATCCAATTAGTTGAATTAGTCTGATATTGTTTACCTATTTGTATGTATAAGAACACCGCTGGCAAATTGAAGAAGATAATCATGGAATAATTCCAATATTAAGAAAGACGTTTCCGATTGCCTAAGGCAACTGTGACTAATTTGAGAAATATTGTATCTTTCGCTGAATTGACTTCGGTAAACAATCTATTTTTATCATAATTATGCACTAAATTGTTTACTAACTAAGTTGCTTTGTGTATCTCGTGCTGGGGTGGGAAGGAGGTATCAGAGATGTGTTCTATTTTGCTAATTAGGATTATTCTACCGATTCTATATGTCTTCAGCTATTTCTTACGTACCATTCGGTTCTTACAGCCAGGAAATAAATATTCGTACTGAATTACTGTTTTAATGAACTACATCCACCTAGTATTTTACCTTTCTAGGGAGAACGCAGTTTTATTTAACACACAATGTTAATAGAATATCCGCCCAAGGACAAGCTTTGCTTAGTTGGGCACACGAAACATCATCTCATAAGAGTTTGATTTCCTGCTGTAATTTAGGTAATTTAGTTGCTGTGGTTTAATGAGGTGTTTTAATTTAAAACTGTATATTTTTGTGAATTGCGTTATAAAAAATCAAAAATAAAATTAATGTTAAGGCTCACAAATCCTCTTCTTCTTGTAGTGCCTCTCCATTACTGGAGGTTGGCCGTTAGCTCTGAAAACTTTTTTTGGTCTTGCACCATCCGTAAGAGCTGTTCCGTACTGGTGATCTTGGTCCAATCTCTGACATTGCACAATCATGACTTTTTCCTCCTTCCACGACACCGTTTACATTCAATTCTGCCCATCAATATCAGTTGGAGCAGTTGATATTTGTCATACCGCAGCACGTGCCCCAGATATTCAATCTTGCTCTTTTTGACGGTTTGCAACAATTTTCGGGTCGTACCGGAAAATCGTACCAATCCTCTACTCAAGCATTATCATCCTCAGCACATAATATCTATATTAATAATAAGGCTGAAGAGTACTTTTGCTTAAACGCGCTAATCTCTGGAATTACTAGTTAGATTTCAAAAGTTCCTTTTGCATTTGATGGTCCAATTCTTAAGGAAGGTTATAGGGTATTGTACGTTACCGGCTACGTAACATCCTATAGGAACCGAACAAAAGGAACGCTAAGCGAAAACTGAGTATTTTCGTGGGCGCACACGGCAACGCAGTGACGAGTACCGAGCATTACCGAGAAGAACCGAGCTGTGCAAGCCTTATCTAGACTAGGTTGCGGCGAAAACCAGTATTACTAATACCACACGAAAATATGTGGTTAAAATAAATAAATAAATAAATAAATAAAATATTGTTTGTTTAAAATCCTTTTTTGCACAACCAATAGAGTACAACACGGTGGGCCTATTTCCAAGTGGCAGTATCTTTCGACCGTACCGCCAGGATTATTGTGACTAAAGGTTTATGTGGGCAAATTGATTATAAAAGAAGTAATTTTTAAATTTAGCGGAGTTCATAAATGAATACACTTACAGAATAATAATTATAAAGAAAATAAAACGTGTGTCAACTCGATATCGAAGGGATGAATGGAATATAAGGACAAGCAAAGGAAACGGGAGCGGGAGGGGGGGGGGGTATTTATGACTTAAATAAATCTCTCTTTAGAGATTTTTTAAACCCACTCAGGTTTTCAAGTTGTCTTATGGGAAAAGGCACGGAGTCGGGCAGCCTGCACTGCAAAAGATTTGGCGAAGAAAGTTGATAAATGCTGGGGTATAGCCAGTAATAGATATTCCTGAGAGCGCAATGGATGGCCATGGGATGAAAGCGGAAAGAAGATATTATACAAATAAGAAAGCATGTTTGACTGTAGTACACGGAAAAGTAAGGCGAGTATGTGAAAATTCCGACATCGTCTAATGGGGAGCCATTCTATTTGCCCGCGAAAGGTCGATATGTGATCAAACTTCTTCAAGGAATAAACAAAGCGAATACACGCGTTTTGAATCCGTCTATGCCGAAGTATTCCATTGAATTGTCTATGCCGAAGTACTCTAAATTACTTTTTAATAATCCGATTTCTTTTAAATTAAACGTCCAGTGAAGCCGCGTAGCAAGGCTAGTTTATATAAAATAGTTAAATTAGAAAAATATAAAGATATAAATATAACAACACAATTCTACACAAAACACATGTCATCATAGCTGCTTTATATCTTTTTGATTTTGGCGAAAGCGCTTCTCGACTACTCCATACGAAATTTTATGTCCTAACTTTTATGTCATACTCTTGCGCTAAGCTGCCGAAGCATTTATCTTTCTGGGCACGTGCTAATTATGTTCCGCCCGCGTGAATATTTTCGATGATATTGCGTTCCTTGTTAATAACCATAAATTAGTTTCCTTTCTATTTATGTTTAGGCCGTATTCGCTGCTGACATTGCTGACTCTGGTAACCATTTCCTGTAGTTCTTACGCATTAATGACTAATAATAGGGTATCGTCAGCATAACAAAGGTTATTAATTGTATCACCTTTTACGAGAATACTGTTGCTTTGGTCCGTGATCTATTCTCTGAAGATCATTTCCGAGTATGTATTGAACAGTAGCGGCGAGCATATATATCCTTGTAATACCCACTTTAAAAAGATTTTAAGGAAACCGCTTCGGTTCAGTCTTTCAGCATTGGTTCCATTGGTTCCATCAACCATTTTACATTGTGTCACCTTGTCTCCAGTATGCACTGAGAAAGTTATTGAATTGATTCTTATATTACCATTTTGTTATTACGGTTTTATACGGAATTACAAGTAGGTATACTGTAGTTTCAACATCACTCATGTGTCCGACTATAACCGTACGTATACTACAAGATGCCATCATGTTAGAAGCGAGATCCCAAGGTAGCGACGTAATTAAATAACATTATGCATTAACATTACGACACGGTAACTACCGTCACTCCAGCACCATTACGCATCATTTTAATTCATACGTATTGTCTAAACGTAGTAGTAAAATGTACCAACAGAGGGCCTCGCCGCTAATTTAGAGCGTACTGTCACTCCGCATAATGCATTATACATAAGGATTTTGTGTTTAAAATTAAATTAATGTTTTCGATAGCAAAAGTGTGTGTATTTTTCAACGCGTCCGCAGCGACATCTGGTGCCGAAACCAGGGAAAAAGTGAAAAGGACAGGACTAGGAAAATCGTGAGTAAAGTGAATGAAAAATAAAGTGAATTTGTGCTGCGTCGGAAAGTCGAAGTTTCGCGGAGTGTCTGGGACTTGTAAAAATTTCGTAAAGTGATTTGGGACTTTGAAAAATTTCGTAAAAAACGACTTAGATTTTTTTGTAAAAAAAAAACTTAGAATTTTTTGAAAAAAAATAAAGAAAGTTTTTGCAAAAAATCAACCTATAAAAATTTTGAAAAAAAAGTCTTACAAAAAATTGTGAAGAAAAAAGACTTAGATTTTTTTGGCGAAAAAAGGACTTTTGCATGCGGTAGTTTGGAACTTTAAGCGTGTTGTTTTACTAACATAACTTTAAGAATGAAGGCGAATATATTAAATCAAGAAGACTTATATGAAAGGGTAAAGAAGGCGTTTACAACCTATAAAAAGTCGCCGAAGGACAGAATTACCATAGCTTATATTGAGTCGCGTTCAGAGGTTTTAGACAACTGGAGGAATGACTTCGAAAAAACTCATCGTGAACTAGTCAGCAGCGTTGATAAGGGGAAAAGAGCAGATATATCGTATTTTTCGGAAGACCTATGCAGTGCGTTTGATGATACGTATATTGAATACAAGACTCGTATGAAGGATGATTTGCGACAGTTATCAACCACGGTCAAGTCGAGTTCGTGCGCTTCGACTACTAGTGCCGACGTGAAGCTACCGCAGATACAGCTACCCAGATTTGCAGGCAGTTACGAAGAGTGGCAATCTTTCCATGACATGTTCTTGACTCTTGACACTCATACACGGAAATACATCACTGTTCAGAAGTTGCACTACTTAAAGGGTAGTTTATATGGCGAAGCCGAAAAATTACTGAAGAACCTTTCAACAACGGATTCTAATTACGAGGAGGCCTGGCATCAACTGACGCGACGCTATACGAACAAGAGATTCAACTGTAATGAAGTGATGAAGCGGTTATTTGGTCAAAAACTTTTGGTTGCAGAATCGGCCACAGGTATAAAACAATTACTTGATACTACCTCGGCTTGTCTAAAATCGTTGCAGAACTTAAAGATAGAAGACCAGTTCATGGGACGCAATTATTAACCACCTAGTTCTTATGAAGATAGATTCAGAGTCGAGAAAACTGTGGGAGCTGCAAATATGTCAAGCTGAATAGGAGGAGTTACCCACCTGGAAGCAATTGACCACGTTTCTTGAGACACGCTTTCGAACATTAGAGATGTTAGACGGAGATAAGACAGTGCAAAGGGCATCCCATAGTCATTATAACGTGAAACAAATTCCAAACAAAAGAGTATTTCATTCTACCGTTGACGAGAAACCTACATCAAAAAACAATGAGAAAGTCTGCGTGATGTGTTGGATCACATGCTATTCATCAGTGCAGGCAGTTCGAGAAGCAATCCCCAGAAGAGAGAACCGAGTTTGTAAAATCGAAGGGATTGTGTTTCAATTGTTTATCATCGAATCATTCAGTGAGGTATTGTCGGCAACCAATGTGTTGTCGTAAATGTGGCAGAAGACATAATATGATGCTTCATTACGAGCGAGTTCAAAGTGAAAGTTCGATTTCACAAGAGAATCCAAGTCGAGAGGGTGAGAGGTCAGCGGACCAAAATGTGCAATTTTATAATAAATCTTAGAAACGAGTTGTAGCACATTTTGCCACTGAGCGTAACGAAGGTCGGGTGCTACTAGCGACGGCTTTAATTAGAGCAAGATCGAGTAATGGTAAGTCTTTGGTGGTTAGAGCATTAATCGATCAAGGATCTGAGGCTTCATTCATGACAGAGGAGATTACACAAGTTTTAGGTCTCAAAAAATCGTTTACCAATGGTGTAGTAATGGGAGTAGGAGAAGGGCAAACAATACCCAAGGGTATGGTTTCTGTGGAGTTAGAGTCACTGCACAACCCTAATTTTTCTATATTAGTCAGTGCTTTTGTTTTGAAGACAGTTACTTCATGTATTCCCTCGAGAAAGATAACGATGACAAATTGGCCGGGAATTGAGAGTTTAAGTTTAGCCGATCCGAAATATGGATCCCCGAATAAAATCGACATGATCTTAGGCGCTGACGTCTACTGAATTATTATGACTCAAGGCTTAATTAAACATCCGTCAATGAGTGGTCCGATTGCGCAAAACACGCAATTTGGATGGATTTTATCAGGAAGAGTAGAGCAGGATTCCTCCTTAAATAATCGCCGAGTGTGGAGTATGCATGTTCATCTGAAGGAAGATCTATTACTAAAACAATTTTGGGAGATTGAAAGAAAGCCAGATTTTATTGGAAAACCAATGACAAAAAATGAGTTGAGATGTGAAGAAATTTCTGAAAAGACCACAATAAGAGATACGAGTGGACGTTATGTTGTAAGGCTGCCGTTTAAGAGCTCTAAGCCAGTATGCCTAAAAGGAAAATCAAAAGAGATAGCCATGAGAATGTTTAATGGGTTAGAGAAAAAACTGAATAAAGATCCGAAGTTATATGAGGAGTACAAGAAGGTTATGAAGGACTACGTCAACCAAGATCATATGGAGTTAACCCCTCAAATGTGAGGCGTCCCTTAAGGGATGCCTTGGCAAAATGTATACAAAATGTATATAAATTTATATAAATATAAATATAAATGTAAATGTGCGCCGCTTTATAGTAATCCGCTCTATAGTAATGCTGTAGCTCTATAGTAAACCCCGCTCTATGTAAATGTAAATGTAAATATAAATTTATATACATTTTGCAGTAGGCAACCCGAGCTAATCGCCATTCATTTGAGGGGTTAATAGAAGATCAAGATCAAATAAAAGAAGCTCAAGTCGTGTATCTTCCCCACCACGCTGTTGTCAGAGAAGACAAAGAGACAACAAAGTTGAGAGTCGTATACAACGCATCGTGTAAAGGTGTGAATAATGTTTCTTTGAACGACAATCTTCTTGTAGGTCCTAAACTGCAGCCAGAGTTAAGACATACGTTGATGCGATGGAGGCGCCATAATTTTTGCATCATGGCAGATCTAAAGCAGATGTATCGTCAAGTTAAAGTAGATAGAAAAGACACCGACTTTCAAAGGATATTGTGGCGACCAAGCCCGAACGGGCCAGTACAACACTACCGTTTGAAGAGACTCACCTTCGGAACAGCCAGCGCGCCGTATCTAGCGGTGAAGTCATTACAGCAGCTAGCAAAAGATGAGGCCGAGAAGTATCCCGTTGCTTCAAAGATAACATTAACTGATTATTATATGGATGACCTGCTTAGTGGATGTGAAGACGCGAGCGAAGCCATAGATATATACGAGCAAATGAGCAAATTAATGAAAGCCGGTGGTTTTGAGTTACAAAAATGGAGTTCAAACTGTAAACAATTACTGGATCACATCCGAGAAGAAAATCGAAACAAGGATCAGACGGTTATATTTAAACAAAATGAGATGTTTAAAGTTCTTGGAATCCAGTGGAACAAAACTACCGACAATTTCGAATATGATCTTCATTTTCCCGAGAAAGCTGAAACAATGACCAAGAGAAAGGTGTTGTCTGAAATTGCGAGACTGTATGACCCTATCGGTTGGCTCGCTCCTGTCATTATAAGAGCAAAGATTTTCATGCAGCAACTTTGGAAATCTGGCCTGAGCTGGGATGACGATTTGTCTGAACAATTATTAAAGGAGTGGCAAAGTTTCCGGGAGGATCTTGCGAATGTCCAGTTTTTGGGTATACCTAGGTGGCTACAGACAAAACGTGACGATAAGGTAGAGCTCCACACTTTCGCGGATGCTTCACAAGTAGGATACGCTGCAGCAGTATACCTAAGATCAAGGGCAAGGAACGGAGATATATTAGTTAATCTGGTTACGGCAAAAACCAAGGTAGCACCAGTTGAAAAAGAGATTTCTATTCCACGCATGGAATTATGCGCCGCGTTGCTTGCCACAAAACTAGTGTTCGAAGTAGCGCAAGTAATGGAGGTTCAAAAAGAGAATTTACATGCTTGGAGCGATAGTACAGTTGTCTTAGCATGGTTAGCTGGAGAACCTAGTCGGTGGACAACGTTTGTTAGTAATAGAGTTTCCGAGATACTCACCATGCTTGATAAAGAGCAGTGGAACCATGTCAGAACAAATCATAATCCTGATGATTGTGCGTCGCGCGGTTCTACGGTGGTCGAGTTACTAAAAATGGATTTATGGTGGCATGGTCCTGGCTGGTTGAGACAGGAAAAGTACAATGAACAAGGCTATAGCGAATTCACAACTAATGACGAAGTGAGACCTATCAAACATTAGCTATATAGAAGAGTCCGTTTGGACAAGATTCTCAAATTTAGCGAAAATGTTGAGAGTATTATCTTACTGCAGAAGACTGTTGAATCTAAAGTTGCCTAAAAGTGAGAGACCAATAGTAACGGAAGTTGTGACTGTCAAGGAGAGAGATGAAGTTTTAAAATTGAGTGTGAAAAAAACGCAAAGGCTATATTTTGAAGAGGAGATAAGGCAATTAAGGTTGAGAGGGTGTGTGCCTCCAAAGAGTAAGCTCCACACTCTAAATCCCCTTCTTGATGATAATGGGATTTTAAGGGTAGGTGGACGCATACAGGAAGCTGAAGTAGATTTCGACGTGAAGCACCCAATTATATTACCGAGTGAGAGTCATCTCACCAGATTAATTGTTTTGGATGCCCACATAAAATCACTTCATGGAGGTCCACAGTTAATGCTGAATATACTCAGATCAAAATTTTGGATAATTAGAGTGAGAGAGATGGCCAAAAGATGTTATAGAACCTGTGTAAAATGTGTGAGATATGCTAAGCAAAACAACAATCCTTTGATGGGCCAATTACCTGAAATAAGACTGAAGCCAATATGGCCATTCAAGATTACAGGAGTTGACTTTACGGGACATATAAATGTAAGATTTTCACCTGGAAGAGAATCATTTAAAGGTTACATTTGTGTATTTATATGTATGTTCTTTAAGGCAGTTCACCTGGAAGCTGTATCGGATTTGACAGCCCAAGGATTTATTGCTGCGTTCAGAAGATTTATGTCAAGGATAGGCCATTGCCAAACTTTATATAGTGACAATGCCACTAATTTTGTAGGCGCGAGCAAGGAATTACGAGAAATGTTCGATCGGTCGAAGTCGCAAGTTCCTGAAGAGATCAGCAAGATCCTGGAGTTTCATCCCTCCGCATGCCCCTAACTTTGGTGGTCTGTGGGAGGCAGGGGTTCGCTCTACTAAGACGCATCTCGAAAGGGTGATAGGAGACTCTACTTTAACTTTTGAGGAGTTATCGACTGTGTTGACACAAATTGAAGCTTGTTTAAATTCGCCGCCTCTGTCATATTTAAGCGGCAGTCCTGACGATCCATTGCCTCTGACACCAGGACATTTCCTGATAGGAGAGCCACTAATTACTCTACCAGACGAAAATTATGAAAATCAAAATGTTACGAGCTTACAAAGGTGGAAGTTTAGTCAAAAAATTGTAAATGATTTTTGGAAAAAATGGTCGGATGAATATTTAGTGACTCTCAATCAAAGATATAAATGGGCATTAAAAAGAGCTGAACCTGAAATCAACGATGTTGTAATTCTTAGAGACCATAACTTGCCTCCAGCTAAATGGTTATTAGGAAAAATTGTAGAGAAACATGAAGGCAAGGATAATGTCACTAGAGTTTTAATGGTTAAGACTAAAAATGGATTATGCAAGCGTCCATTAAATAAATTGTGTTTACTGCCAATTTCGGATATTACAGAGAAAGATGTACCATCGTGATATATATCATTAAAATTTAAAGTTTGTTTGTTTAATTATTACACGTGTTTTTATATATTGTTATAAACTGGTTGATAATTTGAAAAATATTTTGTCTAGACTAGTTTAATTTTTTTTGTTAGTGACGGTCATCATGACCATATGTCATGGTGGGCGGTGTTTCGTTAATCACGTTTTCTTATTTAACCGATTGATGTAGTCTTAAGGTATAAGTTAGACTTTGGTAAAGAACGAAGTCCTTTGGTGGGCGGGATGTCTAAACGTAGTAGTAAAATGTACCAACAGAGGGCCTCGCCGGTAATTTAGAGCGTACTGTCACTCCGCATGGTGCATTATACATAAGGATTTTGTGTTTAAAATTAAATTAATGTTTTCGATAGCAAAAGTGTGTATTTTTCAACGCGTCCGCAGCGACACGTATGGACCACGATCCGAGTTATATAAGTAATCATTTCTGAAGCATGCATATTTCCATGTATTATATTGTTATATTTTTCTCAGTGTACGTTTGCAAAGAGCTATTATGTACATTGAGGGTTGTCAATTACAACGGGCGAACCCGTTAGCTCAAGGAATTAAATACAAGATGAGTTTTTAATTAGTGACATCCTTGTAGTGGATGAATCAGTACGACGAAGTAAGCAACTTTTGATAAAATGAATCAAAAAATAATCATCAAAAAAAGTTTTTTTTGGGTAAATGTGTAATTTGTATCTATTGAAAAAAGTTTGAGAAGCGTTGAGAGCGCTGCGCCATCATAGCGATATATTATTTACCGCTAGGTAGTGCATCGTGCTCATAGATATTTATACTTTTTTTTTCCTAAAAATTCTTATCAAAAGTTGCTTAGTTCTTCGTACTGATTTTACCCACTAGAAGAATCCCACTAATTAAAAAGTCACCCTATAGACATCATTCCATTCTGTTTCATCTATACTAATATTATAAAGAGGTAAAGTTTGTGAGGTTGTAGGAAGTAATCTCTGGATTTACTGAACCGATTTTGAAAATTCTTTCTTTTATTTTTGAGTGTCATAAGCTATATATTAATCCGAAAAATGAAAAGACTTTTTCGTGGTAGTCGGATTTGCAAAGTAAGTCGGAGAATAAACAGTCGAACGAAAGCGTTTCTAACTAACGCTGCCTTAACGATGAGAGATATATGATTAAGTTCTAGAGAAAAGTTGTAGAGCTTGATAATGCCTACAAAAAATTCAGCGACAGCATATGTCTACCTTTTATATTTAAGTCACAAAAAGTAGTATTTTATATTTAAAAAATAATTTAAATCGTTAGGTCATGTTTATTGGTCATATTATCAACAATTATGAATTCTTATCAAAATAAGTAAATTTATCGTCTCAAGTGTTTAAACAAAAGACTTTTACCTTTTACTGCATATAATTTCCCTTTTACTGAATAAATAGTTAAAGAGATAATACGCTCACAAATAAGACACTCACAAGAAGACACTCACAAATAACGGTAATATAGTCAAATTGGCATGCAAATACATACATACATATGCAGTAAAAATATAACCCTTCTTTTGGCAGTCAGGAAATAAATAATAGCACTCGGTACTAAACCGAACCACACTCATAATTTCATCACAGTTAAAAAGTTTTACTGCCCAACGAAGTGGGCACGGGTCAGCTAGTATGAATATAAAAAACTTAGTGACAGCATAATCCACAGTCAAATTTCGCCAACATCCCATTCTTATGCGGTAAGGCTTTGGACTATTGTTCAAAGCCTTACCGCAAATCACTGGTATGAGAATTCAGCGTACAAACCTCTCGTAATTACAGACAGATTTATACGGATATCTCCATCCTCTAGTCTAGCCACAGGTATGAAGTCGCTTGCGCAGCCTCTACCTGACGTTAGCGGTAATTCAGTTCGAATTTATCGCGGACCGAGTCGCCCTTTGCGCGTCAATATCACACGGGATCGTGTGTCAACGGATCGTTTCAAGCATAGATGACGTTAGGTCGCCAACTGTTCAGAAAATTTACATTCCCAGACTGCTTCATTTATTCTAAGGAGTGCACAGTCGATCATGGCTAACGCTGCACGTTGCGCATACCACCCAGTGTCAACCGAGGTGTTCCCCTTAATAGGAACCTCCGATCCAAACTCTCCACAACTTTAGATTACAGCCGCAGGCAAAGTTCACAGCGGCTCTTCCAGGTTACTGTGAGCAAGCAATACTGTGTTTTAAGCTGAACTAGTAACGTGCCGTTCTAGTATAATGAGTTCTTGTATAATGAGTATAATCTAGTATAATGAGTATAATGAATAAATAATGAAAAGTTAAAAAATATATGTTTTTTCTAGATGTTTCTTCCATATTTATTATAAATAGTCATTTAAATAATTATTAATTTATAAAGTGCTGACATGAAAATCTACTATTGTATCCAATTACCTATTTGACGCTTAAATTAATAAAGTGATAAATAATTAATGAATATTAAGTCTCATTTTCTTATTATATTTTTTGTTCAGATACAAAACAATTCCCCACGAGGTCAAACAAATTATTTCTACGTCTTTCCTAATTCCACCATTTGCTTATTCTGCTAATTTAAATTTCATCAATTAAAGGCCTCCTTGCCATTAGCTAAGAATAAAGAAAATCGTAGAAGGGCCCTTACAAATTTTAATAATAGAAGCAGCCTATATAATAAGCATAAGAAGAAGCAGCCTATATAATAAGCATTCTCCTGCAGCAAGATTTAGACTGTTTAAAATTATATTGCAACAAAAACAAGATTAAAATGAATGTAGCAAAATGTTTCCACATAAGCTTTACGCGAAATAGAAACAAGATTGTTTCTTATATCAGTTTTATGATTTTGCTCTTGCGAAGTGTAATTCTATCAAGGACCTAGGTGTGATTTTAGACGACAGCTTAAGTTTTTGGGCACATGTCGCAGCAATTGCTAAAAAATCTAACAAAATGCTTGGCTCACAAGACTCCAGGTTGTTCGGTGTGAGGTGGTGGTGTCAACTTACGAGTTATCTCCGTAATGAAAGGCGGTCTTGAACGAAGTAGAAGGAATTTATTGATCGAAGATTTGAATATTGCCAGCTATAACGCTTTCCGAACAGTTTACGTGGACGCGAGTATAAAGGTGCGCGACTGCGGTTACGAGGATCTACGGATGAGGATCGTATGTGTGCTCCTAGTATCTTGTACTAGGCACGGCTCGAGTCTGTGGGATTACAGACTGATGTTTCGAGACTCAGGGAGAATAAGGAAAGGAAACCAAGGACCCGGGTCCGTTGAGCGACCTCGTAAGAGGGGTACCGGATATGCATTCGCAACCTTGGGGGAAGGTGATCACTCGGGAATGATAATTTGGTTGCTTTTTCGCCGGTTTAAATAGGCCGTGAAATGATGCAATCTGAAAATATTCCGAGTAAAAGTAATGTTTCATCGTGCTGATTCATAGCTACACGAGTCAAAATAATAGTAGAATTGTGTCAGTGGATTTCACTGGAAATTAATGTATTTGTTGATCGCATGTAATGGACTTAAGGTCCGTTACAGTTTCATTATTCGCGAATCCAAACCTTTCTCTGATGCATTAATACTAAAATTGTTATACAATGCGTTTGTTCGATCGCACCTTGAGTTTTCCTCTCCAATATGGTCTCCTCATTATTAAGTTCATATTAATAGATTACAAAATATACAAAACAAGTTCGTTCGGTATTTAAATTTCAAGACCAAAAGTTAATGCAATAATATTAATGAGGCGGCCCTACTATTTAAAATAAATAATCATATCGGTGCAACGTGAATGATGCTTTATACCTTTTTAAAATAATGAATGGCATATTTGACTGCACTGACCTGGTGGGCGCGATTAATATCAACGCCCCAATGAGAACAACGCGCTAATTTCACCTTTTTCGATTGCCACGGTTTAAAATAAATTCATCCAGAAATGGAGTACTCACATGCTGCTGTGAGCTTTACAACACCCTCTTATATAGTATTGATATATTCGATAATTCCATAACCCTTACAAAAACTTAATAAATGAAACCCTAGTAAATACAAATACTGTCAATTTTTTGCTATTTTATTAATCATTGTTACTATTATTATAATTTATATATGCTATTATTACTATTTCAAGAATATTTTTTTCACTCCACACCCACACACTCAACACACGCACAAACATACATGCACACACACACACAAACAAACACCCTAAATGCAAGCCTCTTATGTAGTAACAACATTGTAGGTAATTTAGTTTAGAGATATTAGAGAAATTTCTCATATTAGAGAAACACCGCATATTAGAGAAATTTCTTAGCCTGGCAATACAGAGCGGCTTCCAGTTTTTGTTAAATGTCAAAGGTCATAACCTCACATATTATTATAACATCCAGATATCGAGTAATTTTTCGTCTAAAATGGCAAAGCCTCTAATAAGCGCTGTTAGAATATGATCTACAACATGATTTGCAAATTCGACGAGGGAAATGAGCGATTGCGACAAAAAGACATTTTGAAGAAAACGTGCATTTAAGACAGATCGAGAACGCTCTTGCTAAGTCCGACTACAATGTCTTGACATTCTAAAAGTTATTTTATCATAATTAAACCATAGTTTTCCAAATAATGTACCTAAATATGAACAAAATTTGAACATCGTCGGCTATTATTTAAGGTGAAGGATCTAAAATGACCGCAGCTAAAAGTATATGAAAAAATATAATTATTACATACTTGATACAAATATTAAATACGTGAAGATATCCGTTTCATTATAATAATCAATAAGACCTATATTATTGTATAACTTTATACGCTTGTGTAATTTGTAATTTATATGACTGTGTGTGGTACAATAATTTTCAATATGATGAGGCTCCACCTCATTTATTTATTTTATTTATTTATTTAGGTACATAGGATTAGGTATACAGTTCATTTATAGGCCATGTAATCTTATAATAATTATATAAATTATTTAATAATTAATATAGGGAGGTTTACATGACCTTGAACACATCTTACATGACCTTTACTGCCAATAGCACATCTAACTAGGCGATAATTTGGCCCGTCTCTAGATGTGCATATTTTTATGTAATCTAACATTAACACGCTTTTATTAGGTCGACCTGTATGTAACTAACTATGTAATGGAATCTAAGGTAACTAATTTAACCATCTTCCAAGGATCGTAGCGTCATGAAAATTGGCAGCTGTATGTAGTTCTGATGACAATACAATAATATGGTACTGTCGAACTGATCTGATGATGGAGTCGGAAGATATGAACTAGAACTTCATGATGGAACATCGTATCATAGCTGTGTTTGGACTTGTTAAAAAAGTCTCGGAATGAACTTTGACCACGATTAGGTTTCAAGGTCTGATGATGAAGCCGGAAGATAGGCACTGGCATTCCATGATGGAATATCGTATCATAGCCGTGTTTGGACCGTTTTTTTACGTGCATTTATAAAAGCGTGTTTTTAGTAAAAATTTTTAAACTATTAATTTATTTTAATATGTCGTATGTTAGCCCAACCGAGCGCGCGGGCGGCGAGCGAGTTTGTTTATTTTGAATAAATTCTTTATTATTTGCATACCTTTTTTTATGAAAACACGTTTTTTTGGAAACCACTAACTATATTTAGATTGGGGAGCTAATGGGCCCTTGCTGAGTTGGCCACGAAAACCCATTCTGTTCAGGGTTGGTCACACTCACGGGTCAACACCCATCCGGCGGATTCCACGCATGAAGTGCGAGCCCGAGCACAACTCTGGCCTAAGGGCTAGTTTCCCCAAGGAATCAACCTTACGGCGCTTCTGGACGGTCTGCGCACCATGCGGCGTAAGCCAATCGATTGTGCATTCTGACTAACAGTCGGGGGAGGCTGGAAGCAGTACTCTTTCCTATAGAGCGGGGGTGGTTGCGGATCTTACGGCGACTGCTCTTGAAACGACCATCGGCTACCCGATCCTGGATGAACAGCCGGGAAAAGGATGCCGTGGTCCGCGATAGATTCGGTATACACCGTTTCACCGCTTCGTAAGGGAGAGGACCGCGCAAGCGACCTCGAACTCATAACCAATCGAGAGACCGGAGTAATCTGGTCGCAATTGGAAGTAAGGGCGTGAGTATAAGCCCGCTGGGTAACATACCTGGTTATCTCGCTGGTTATTTTCAATTTTAAAAAAAATACTTTATTTTTCTTACATTTTTTTATCAAAAGTTGCTTACTTGTTCGTACTGAATGCTGTCCTACTTGTCCCTTCAAGAATGCGGTTAATTCAAACTCATTCTGTTAATGATATTAGATTGTCTAATAGTACGATTCGGCAACCCTTATTCTCCGGCAGAAAGCAGGTGGCACTGATAGCATTGATGGCGAAAAATATTGAGTTCTACCTATGAAGTTGCTGTTCCAGTAAAAAAATGTAGGGCCAAAAACTTTGTATGAAAAATATATATTTTATTAATATAAATATTGTCCCCTATTATGTATGTAGATTTGCCAATTTAATGGGAGTTGCTTAATTCCTCTGCTGTAAAACTGTCGTGGACAGGAACCAATGAATTCTTTGAATGTGTTTTTCACCGACTAAAGTTGAGTTTTTTCATTATAAAAAGTTATCTAAATTTTGAAAAAAATAAAACTCTTTTGGAGCAAGATCTGGCAAAGATTGCCCAGGCTCGGTTATTTAATAACTGGCTTCTCCATCATTGTTTGCAGGTACACATTTACAGTAACTGTACAGCTAGGCTGCAAGAAGCTGTAATAAAAAACACCGGAACAGGATCTCATATTCAAAAATAATTCAAATTTTCAACTTTACCGTGGTTGCACAAACGGAATTATTTGAGCAAACACAAACGACAGAAATACAAATAAATAACTGATTCTTAGAAAAAGAATAATATAGCTTTAAATAATATTTAATTGAATTTGAAATTCCAACGCAAACCAAAGTTATCCAAGTTCAAATTGGCCAGTGTGAAATAACAGCAATTACATAGGTATGGACCCCAATAGTAATTTATTTGACCATTTATGATAACAATAATAATGAATGATTTTTTTAATGGGCTGCTTGATTATACAGACTGAGAAATTAAATAAAGATAACAATAATAACATTCAAATAATGTTTTCTCCACTAACTCCATTTATCGCGTTTTTTTAGGCTCATTACATTTCAGAAATAATACGGAGATATATGATAAAATGCCATTTATTAGTTCTTCTGGACATTAAAATGCGTAATTATTATGTATTAGATTAAAAAGTATACCAAATTAAAAGTTGACATTTTAAAGTAAATAATATAAGTAAAATAAGAGGTATTACTTAAAAATTAGTTTGTAATATTTTTATACCGTATAGCGGTGTTTAAAGCGCCATCTACAGTGCGCCTCCATACTGTTATACTAAGAAAGTCGCCATATTTAACATAATAAGAGCAGATTAATTGATTTTCAGAACTATGGGTGCAATCAGAGCTCTCATGCCAGAGCTTTATAAAATGAAAATTGGCATATACTTGAGTTTTAAAGCTGTGCTGGAACGTTTATAGTCTAGATATTATTTGTATATTAGACTAGCTGCGCCCCGCGGTTTCACCCGCGTGGTGATGGTAAATTGTGATAATACTACTATTAGAAACATATATAATTATACATTATATACGTGTAACTCCAACGGTTTTTGCGGCGCACGCCAGAATAGCTCGCAGATGGCAGATTTTTTTCCTACCTTCTTGACACTTATCGTTATATTTTAGATAACACTATATCTTTTTAAATTATAGCCTATGTGTTATTCTGATGTATAAGCTATATTATTGTAAAGTTTCATTAAAATCCATTCAGTAGTTTTTGCGTGAAAGAGTAACAAACATCCATACATACATTCTTACAAACTTTCGCGTTTATAATAGTAGTAGGATTTAAACAGTTTAGGGCATGAAATGCTATTTTACAATATTGATGAGTTTTTTATATGCGCTTCAGGCTGTTTAGCTGTTAAGTTGACTTTTGAAACAGTATTATTCCCAAATTTGGTTGGTTAATACCAACGAAGTTTATTAATTAGTGGATAGTTTTACAAAGTTTTTTTTTTGTTTTGTTGTTTATTTGTTTTGTTAAGTCAAAAAAAGCGATTATTTTTTATTTCCTTTTGTCGCGTCTTTTAATTTGACATTATTGCCACTATTTTTTTTTCACTATGTAATTCCATTTTGATATTTATGACGTTTATTTAATTTGTAATTTATCTAATATCCTAATATATTTTTTATTGACGATTTCACCAGATTATGTATCTACCTATTGTTTTAGATACTTACCTAGTGTTTTTTGAAAATAAAATATTATTTATTTATACGTTGCGTTTCGTAGTATAATCCTAGTTGCCAAACTGTAGTATGATGTTGACCAATCTAATATAATATGCTATATAATCAATAGCCCTAGCATAAACGGGCCTATCTCATTTTTTTGATATGGATGTGAAATTAGGTCACATAGGCGGAAAGGAGACAATTCCAGATTCTAAATGAGATTGCCAGTGAAAATTTACCATAACGAAATTCAGGCTTACCATAAGACAATTAGCGGGGAATGATATTAGCATAATTAACTACCTACCTACCCCCCCTCCCCTTTTCGGAAGAGATTCTGCAACGTGAGAAACCGGTAACGTAATCCTATTAAATCTCCTCATTAAAGGGAAAGGCCACCTGTCGATTCAGACCCATTGATTGGAATGAAACAGGGAGCATTCATAGAATTTTAAACAATATAAGGAGAGGCTCCTTACTAGAAGGAAGCTTATATACGATCATATACTTATATGTCAACTAGTTCGCGATAACGTCCAACGGGCGAACCCGTCACCTCAGGAAGTTTTAACGCTATTAAATCGTTCTGTCTTCCTTGAGGCGAGAGCAGAAGACTTAGGACAAAACAATCCACCGTCTAGTTGCGCCACATGCCCTTAAGAAGCCAACGCCTCACCGCGAGATAACTAGGTTAATCAACCAGCGGGACGACACTCGCGCCCTTACTACCAGTTGCAACCAGATTACTCCGGTCTCCAAACTGGTTACAGGGTCGCTTGCGCAGACCTCTCTCTTTAGAAGCGGTGATACGGCGTCTACCGAAGGTGATCAACTACCCCTGCTCTATAGGAGACAGTACAGTTTCCAGACTCCCCCGGCTGTCGGTCAGAATGCACAATCGATTGGCTGACGCTGCATGGTGCGCAAACTGTCCAGGAGCGCCAGAAAGTTGACGCCTAGGGGAATCTGGCTCGCAGGCCAGAGTCCTACGCGGGCTCGCACTTCATACTTATGCACTTCATACCTTCATACATGGATGTTGACCCGTGAGTTTGACCGACGCTGAACATATGGGTCTTGGTGGCTAACTGAAACAGGACCCATTAGCCCCCTTACATATATGTCAGTAGTTTATGAAGCACTCGTTTTACATGTTTAGATACAGGGGCGTAGCTACCGCCGTACCTGCCGTATCAATTATACGGCAGGTACGGCGGTAGATATATAAGGGGCCCCCGGACCACGGGGGCCCCTTAACCTGACCTGACCTGACCTGGCGACCTGAGTAGTACGTTCCAAATATTACTACCGGAGAAACTCCTGTCTTCTTCAAACGAAGAGATATTAAACGCTTCTGGAAAACTGTCGGCTAAATACAGTAGACATCTCATTTATTCTTTATAACCAATTAAAGGCTCTAAAAACATGCTTAAAATCTGAAATTCAAAAAAATCATTCCATTAAGGAACTCATTGAATTATTGCTGATAAAATTCAATACTCTTGTATCCAGTTTTTCGGAGGTTTTAACAGCATGCTTTTTATTTTTGACTCTTCCAGTTACAATTGCAACTGCTGAAAAAAGGTTTTTCAAAATTAAAACTGAAAAAAAATACCAAAGAACTTCGATGGGACATTAACGCCTGTCAGACCTGTCACTATTGTCCATAAAGGCAGAAACTTTAGAAAAATTAAAGTCATCATCAGCTATAAATAATTTACTAAATCAGTTTGCCGAAAAAAGGCAAGGAGAGTGTATATTTAATTTGAATTGTTTGTAAAAATTTTGGAAAAAGTGACAAATAGATAATTATGATGATTTCTAATATTTCTTTTAATTTTATGCAAATATTTTTTTTCTTTATGGCCCCTAAACAAATTTTTATACGGGGCCCCGCCAAGGGACGCTACGCCACTGCTAATATATTTGATTGTCGCATCTGTATTACTTTTTCGGTCCACCAACCGTCGAGGAGGAAAAGTATTGAGAAAGCGTTATTTTTTTACTGCGAGACGTTTACGACTATTTCCAGATGGAATACTCTCTATGTGTCTGTTTTGGCTGTGTGTATGTGCGTCTGATCTGTGTGTGTGTGTGTATTCCTCCACGATAGCACCCAAATGCTTAATCCGATTGAGCTTTTGGCATGCAGGCATGGCAAGAGCAGAAAAGTTGTGGTTGAAATATATCCACCATGGGGCGCACAAGTCATATTTCAATTTTGAAATAATTAAACTTGGTACACGGTCTTCTTAGGCCGAAATCACACTCTGAAGTTTTGGTTGGAATATCTCATATACAAACTACAAATATTTTCAACATTTTAATGTTAACTTTATTTTCAGCATTTCAGTTTTTAGACAGTTTATTTACTGATTTTGTAACATGATTTCAGAGTATTGTTTTTTACTCTTCGATTAAATATTTTGATAGATAATATTTGCGAGATTTTTTCTTTGAATTCTATTGTTTTTTGATACCTGTGTAATAGTTTAGACAATTGGTCGCTTTTGTACAATTTATTGACGTTTAGATTAATATTGTGATTTTTTTCTTTCGTGTCATTGATTAGCATGTTGTGCATTTGGTTATTCTATTTTGGATAACTTTTATTTTTATTTTTAATTATATGTTACTATTTGCTCAATATAATGATTGATTTTTTCAGTCTGTTTATAATACTGTTTTTATATAGTTTTATTATTTTACGGTTTCATTATTATTTCTAATTCATAAAACTTTTTATAAATACTCAATTTATTTTTTATGTATATTTTATATATTTAAAAATTATGCTAGTTTGTGAATAAAATCAAATTGCTGAATTTAGAGTTTTTTGTTGCGATTTACTTCGATTGTCCAGGATATCAGAGTTAATAATATTATTAGTGTATACATTCATTTATTTTATTATGTTATTTTGTTACTTAGTTTTTATATTGGTTCATACAAACAGAATGACTTTTTTAATTAGACATCCTTGAGGTGGGCGAATCAGTACGAGCAAATAGACATCTTGCATACTGAATACTGAATACTGAAAATATCGTGAATATTGTTTATTTGTCATATTTTACCAATTGCTAGATATTGCAGCGCGCCCAACGCTTGTAAAACTTTTATTTATCAGTCAATTATTTCAAATTTACAAAAAACATATATTTTTTTTCTTAAAAAGTATAGCAAAAGTTGGCCTTATCTTCATAATGATTCACCCACTTTAATATGTCACTAATTAAACACTCACCCTTTATATTTACAACAATTTTAATACCCGCTTTAGTACAGGCCAAGTTAGGTGACATTAAAATAGGACCACTGGCAACAGTTTTTGGCATATCATAACGTCTTTATCCTGCTGGATTTTGTCTATGACATGTCAATTATACATGTCCATTGTACTGTAGATGATTACGAATTACAAATTGAATAGATAAAAATAACTAAAATCATAATTATTACATAAGTACCCAGATATATTAATAAGATGTTAGAGTTATAAATAATATATTAACTGCAAAGTCTATACCCCATTTCAATAAAATAATAATTATTGAGCTTTGATTTTTATATCAGCGAATTGAAGTGTAGCAAATAATTTCGCACGGAGGACAGCGAATTAAGATGTCGTAACTTATGAATACGTCCGTGGTAAACCGAACCGACGTATAAGATTCAATACTGGTTGTGGGCCATGCATGGGCCATGAGCCATCAGCCGTGAGCTGTGAGCCTGCAGCAGACGCCTTGATATGGTGGACCACTTTCGCTGTTCGCGCAAGGTCTGGGTTATTTTGTAGGGCGATCGCCGCAGGTTATCTTCGGGTCGAACGGAAGAAACCTGCTTAACCCGTAACTCGCGATGTTGGGTGTCAAATACCCAGTAGAAATTTTAAAAATTTCAGTGCCACGAGAGGGTTTAAGTGATTTCCCTATCTTTCATGAACCTATTGTCAAACAATGTTTTTTTCATACTGTTGGAGGTGAACGTAGCTATAACTGGGTTTTTCAATTTCATTTGGGAATATATTGATTGGTGAATTTATTATCAGCGATTATATTCGTTATATTCATCATTAACGATTATATTCATCATTATAATTTAATTTAATTTAATTATATTTTCATTAAGGAAGAACAAATACATAACTTAAAAACACTAAACGTCCAAAAAGCCCACCTGTGATATATATTTTAAAAGGTACGCAATCAAATATGTAATATTTGAATGTATGTGTGCTTGTTATGTATTGTATGTGTGTAATGTGTGATTTATTATAGTTATTTATATATGTTATATATGTATATATTAGTAATGTTTAATTGAGAACAATTGCCTTTCTTAATGAACTGAAATCGGAATTAGTTCATGTCAGCGAGACATGTCACTTTTCCGGCATAAAACTACCAATCGAACATAAAGTGGCATAATCCAAGATCAGACGAAATGTTTTCAAACTAATTCTGATTTTATGTTCAGCAGGTAGATTTTGTGCGGGAAAAAAACGATTGTTTATTTTATATTTCGCTCTAACGCACTGCTTGGTCTCGTATGCATGAACTACGAGTATTTTTACACGATTACCCAACAAAAAAGGAGTGTAATGTGTTCAAGGCTAATCTATGTAAGTTTTCCGTTTCTTTATTCCACCATAACTTCTAAACGTTCGAACCGATTGAGTAGTATGTGGTATTTTTAGAATCGTTATGTAATCCACAGTATTATAGAGTACCCTAACTGTATAATTATTACCTAGTCGTATAAATGTCCAAATCTCCAAATATCAATAAATTAACATAAATATATCGTATCTAGTGTCAAATGAAAGGTCTGATTGAGTACATTCTTAATATATATGTATATATATATATATGGATAAATATATTACCCACCAATATTTAATAAAAAAACCATAATAAAAATAACTATGAATACAGTAATTCACTGTTTGTAGCGGCAGTCGTGTATTTTATTCCTTTTAATATATTAACTTGTCCGATATTAGTTCACGAGTAACACATTCGAGCCCAATGGACGTGTAAGTGTATATGCGTAATATGGGTTTATTGTAGATACTAGGCCCGATTGCGTTTCTTCGTCAACTAAAATAGGAACTTAGTTCAACCGAACGAGACAGAGCAATATGTTAGAACGGAATATGAAATGAACTATCGTCGATTTTCCCGCACCAAAACTACCTGTCGAACGTATAAACACCCGAATAAGTTTGAACACATTTCGAGCGGTGTTAGATTTCGGTGGGTAGTTTAATGCGAGAAAGTGACAACCTTTCATTTTATATTCCGCTCTGACGTACTGCTCTGTCTCGTTCACATAAACTAATTTCCGATTTTAGTTCAAGAGAAACGCGCAAGCGACCTTGATCCTGTAAACAGTCAGGAAGCAGAAGGTATTCTGAAGGTTAATTCCAGGCGGAGATATCCTTTTAAACCGGTAGTCATGGGGTGAGGCTGCTCGCTGGGCACCTTTCCCGGTGAAGGGTTCGCCCGTTGTAGTGGACAGCTCTAGTTGTCCAAATATCAAGTGAGTAATTGCCTACATTTCCAAATGTCCAAATGTCAATAAATTACTATTACCAAATGAAAGGTCTGATTGAGTACATTCCGGAAATATACATTTATCTATATGGATAAATGTATAAACTACAAATATTTTATAAAAATTGTAATAAAAATAATTATAAATACAATAGTTCAGTTTCTGTAACGCTAGTCGTGTTTTTTTAATACTTTTTAATGTATTTACTTGTTATAAGTAGGTACTTGTACGTTTCATCTTACTACTAGTTTTATTTAAAATCGGTTCACTAGCTTCTGAGGTGGTAGAAATCGTGTGACGCACTAACAGACAGACAAAATAGTTATTTTATTGAGCGATTACGGTCCCGGGCTCCCTGGTGACAGCGTGAGCGTAAAATCGGAGACATTTTCATTGAAATTTGCATATTTATGCGGCGAATCCAATCCATAAACCAAAGATCAACGACAGAATACAACCTCATTATTTATATTAGTTGCGTTACAAAATTATTACTCCGGCAATTAAGGGTTAACATAATGATTATACTGTTATGGCATTCGGCTTGTTAATGTGCGTGACAATCGCTGTACATAGTATCTAAAGATCAAGGGTTTTAAACTAAATTCGCGGCCAAAATAACGATGGATACTTTTACTAAAGCAATAAATAACTTACCGACACAATATTTAACTTACCGACATAAGGTATTGTAGCATTCAAATACCTTTAGGTACTGCTTATGTAGATTAGGAAATGTTTATGAAAAATACTCGTATTTTTCATATAAGAGATGTTTATAGATTCGGTTGACACCGAATCACAGCTTCATAAAGGAGAGGCCTGCGCAAGCGACCTCGATCCTATACCAGTTAGGAGGTAGGAGTTATCCTGAAGGTTAATTCCAGACGGAGATATCCTTCCAAACTGGTAGTCAGGGGCGAGGCTACCCGCGTTGTACCTTTCCGGTGCCTCGCCGTAAGGCGTTGGCCTCTGACGGGCAGGTGGCGTAGCTAGACTGTGGGTTTATTAACGTCCCAAGTCTTCTGCGCTCACCTCACGGGAGACACAACGATAAAGTTCGTTATAACTTCCTGAGGTGACGGGTTCGCCCATTGTAGTTGACAGCTCTAGTTGTAATATATAATTGAAAATAGTTCTTGAAGCTATAGGAAGTCACGGTCAACAACAATCTATCATAAATCTAATTTTTCATTATCTCAAAATTATCACAGAAACTACAAGAACCAAACCAAATAAACCAAATTACTTATAGAAATAGTTCATCCTAATACCTAGATTTCAATAGCCAATCATAGATATCCCATATTTTGTTTCAAAGTGGCTTCCTTGTCAAAAAATAGGTATTTTTTATTACATTATATTTTTGAAACCGGTAATACTGGCCCTAGAAAGTAGGTGAATGTGGACATCGCCTATAACTTTAGCTTACTTTACTTTTCGATATGTTCAGTGAGTTTCGAATTAAAACTGTTATAATCAGAAAATTTATTACAATATAACTTCGTTATTATAATTCTAGAATGGAAAACAATAGTGTCTCAGAGTCCGGAGGATAATACCTCTTTCTTTTTTATAAGTCATTTCTTAATATCTGTAGCGGTTAACAAGTTTACCATTTAAAACTTAAATTGATATAGAAAGAATAAATAAAATAAGAATTTTAAAAACTGATACTATAAATCGGGATGATTATAGCTCATAAAAATCAGGTAAATCAGAGAGAAAACAATAAACGAGTTTAAAAATTGAATGCAAATAAATTATAGCGCTTATTATATAGCCAATACCTAGAACAGCGGTGCATTTTATGTTGCTTAATTAAGACGAATTTTGGGTAACATTTTTCAAAAATTTAAAGTGGTCGAAGAAAAATAGTTTATGTTGTGAAGTTACTTTTATTTTGTTCGAATAGATTAATAAACAAAGTTCACTTCTCACAAAATAAAATATCACTTTTGACATTAACATCATGCCTATTTCAGTTATTTTAACAATGAAATCACTAAACTTGCCAAGATAATTCAGTAATATAAGCAGGTACTATTGATTAAATTTACTAACCTACCAAAATAATATTATTCAGTAGGAAGCAAATGCAGGGTAACGATTGTAAAGCTACATAAAATAGGACAATGAAAAAAAGTTATATTGTAAGGAACAGGATTGAAAGGCCTTCCGGTCTCCATGATCCAGTTTTCGGTGGAAGTACGACTGTCGGTTGAACTACGAGATCAGCCCTTGGTCAACCATGACCTACTTTACTTTATTCTGACTGCAAAAAAGACGAACTGTTAAGCAACCGGTGCGGTGGATATACTGAGGGGATGAGCGGTGAAGACAGGTAATTTTATCTGCACTACCTTGCCATATTATTAAACCTACCATACATTCAGTAAAAGTTTACACTTTTCAATAGCCTTTAACTTTTGAACAGGTGTTACTTTCAGTTGTATGTGTTGCTTATTTTTATGAATACCTCGAAAAATATAATTTTCACTAATTTACCGTTCAATAATAGTTTTAAAATTAGTATGGATGGCGTCAGCATACACATAAAATTGAACCCCAAAAAAAATATTGTTTTTTTTTATTCTAGCAATTTTGTTACTGCCAAACCTGGGTGAAGACTATTTTACAACGTTTAAGAATGCAATAATTAAGAAAAACTACAATTATATATATAATATATATTTTCGCTATTGTGCAAAAATATTTCTTTAAATATCTCAAAATGAAACGTCCGTAACCGCGTTGAAACACTGGTTCCTGGCAGATCACCGAAGTTATGCAGCATCGAAGTGACCACCTGAGTACAGCCACGCCTGCCACCTATAAGATAAGTATTGTTAGACATTTAGTTTGGACGTTATTATAAGGGGTTTAATGAATAAGAATTAAAAAAAAAAAAAAAACGATTCATTAGACAGAAAAGTGTGTAACGAAATAATATAGATATGAAGTAGACATATTTTATTTATCTGTACTAATATTATAAAGAGGTAAAGTTTGTGAAGTTGTAGGAAGTAATCTCTGTATCTACTGAATTGATTTTGAAAATTCTTTTATCAATAGAAAGCCACGCTATTTGTGAGTGTCATAGGCTATATATTAATCCGAAAAATGAAAAGATTTTTTCTTGGTAGTCGGATTTGCAAAGTAAGTCGGAGAATAAGCGGTCGAACGAAAACGTTTCTAACTAACGCTGCCTTAATGATGAGAGACATATGATTAAGTTCTAGGGAAAAGTTGTAGAGCTTGATAATGCCTAGAAAAAAGTCAGCGACAGCATATGCCTATCTTTTATATTTAAGTTACAAAAAGTAGTATTTTATATTAAAAAAATAATTTAAATCATGGTCATGGTCATAATTTAAATTATAGTCATGTTTTTTGGTCATATTATCAACATCGAAGACTATCGCGGTTGTTTGACATTATAAATAGGATAGGAAACGAATTTACCGCGTGAAATTTGTAGGACCCGACGTTTCGGTGGCGTTCGGTCTACCCTAGACAACGGCGGCTGCAACGTCACCGAAACGTCGGGTCCTACAAATTTCACGCGGTAAATTCGTTTTCTATCCTATTTATAATATATTATCAACAATTATAAATTCTTATCAAAATAAGTAAACTTATCGTCTCAAGTGTTTAAAACAAAAGACTTTTCTTTTTTACTCCATATAATTTCCCTTTTACTGCATAATTAGTTAAAGAGATAATACGCTCACAAATAAGACACTCACAAGAAGACACTCACAAATAACGGTATTATAGTCAAATTGGAATGCAAATACATACATATATATATATATATATGCAGTAAAAATTTAACCCTTCTTTTGGCAGTCAGGAAATAAATCATAGCACTCAGTACTAACTGAAACACACTCATAATTTCATCACAGGTAAAAAGTTTTTCTTCCCAACGAAGTGTGCACGGGTCAGCTAGTGTTTAATATAATAATAGTAGTGAGAAACAATCTCCAACTTTCTCCCCGTGAAGATGACCAATGTAATTCTTAATAGCAGTTAGGGATTTTGTTATTCTGGTAAAATCCGTTACTTATAGATATAGTGGCTAAATGGTTTTATTTTACATACAAGAGAAGATAATTCTTTAAATAACCATTAACACTAAGCAGAAAAGATTATTTGAAAGTGTACGGATGTTGAAAATTGTATATCTATACTGAAATGTATGGGGGGGGGGGTCTAATAATATGGCAAGGGACTGTATACTACTTTTCTAAGATATCAGAATAATTATGAATAAATTGCGAGGGTGTTTAATAGGTATGTATAATATATTACTGTGCCCCTGAAAATCTTGGATGGCGTATATTCCTGTCATTTACGTTTTTGGAAAGTTATTTATTTTATCTATTTTTTAAGTTTCACCTTGATACACAAAGTTAGTAAATAGAAAGACTTATTTAAAAAAAAAAAATTTTTTTGTTGGACCGCCGGATCTCCACGTTTTGAGATCCTAAGAATCCAAAAGAGTTATTTCTGGAACATGTCTGTCTGTGTCTGTACCTACTACTATATCTTAGAAACTACCAATTAGGATCAAATTACCTCGAAAAATAGTTTAAAAGCTGGTTAAAGATATTCGCCATTTTTTTTTAAAAAACATGAATCCCTTGAAAAAAATATACAGAAAAAAGTAGAAAAATGTATAGAAAATGTATAGAAAAATGTATTGAAAAAAAATAAATAGGATTTAGAATTCTCAAGATATTGCCTGTAACTTTAACTTACATGTTAAATTTGCCTGTAGCTTTAAATAACTTCTCTTAACAGTAAGATACGTGCAATCAATCTATCTTTTCATCAATCAATCGATCTATTGATCAACCAATCAATCAACCAATTAATCGATCAATCAATCAAACAGACAATTAGTCAATCTTATTAACTGATTAAATAAAAGTATGTATGCACATGCTTTTGGTATTATCAGAGTTGCGTTTATTTACCCCCTTTGCCTATTGTATATTTATTGACAATCTCACTTAAAGAGTGCTGCAAAGAAAATTAAAAATAACTAATTTTAAACTAAGTTTACGAGAATAAAAATAAAATTGAATAAGATAGAAGTTTAAAATAAAGAAGTTGAAAATCGAACCAAAAATCGCAATACAAAAGTGTGTAAAAATAAAGTCGATACAAAATTGGATAAAGAAGTAAAAAAAGTGTTTTCAAATCGAATGCAAATAAATTATCGTATTTTTTGTATAGGTAATAGAACATCGACGCATTACATGGCGCTTCATCACGACGAAATTTGGAAAAGAAAAGAATCTGTGTATCAAACAGATATTTTGTAGCAATTAAGATATATCTATGCGAAATAATACGGGAATACATTTTGCGAAAATGAGAAATTTACGACAGACATTGATTGCGTACCCACTATCATTGATTATATAGGGAATCATAATGCTCAAATCCATAGTACGTATCGGCAACCCTTCTGCGCTGCCGACATGCAGGTGGCGACATCTGTCGACATTAATAGTAATTTATCTATAATAACATTGAAAATTAATTTTTTATATGAATGACTATTATATAAACCCATTATTTAACCAGTGATAACAATATTAGAATTAAATTTTTAATGCCCTCTAAGCATTTTTATAATAGGCTGAATACATCACAGACACAGATAATACAGCGAGATTAGAATGTGATCTATTAAGCTACCTGAAACTCCGAATTATTATGAATCGAAACCTGTATAGTAAAATAAATAATAATATTAATAATACTAAACTCTCTATTTGCACTTGATTGTTATACAAAAAGGCGAGCTTATTGCCACATGGCAATATCTTACAACTAACCTAAACTCAGTGGTACATGCGCGCATTGTGAAAGATTATTACATAATATACAGACCGTCTGCATAACATACAGACAACTGGACATAAAGTTGACATTATTAAGTAAATTATATTAAATTCATAATTTAACCTTAAACTTCGTTTGTCATTATGTTACTGTTTTATTTTGAAATAGGTTACCGAACTATAATGCTATTTATTGAGCTATAGAACGTAAGAAAATATTGATCAATGTGTGGAACTATGAGTGTCATCTACACGTTTTGTATCATAGTAAAGTCCTGGCTGCCAAAACGCAGTACGGCGTTGTGCAATCTAATACTGTATATAATTTATTTAATTAGGTCAGCCCAGTGACATTACAAGTATTGCTACAAAACTTCTGAAAAAAAAAATGTATTATTCTGTTATTCTGAAAAAAAAAATATTGTCGAAGAATGGTTAAAATAAACATAGTCCTGAGTCTCACAAAAACTTGGCGGAAAATCAGTCTCATTTCATGATATTTTGGTTATTAAAGAAATGTATTTTTTTTTAACAATCGTCCCCTGAGAATGTCGCACTGAGAATATCGCCGACAGGTTGAGTTATTTTTTGGTCCATTTTAACGCTCGTCCTTCCCGTGTCGAATTCGAGATCATTTCGATAAATTATCGCATGACGGAGACAAAATTATGGTCTTATAACATGCATGATAATAATAAACGCAAGCTGTTAAATTGAATAACGTGGTTTGCCATAGATACAAAGAGGATTTTAATAGCATCCATATACGGTCCTAATTCAACGCGCCGCGCCCCCTTCATTTCACGCTCATCCTGATATGGAACCAACCTGCATCAAAACTACGAGGAATTGTCGAAATCCAAAAGACTAACTGAGTTACCCGCGAGAATAAAAGCTGAGCATCCTGCCGTTATAAGTCTTTCATTGAGGTTAAAGCTGAGGTAATACGCAGATCTTCAGTATCCCTTCCTTTTATTTCTTGATCGGCAACCAAAGGCTGCCGTATTTCTTTCGACCACTTTCCAGAAATTATTTTATATTATATTTATTTATTTGGTAAATTACAATTATCTACAGTGAATGGACATTCAAATGTCATAGCCGAGAATCCACTAGCAAAAACTGATAACATGTAATGCCAGAAACTGTTGCCAGTGATCGTATTTTAATGTCGCCTAACTAGGCGATAGCCTGTTATAAGGCGGACATTTAAATTGTTGTAAATATAAATAATATAAATATAATAATAAACCAAATTAAAAAAACTAAGTAATGAAGAATATAGAAAATATGGTGGAATTTATACACTAAGACCTATTATTATTAATTCTTACGAGCTGGAAAATTGAATATAAAATTCATAATAAAGATGCACAATTAGCGATTAATTTTAAATTCATAATTGCCTAAAAAGAGTGAGATAGTCAAACCTATTTATAAAAAATATAAAATTAGTAAAAAAATAAATAAAATGCTAGACGGGTAAAGTTTTTTACCAAATAAAGTCTTCAAAGTTCTTTTGAAGTGTTTTTCACATATTTTCAGTGGTTATAGGCAAGCGTGTGAGAGAAAATATTGAGTAATGTAAGCTGGAAAATGTATGACGACCTGAATATAAATGAAATAAACGTTTGTTTTTAGTGTAAATAGATTGCGGACTCATGCTTAACGTCAAAATACAAAATATTACCGACATTATCTATATATATAAAACAAAGCCGGGTTTGTTCGAACACTTATAACTCGAGAACGGCTAGACCGATTTTCATGGTTTTTTATTTATTGTATTTGTCTCCGTCCCAAATGGCAGAATAACTATTAAAAACAATAATTGGAAAGTTGACGAAAAATTAAAATAAAAGAAAATATATTTTCCCATACAAAATGTAAATCTGTGTTTTTCTCATGGTCAGTTGTACGTGGCATGTTCACGTGTCGGCAAATCATCCGCTTTATTTATTCTTGCGCCTGATAAAAAATCAAAAAATTCGTATATCACAAGGTGCTTCAATGAAGAGAATTAAACCGAGTGCATCCTATGCTGCACAATATGTAAGTAGTTTAATTCAATATCACGTCTTGCTGACACGCGATTGATATACTTAATTTTTGTACTTTTATATTTCTTTTATTTTTATTATCTTAATAAATTAGTGAACGTAATATT
Organism: Micropterix aruncella; assembly: GCA_944548615.1. Taxonomy (NCBI): domain Eukaryota; kingdom Metazoa; phylum Arthropoda; class Insecta; order Lepidoptera; family Micropterigidae; genus Micropterix; species Micropterix aruncella. The sequence goes on from OX155957.1 coordinate 25,762,384, forward strand.
TAGTTTGTATTCATTGTATTATATATATTTGCATTGTTATATATATTTTTTCTCTGATTGTTATATATATTTTTTCTCAAATAATCGACTTTATCCACTGAAGGACGAATAATATTCTACTTTCTCTGATATTTTTCTTCTTCAGTGAGTTCCTATTCCGCCTTAACTAGAATGCTTTGTCTTCGAAGAAAATAGACCAACTACTCAGGATGTATAAAGTTCCGGACGAAAATATTCTTCTTCTTCTAACATTATTCTACTTCTATTATTCTTTTTCTTCCGTGGGTTCCAATCTCGCCTTATCTAGTGATTTAATAGATACCAAAAGATCTCTTTATTGGATGCTAAGGATGCAAAGGGGGTTTTGGGGGGGGGGGGGGTGTTGGGATGGTAGCATTGTGGGAGAGGTGACGTTGGGTGATGGTTTATAGTATCATGGGATACCCTATAATACCCGGGACGACATAATGTTACCAGCCACTCCTAAACCGGTTCAAGCGTTAAAAAGTTATGGTGGAATAAAGAAACGGAAAACATACATGTACACACATAAATCCTAAATACATTACAGTCCTTTTTGTTAGGCAGTCGTGTCATATATCCGTAAGAACGAAATACAGTTATTTAAATATCAGTAATATTTTGTGAAGACAAATAATTAAAAAATACTTTGTATAATTTATTTTGTTAAATTATATTCCAAATACTTTTCTTTATTAATCGGCTTACCGGGTTTATTCCTGGCGGCCGCGAAGAAAAACAAAAAATACTGTCAAATTATGACTGTCAACTTAGTGTCAACACACCAACGAGTAACACAGTGATTAAAATTGAAGTCGCTGCATTCTCCTTATATGAGATCAACAGATGGTGGCACGTAGATGACACTCGGGACAACTTATGACATTCGGGATGACATAACGACTCTAACAATACCACACATTTCTACAAGCGTTTAGAAGTTATGGTGGAATAAAAAACGGAAAACATGAATCCTGAACACATTACACTCCTTTTTGTTGATCAGTCGTGCAAAAAGAAGAAAAAGAAGAAGATGGTGTAGTCATTCATTGGAATGACATTGTTTTTTCGTGGAGATCTTAAATTCCTTCCAGTGACATAAATCTTAGGCCATCTCTATTAAAATTGTCACCCCCACTATTCCGCCCGTCCGTAAAGGACGTTACTCCCCGTTTAAAATATTCATATATATTAGCATAAAAAGTGACGTAAATATTTCTTGCTCCTCAAAACAGCACTCATTATTCATTTAATCGTCTTCACGCTCAGATATTAAACCATAGCGACATATTTAAATTTTCTTACGATATTAAAAGAATAACAAAAGCCATAGTAATTGTTCTGTGCTCGAAGAAAAGGTGGTTAAAACATGGCCTGGCCGCATATAGTCGGCAAGAGTTGTAGGCAATATGTTAAGATATATATAAATACGTGTAGAAGTGTAAAGGAACTCGAATCAAATTAATGTAACCTTATAACACCCATGTGACATAACAATTTAACCTATAATCATGATACAATGATTTAAAATAATAATATGCAAATAATTGTAACAGCGACGAGTGGGTGCAAGTCAGTATAAATTAAATGTATACGGAGCAATGTTTTACTCTTATAGTCGAAGAAATTTACTGAGGGCAAGACATATTAATCGATTCAATAAATTAGAAGTCAATTATGTTTAGTTCGAAGGAACGTAGGTTTAGTCCTAACATTCAAAAGTCCCCATATATATCCATGCTTGGTTCGAGCCGACATCCTCGAATTTTTACAATATCTGGCCCATCAAAGCTAAGCACCGTTTACTCTAAAGGAAAAAACTGATCCTTGTAAACAAAAATAATAATAATATAACGGCTTATTCGTAAGAAAAGGCGAGCTTGTTGCCTGCAGAAAAAAAATTACAGCTAACCTATAATTTTTGCCTGTATTTTAGAGCTAGGCTATATACCTGCAGCCAAAATTATAAAGCTATACATGAACATTGTTTGCTAACCTAACCTAAATAAAGAAAATGAAAAATACAAAAAAAGAGGAAGGAAAAATTTATGTTTAACACTTTGTGGGCACATAATGTGGCACACCCACACCTATAAGGAAGCAAAGGTTTAATAAATTAAAAGTGAATAAGGATTTTTAAAAATCAGCTTTACTCTCTACCAGGCAGTTCCAGTGGCAATCTCTCGGCTATATATTCAGACCTTTTACATTATATGTAATGGAAAGTACTCATGCCAACTAAACAAAAAAACCCAACCTCGACTATCTTAGCACTTTTTATCAGGGAGTTCCAGTGGTAATCTCCCGACTTCTTCTTCAGACCCTCGTCATCATGTGTAATAGAAATTACTCATGATAACAAAACATAGTAGCCCAAATTCGACTTTCCTACCATTTGCCATCAGGAAGTTGCAGCCCCTATATCCCCTCTCCATCATCAAGTCAGCTCGATGGTACCATAATATTAAAACATGTCATGTTTAGCGCGGTTCTTATATTTTTCGGTTCTCCATGCACGGTGAAAGAGAATGAGAAGTCGGTGGTGTGACCAGGGATAGAAAGTAGCAGGTTATCTTTCGATCTCAGAGGGCGTCCATGAGTCAATCGTGCAGTAAATCTGCCGGTAAGATAATTGAGAGCGACGCCCTCTAAGATCTTGAATATCTTGCTATCCTCCGGGAGGATATTTTTCAGCCTATTCAGCGGATAAAATCGGCAGAAAAGTTTGCGTCACATTTCTCGAATATGGGCCGCCATGAAAGGTTCTCATCCATATGAACACCGAGCTTTTTAACCTCGAAAACTAAAAGGGGCGTCATCCGCACTGATGCAGATCTTTGGGACCAAGGGGGGGGGGGGGAGGCAATAGGTGACCCGTCTACCCCCGAAATTTTTTGATTAAAAAATAAAGTCGAAATTAAAAAATAGAATCAGGGAGAATCCGCGACATATTTACCTTTTTAGGCACATATTCGGGAGGGATGGGGGATGGTTGGGATTTAAACCCCCGAAAGCCGGCGTATTTTCATTTCATTGTACGGGCAAATTAAAGTTGGTGGGTGCCGCGCGCGGGTTGTTTCAATGAATACCCACCTCCCCCCCCCCCCCTCCCCCCCGAAACTGAAGTCTGGATACTTGCCTGTATGAGACTATATTTATATTAATCCTCTAGGTGAAATAAATGATTGACAATATTTTATATATATACGAGTATATATTTTTCGCAACAATAAACAAAATTACTACTTACAACTTATTCGTTGCTTAGAAACAAATTACAAGCGTCTTAAATCTAAGAACAATAACAATATTTTTACTAAAGATTTTCAACCGCCAGGTATACTATAATAATATAATAATTATTATTATTTATTTATTGGTAACTGTAAGTAGGTCGTACAAAATCGATAGGTACTAATGTATGTACTACATAGTTTATCTATAAGGTGTACAATATTTCTTTTATTATAATTGAATATATTGCGAAATAATTGAACTAATTGATTATATTCCGAAAACAAATCCAAAAAGTATTAGACAAAATAGCAATTGTGATCAGAACTATTATCTATAGTTATTATAGTAAATTTCCATTACTATATGTTAAGTAAAATGTCAATTTGTATTTAAATTAAAATGTCATGGTAAAATTATCAGGTTATCTACGGTTTGTCAAATTTACAGCTATTATAAGATATACATAAGTTTAAAATCACCATATCGCTAAACTTACTGGGATCATTCGTTAATAAATCAAAGGTCTGATTTACTGCTCGAATAGCGTTTAAGTGACTAATTGATCAAGCAAACGTCCGCGCCAAGATGATTTCAAATTTCAAATGAAAAGTAATGGAGAATGGCGTCATCGTGACGTTATCTCGTATACGACATTTTCTCTATAGGTTCAAAATAACTCTCCATATCAACGACTTAGGTTATTCTATTTTGTGAAATAAAGATATAAAATAAACTAGCTTTTACTTCAGAAACTCCAATACTGCTATGTTATGTCAGCTTGAATCAAGAATTCACCGCGAAATCGCCGCAAAGACGATAAAATTCAATCGGATCAGCGAAACCCGTATCGGAATGGCTGTGTTACACATTAGTGCTGCCAATAAACAAGCGCTAAACCATATAGTATTGATTTAATAATATTCTCATGTGTCTATTATTATCTATATCGAAATCCAATGACTGCAATACGGATTTAGAACCGATAATAACATACATATAACGGATAAACGATTATATACAATTGTTCGTGTTCAATAAACTTAATTGATAGCGAAATAACGAGACTGTGCAGAGTGAGTTAGGTAAGTTACTGTACTGTATATAACAGGTTGGAAACTTGAGTCTTATTTATTAAGAAAACAAGTTGAAATATATATTTATTATCTCAACAATGCGCACTCGCATAATATCACTGACCACAAAATTTTAACGAGAGGTTGTGCGTCAGCAAAACATTTACTAAAAAATCGATTGTATCACCACTAAAACTTTCCTGGCTAGTAGACAAGCACCCCCGCCAAACGCCCACTTCATACCCCCCCCCCCCACACCCTTCAAGCCTAACAACCCCACCCCCGCGCCAATTCGTAGTATATTTGTTGTATTTCCGTGGTCATTGAACTAATTACCAAAAATTTTTAAATTTTAATTTTGTTGTTATATATTGTTTTGACAATGAATTGAACTTTTCTAACTAGGTATTCTTTATATTGAATTTTACATTACTTATCATATAATAAATATAATTGACTTTTTCCTTCTTTTCTTACTTATATATTTATTTTTCTCTTTATTTCAGTTTTAAGTTTATTCTGTTTGTCATAACCTATTTAATGGAATGTTATGTTTCATTTAATGCCGAGTTTATAATGGAATTTGTTTTTTTTTGAGGACCACATTTTAGGTCAATTTAGTATTATGAGCATTTTATTAAAACTTTTACCTAATTTATTCTAATATTAGATTCCTATCCACCCTAGAACGGGCTAGTCCCAGTTGGGTGACAGAATCAAATATTGCCATTCGGTTCATGTTATTTTTATTAGCAAAATCAATGTTTTATATTAATTAATTCTTAAATAAATAAATAAAAATTAAAATGATATTTTTACAAAAAATATGTATTTGTTAAAGATCGAGGACTTAAATATTATTTGCATCGCTTGTATACGAGATATTCTAACTAAAACGTGATTTTGGTACATCGAGGCATCTGTGTACCGAATTTCAAGTCTTTAACTGCAATATTTCAAGATTGAAGTATGACTAGCACGCCCTCTAGTGGACCGATTTCAACGTTTGGTTGCTATTGTGGGCGCTATTGTGGAGGAATACACATAGACACAGACACGCACAAACATACTCACAAACAGACTTCAGTCTGGAAAAGATCTTCTTATCGTCTCGGGGGGGGGGGGGGGGGTAAAATGTATATATCCGTCTTAACGTAAAAGATACACCCACTTGGGAGGTCATTACCTCCAACCTGAGGAGGTTGGCGCCAAAAGCCTGCTGGGCCAAAAGCCTGCTGCGGTTTTTAAATGACACAAGGCTTAGCGCAGACTATAGTAGGTGGCGAACACAATAGATCAGCAATGGTCGCAGTGTTACAAGGCTCATACAGACCTTAGAAAAGCCCCACTCAACAAATAAAAAATAAAAAAAAATAGTAAGGCTGGTATTCATTTGTCTCAGCAGGTTACACATGAACATTGATTTTCAAATCACAGAAATAAACATGATGAAACGCCAAGGTTTTGATAATGGTATCGACAAAAATAAATGAAAAAGCGGAGATAATACTCAGCAATACGGAAAAATAGCATTGCGGTTTGGTAATTTCTTAAATTTGAATTTAATATTTCTATTTGTGAGAGATATCTGCTCATGGCAGAATCAATTATAATTTTATTTAAAATTTTTTGTGAAACAACGAATACTCCTTAATATTTCACCGAAAGCCAAATTAATTACTCATTAGCCTGAAACTTCTCTGTCTCTCTTCAAATTATTAAACAAGTTTTTCCGAGACTTCTTTACGAAGTGTGTAAATTGGGGAAGTCTTGTTGTCGAGCAAAATTTAGACTTTAAGTTTGCATCGAATCTCTTGCTTTGAGATCCTGGGAATCCAAAAAAGGGATTTCTAAATAATGTCTGTGTGTGTATGTGTGTGTGTGTGGCTGTGTATCTGTATCCACTATATCTTAGAAACTACAATAACAATTTGGACCAAACTACGCACAAAAATACTTCATTATAATGTTGAGATATAAAACCTGATAAGAGATATTCGTCATTGTGCTTCGAAATGGCGTCTCTCCAAAAATTTTAAAAATCATAAATCCGTTAATACTGGTCTGAGAAAATAAGTAAATGTTGCTTAGAATTCTCATGATATTTTCTATGACTATTTCTGGTGCCATTTTACGAGATTTTCAGCGATTAAGTTTTGAATTAAAAAGATTATATTCTGAAAATTTAATACTTGATAACTCCATTATAATTAAAGCAAGAATGGAAAACAAAAGTGTGTTTTAATCCAGAGAAAATTCTAAAATCTTCTAATATGGTTTTAGGTTATTTATTATTATCAGTAGTGATTTACGAGTTTGATAATATTTTTTTTTAAATAAACGGTAGAAAATCAAGAATTTGAAAATCGTATCTAGAAATCGCGGTTGTTAATAAACGATATACAGGTTGACGTTTTAAATAGTGACATCCTTGAAATTATTGGATCAATACAAGCAATTAAGCAAATTTTATAAAACAAATGAGAAAACAAAAAATATATATATATTTTTAACATGTTTTGAAAAATAGTATAAAAAGAGTTCAGCGCGTTGCGCTATCTAGCGGTAGGTAAATATCGAGAATATTGTTTATTCGCGATATTTTACCTATTGCTTGATAGCAGAGCGCGCTCGACGCTCATCAAACGTTTATTTATCAGTGTGATTTTCCAACTTCAAAAAAAATATAAACTTATTTTTGTTTTTCCGAAAAAATCTATCAAAAGTTCCTTATTTGCTCGTATTGATTCACCCACTTTAAGGATGTCACTGATTAAAAACTCACCCTATATAATCAATTTAATCGAGAGAAGAAATACAGAGGTTCAAAATCTAATGCATATAAATAATCAAATGTATTTATTATATGGCTAATGCCTAGAACAGCGACGTATTGTATGAGGCTTCATCAAGACGAAATTTGGTAAAGTATATATATATGATAACGAGGATCAACCAGAATTTTACAGTTTCCATCACGCCCCGTACCTAAAATCGTAAAATCTTTACGAGAAAAGCCAAAATAGCGGATTTCCCTTTTTACGGATACGTGAGAATATTTCTGAGATAAGTAGGAAAGGTTGGTATTAAAGAACGTGATGTTGCTCTTACTTCGCACGTGCTATAATATAAAGGCTGTAAAGTAAAATGGTCTATGAATATAATATAGAAGGGAAAAATCCGACAATAAAAACAAAAATAAACGGCTCGGCACGAGTCTGAATAACTTTTCCATATTGTCGAGAGTAGGGGGTCAGAACAACTGTTTCGCCATTTGAATGAAGTGGCGTCCATGTGATTGATCTGCAAGAAAATCTGAACATTTCATTACAAATTAACCATATTACGTATTTTACGACTATATTTCGTAACCTCGATTAGGTTTTATTTAATTAATAAATGGATAATTGCCCTGATTTTGAAGTACTTCCTTAAAAATAATAATAATATAATAAAAAGCTTTATTAGCAAGGAAAGGCGATGCAGGCAATATTTTAGAGCTAACCTATTATATTAACCAAGAGCGACTTGCAGCAAGCTCGGTTAAGACAGATAAGCGTATTTAAAGAGACTAACCGCAGTTAAATACTCGAAACTGCTTGTACCATGCTTTATTAGGCTAAATGCAGTTAAATTCCGGTGCCCAATTAGCGCCACTAACCAGCCATTAGCGATAGAACTGTCAAATGTTGGCTGTCATTTTTGAGGTTAGATTTGATCTGCGTCGCCTGCGCCGTGGTTTTTCGCTTTTTTGGTAATCGCACTCATAAAATGTAAAATAAAATGAAAACACCAGAAAAAAATGCACAAAGAGCGAAAAGGCGAAGACGTGGGACCTAGAATAAAAGCGTTTTTCAGTTTGGCAACTGATGCGCTGAAAACAACCTGTCCGCCATTTTGAACTGTGCTGTGATTGGTTGAGGCGATCTCAGTTGTGTCTAAGGTTATGTTCTAACGCTCAAAAATAGATTCTGCGGACTCCGACCGGGCGTTAGTTAACCGGCGCATACAAATACTTGGTGGAAGCCGAACAATTTAACCGGCTGTTAAATTGTTTATTTTTTAACCGTTGTTAACAATTTAACCGGCTGATTGCTAACCGTTGTCTAACCACGGTTAAGAAAAGTTAACAGGCCGGTTGGTGCATCACCCTTAATCTACTACGGAAATATGAATTTGACCCGCTAAACACTTCAACTTCTGTTTCATTCTCTTTTTAGCAAACGCATATTTATTTATTTAGAATAATAGGTACAAAAACAGTACTCTAATAAATACATTAATTATTGCCTACCAATATGTTCACGTAATTTCTTATTACAGTTTAAAATACTATGTGTATAAAATAGAAGACTGTCGCGGTTGTTTTACATTATAAATAGGATAAAACGAATTTACCGCTTGAAATTTGTAGTATCTGACGTTTTGGCGAAGTTGCAGCCGCCGTTGTCCAGGGAAGACAGTCAACCCTTGGACAATGTGGCTCCAACATCGCCGAAACGTCGGGTGCTACAAACTTCGCGCGGTAAATTCGCTTTATCCTATTTATAATTTTACTAGCTATTTCCCGCGGCTTCGCTTCGCGTAAAGTTTCGAATCGATTTGTTAATTTAAGTAGGGTGGCGTTTATTTGTTTTTTTAGACGCTACCTTTAGATAGTGCAAGACGTCCCCCTCAGATACACGCATCTCATAGATGTACGCGTCCTCGAAACGTGTTATTAATTTTATGATATCTCTATAACTATACCACCTAAAAACTTACAGTAAATGGGTAATTTTATCTTTATTTAACACCCGTGATAATTTATTTTGATAATTCTTATTTTATTTTAAATGCTCCAACAAACACTGCCTACTTAATTTTATTCCTTTTTTTAGATATAAAAGCAGTTATTGTAGTCAAAATATAAAAGTTGTATATAAGCTGTCGCCTACTTTTTTATAGAACTCTTTAAGGCCGATGTTTTCGTCATATATTATTTTCACATTTATCAAACCGTTTCTTCAGCGCACGCCTATAAAGCAACTCACCAGCTCATTTTTCTCCGGCTTGAATTACAAATATCGTGATTTATTATTGAAAACCACTACCTGTTGCAATAAAATAAAGCCCATAGCACTTGTCAATAATATAATTTTCAGTTAGTAAAAGTATTTTTGAAATCCGATGAGTAGTTTTGGAGATTATCCCCTACATACAAACTTACAAAGTTACAAACTTACAAACTTACAAACATACAAACTTACAAACTTATAAACATTACTTTTTATAATATTAGTATAGATTACTATAGATGTGTACACCGCATGCTGAATCAATGATTGACAATGTGCCGTTGAAACCGACGATCCATTAAAAAGTATTAATTCAAAAGTATTGTTATTAAAATTATTGAGTTAATAAAACATAATTACTTAAAAACATATATATCTACATTGTGATACAACATGTACGCTTCTGTAGGCCATTAAATTACAGCAAAACAGGAGGTTTATAATAAAAATATAAAAAATTTACAATTAATTCAAAATGAAAATAATAGCTGAAACCTGTCCAATTTGACGGTTTTACAATTAATTCAAAATGAAAATAATAGAGATAACTAGCTGAAACCTGTCCAATTTGATGCTCACTTTACTGTCCGTAATGTTTCAAAAATAAACTTTACTGTTTCGAAAATAAATCATAAATAAAATATGTTCTACTATAATATGATTCTGGGTACGGACTATGACAATGCAGTTTAGATATCGACCGTTAGAAGGCTATCTGTTGACAGTATAAAAAGTTTGCGGCGTAATCCGGCAAAGGGCGCTTTAATCTTCTATTTGTCTGTTTTGATGACCTTTTCTTTATTTTTTTTATTTTGGTCTTTTATTGTCTTTTTTTGTTTTTCTCTTTCGATGACATATCTTCAAACCTAAAGCTTTTTTTATACACCTTAACAAAATTATTAGACACAATTTTACACATGTTTCAGGATAAACACGTTTTTTTTTCTTTTCTTTTTTGGTTACTGTAAGAAATGTTTGACGGTAAGATATCGCTATAGCGATAAGTCCACCATTTTCTTAGAAAACCAGTGTGATATTCATTAAGTAACGTTTTTATAGCACAATAAATTTATTCTAACTACAGCCAAATTTTTACACCTTGCTATTCTCTCAATATGGCTGGTTACAAGGAAAAACACCTTTCAAATTAATATATAGATGAAGTGTGTGACATTTAATATAGTCTTAAAAAAAGAAGGATATATCAATCCAAAGGAAAATTCTTGTAAAGTTTTGAGTCTCTTGCACCAATAGTTTCGGTTCGGCCTCAATTAATGCATGAGTGAGTGTGTCAGGTTCCATTAAAATATATGAATTTGTTATTTCAAACTCACCGCTGAAACCTTTCACATCGCTAGTCGTCAGGCGAAATGACGTCAAACTATCATTTTAATTTGTAAACCTGTCACTATGTACATAAACTCTCGATACTAATTGAAACTGAGCCGGTCTACTTCAAATTCTGGCATTTAAATTTCTTGGCTGGTATTAATGGCAGCTCATTGACTGAATTCACCATCGATCACACAGGATCTAATTCGCGCATGTTATCGTCAACATGTAAATATCATGATCGGGGCGGGCTCTTAGCTGTGGTTAGCAGCAGCCATTTTTAGATGTATAACTATAATGCAGCGAAATAAACAATTAATATTATCCACATCGAGATAATTGGTGAACCACTTTGGCCGTGCCTAGCCTGTGTGTCACTTCGCAAAGCGTACGCTTTTTATTCGGACTAGACAACTAGAATTCCCAACTACAACGGGCGAACCCGTGACCTCAGGATTAGTCGTTCTATCTCCCTGAAGTGAGCGCAGAAGACTTGGACAAAACAGTCCACCGTAAAGCTCCGCCACATGCCCCCCGTAAGAGGCCAACGCCTTAACCGCGAGATAGCCAGGAGTGTTACCCAGCGGGCTTTCACTCACGCCCTTACTTCCAATTGCGACCAGATTACTCCAGTCTGTCGATTGGTTACGAGTTCGAGGTCGCTTGCGCGGTCCTCTCCCTTACAAAGCGGTGAAACAGTGTATACCGAATCTATCGCGGACCACGGCATCCTTTGACCGGCTGTTCACCTAGGATCGGGTAGCCGATGGTCGTTTTAAGAGCAGTCGCCGTAAGGTCCGCAACCACCCCCGCTCTATAGGAAACATAACTGTTTCCAGACTCACCCGACTGTTAGTCAGAGTGCACAATCGATTGGCTTACGCCGTACGGTGCGCAGACCGCCCAGGAGCGCCTGATGGTTGATTCCTAGGGGAAACTGGCCCTAAGGCCAGAGTCCTACCCAGGCTCGCACTTCATGTGTGGAGGCCGCCGGATGGGTGTTGACCCGTGAGTGTGGCCAACCCTAAACAGAATGGGTCTTCGTGGCAGATCAGCAAATCAGGAGCTAATGGGCCCCCATTAGCTCCTGATTTTTATTCGGACTGAATTTAAAAATCCAGTTGTGTCACTCCAAGACTTTCCTTGCAAATAGACAAGCCCCCTCTCCCCGCGCGACAACACAACCTTCCACCCGGTGCGCAAATCGTAGTATTTTTGGTGGTATTAAAATGGTATTTTTTCAAAAATGTTAGATGTTAAATTGTCGTTAAATGTTAAGTTGTAAAAATGTTACATGTCAAAAATGTCAGCTGTTAAAAAAATGTCTTCAAGGGAATTTAAATATTATTTGTGTCGCTTTTATACAAACAAGATATTCCAAACAGGACTAGCAAGAGTTGACAAGATTGTAATTGAAATCTGTCCACCAGAGGGCGCGCTAGCCACACTTCAGTCTTGAAATATTGGACTTGAAGACTTGAAATTCGGTACACAGGTGCCTTGGTGGGCCGAAATCACATTTTGGTTCGGAATATCTCATATACAAGCGACACAAACAATATTTCAATTCCGCCATATACTAATTAAATAATAAGGCCCTTAAAAGCGGCGACGCTTACGCACCGGCGACCCGCGTTTCAAGTTTGATTTTTAAAATGAATGAGATGACGTGCGTTCGAAATTCAAATTTTCATTGCGTCGCATATTAACACGATTTTTGACAACTGCTGAAATACGTCCCTGGCTCCCTGTTTTTTTTTTTAATCTCTTATTTATATAAGTAAAAAAACATCTCGTGAACGGAGTTATGATGTTTTCCATGCCCTGAAAGGTATGCTTGTTGGCGTGTATGAGGTCCCACATATAGAGCGACGAAATGTCATTTTACAATGAGTGGCATCTTTTCGGGCCCTCATGAGGGTAGGGTCTGTAAGCATGCAGCCCGCCCGTACGCATACTAAAATGTATGCCTGCGAGCTTAACGTTCTGTCTCGCGCTCGTGTGTGTTGTACCTTTCGTTCATCTCGCTATCATTTCGAGAGGGCGTGGCCGCAGATATTGCATGGTGGCGGTTTTTTTTCTCCTTTGCCTCATGCACCTCTCGCCGCACCAGTTGTCCCTGGGCCGACTATAAAAGGCTGCGGCTCAGGCATATCCTTATCAGTCGATTGTCGGCCATTCATTAACCTACTACCATTTAAACCCCTCACCAAAATCACATCCACCAAAATGGCGATGAAAGTGAGTACATTTTTTATAAATGCATTTGTGAAAATATCATGTGAATTGTGTTTCCATAAGTACGAAGTTTGTGCAAATTTTATTTAATTTTTTTTTTCATAAAAAATACAAGGGTTAGCCCATGCCTTCAGGGCACATACTAATATAATAGTTTTGATATTAGTTTGTAGTTTGTACTTTTTTGAAATGTTTATGGCTAAAGAGGGGATTCGCGCTTGTAGTCTGCGGCTTAGATTATTGGTTAAAATACTGAAAAAAAAGGATTAAAAAAAATATAACAATAATAATAAAAAAAACATATTAATACTATTTATAATGATTATAAATTAAAATAAAAATAATTTAAAAAATATTATCTTAGATCTTTCCTTGACACAACCGTGGCACTCTAGTGTGACTCCCGAAGTGAGCTCGCCTTAACACAGGAGTGCCTAGCAAGGCGGGCTCGGCTGCTCTTTGCTTAGCACAATTGAAAGATAATCATTTGCATTAAATGTATGCTCTATGTAACCTGGGCTCAGACAGATGTGTATATAGCTTTATAAGCATACAACGGCATGTTCTAAATTGTCAATTCATTTTTTATTGTGCTCATGCATTTGAATGTATATATAAAATAAAATATATATTTTTATTTATTTTACTTTTTATGTATCACATGCTGGTTGGACCCCTCAGAATTATATGTTTTAAATTTCTAGGTTTAGCCCTTTATGAACTTTAAAGAACGTTTGAGCGTTTATGAAATTTTAAACATTTAAACATTTTGAATATATTTGTATATTTTTTTTTACTTTTTGTGAATCACACTAATGTGTTGACCTTTCAGGAGACTAGGTTTTAGTCAATTTGCCAGTCAATCGGTAAAGTTAAACAGCCTGTAGGTCTGTGAACATAGACATATAGAAACTGAAAACTTTCCTAATGACACAGTGTAGCACCAAGGCTGTCTATATAATAGTTTGGGTATTCGTTCATCGTTAGTACTTTTTCGAACTGAAAATATATATTTTTAAATTGTCTTTTTAGGAATCACACAGCTTATTTGACCTTGTAAACTTTTGAACATTTGAAAAATTTAGTTTTCCTTGATTTTTTCTAACTTTTTATAAACTACACCACCCACATGACCCCTCGGGAACCTATCATCATACTTCAAAGTTTAGCCCATACCAGTGGAACACATTTTTTATATTTTCAACAATTGAACATTTTTGAACTTTTTATGAATTATTGATTACTGATTACTTGGCCCCTCATAAACCTATCTTTCGAATTTCAACTCAATCGGTTGAGCCGTTTAACCAGGAGTTCGGTGAACATAGAAAAACAGAAACTCAAAACTATAATATAGATTTCGATAGTCACTGTTTTACATAAAATAGCCTAATTGTGATATGCTTTTTACATAGAAAATGGAGATTTTTTGTTCTTTTTCTATTTTTAGCTATGTGGCATAAGGAACTATGCACATTTCATAAGATGTTTAATGTGACTGCCTCTATCTTCTGACATTATATTGACGTCATTCCCTGCGGTTTACTATCATACGACAATCTCTTACAACCAACCACTATGAATTGTTTATATGTATGTTGCGTGTAACATGTGTGCAAGTGTATGTCTTGTTGTTATATTCGATCGACAGAATTAAAATGCAAATCCGTCAATTTCATCGCAACGGAAAATCGCGACCCAGCCCGGAATCGAACCTGAAACCTTACAATGTAAGATCAGACTAGCCACTATTCCACCTAACTTCATAATCTTCACCGATTTATATCATTATTAATAAGAATACTCATATAAGATATTTACATTTAAGATAGTTAATGTTGTGCACGCCGGTTAACTATACAGCGATACAATCTCATCTCCTGTTTAGCACAGTGGCATTAGTGGTATTTTCAAATTATTGAACATTCTGCCCCTGGAAAATGTATTTTCAGCGCTTCTCTGTCGCATCTACAGAGAGAATTACCTCTTCGACTTAAACTAGAGTAGGCAGTACCTATTTTATATTTTACTTTCTTTTCTTTATTTGTAACTAGCTGACCTGGCAAACTTCGTACCGCCTAACGGTCAATGAATGTCATGTTACAGATTAGCTGAACTTAATTTATAATTTTATGGAAGTAATACAATTAATACAAAATAAATATTACTTTATTAAGATAATAACACAAAAAGAAATATGAAAGTATAAACATTAAATATATCAATCACGTGTCAGCATGACATGATTGAATTAAACTATGTAATAATTGTGGTCCGAATATTGAGGATATATCTTGTCGATTCGAAACCTTTATTTAAATACCTTCTTTAATTTGTGGGGAGAGTTTACCGTATCGACGGGATGAACATTAAATGTTTGACAGTTACGAAACCCGTGAACATTTTGTATAGGAAAATGTTTTTTCTTTTATTTTATTTTTTCATTAATTTCCCAATGTGTTTAGTTATTCTACTATTCGGGACGGAGACAAATACAACAAATCAAAAACCATGAAAATCTGTCCAGCCGTTCTCGAGTTATAAGTGTTCGAACAAACCCGACTTTGTTTTATATATATTTATATAGATAATATGCGACGTATTGGTATTTCTTTTAAGCTTAGACTGTAAAAAATCATATTAATAATATTTAATTAAATCATATAAATATATATTAATTGTTAAAATTCAAAGTTGCTCAATTCAAGTAATGAATTATATCTTTAGAATTAATCATTATAGTCCATTAAAAGCATAATTTAGTTAGTAGCAATCCATTCTGAAATTATGTATAATTCTTTCTTTTTATTTCCCTCGTTTTTATTGAAAATTTGAGTAATTCAAGCGTATTGACTTTGAAGCAAATCTCCGTAGGAATGACCACCTAATAATTAATAATAAATCGGCCTAACAAAAAGCCTGTAAGACATTCGCTCAAACCGTTTCACAAAAAAAACCAATTTCGCAGTCTCTTGTTACAAAACGAACACTCTTTTTAATAAAATCCCCCTCTGCGGTCCTCCATTTTACGTTTAATTAAATAACCCTCTTCCTCCTCTCGTTTCCCTCTTCGGTGTATAGGATTCCCTCGTTCCGTTTTATTCTCTTCTTCTTGTAGTGCCGCCTTTTAAAGTAGGTGGGGTATCATTCTGCTATCGTCACTCTCGACACAGCTCTTTTACTGTCCAGTTTTCGGCTACGATAAGGGTCCGACACACTGGCCCTACGTACGCAACGTGATGATATTAGCAATGCCTTGAATTTATTTGGGAGCAGGAACACTTATCCCACGCAACGTTGCGTAGGATAAGTGTGTCTGCTTTCATTCAAATACGAGGGCCAGATGTCATAATGCGTTGCGTACGTTGCGTAAGTCGGACCAGTGTGCCGGACCCATTATTCCTCCCTATTTGCAATATTTGTACACGACTGCCCAACAAAAAAGGAGTGTAATTTGTTCAGTGTTCATCTATGTATGTTTTTCGTTCCTTTATTCTACTATAAATTCTATACTCTCGAACCGATTTAGAAGTAGGTACGTGGAATTTGTTAGAACCGTTATGCCATCCCGAGTGTCATAAAGTCATAAAGAAACTTAACTGTCAAAATACCATGTAAATAGTTGTCTAAATGTCAAATAAAATAACATAAATTCATCGTGTCAAATGGAAGGTCCGATTGAATACATATATTCCGAAAATATGTTTAAATATCGAGATCAAAAATAGAATATGTACAATATTTATATTGATAGTTCGCAGTTATGTGCTGTCTGGTGGCCGCTGCCAACGCTGGACTCCTCGCGGCACCAGCACCTCTAGCCTATGGATACCCAGGATACCCATCATCGTACCCACAGGCGCCAGTGTCTGTCACCAGCCAACAGCAAAACATCCTCAGAAGCTATGGAAACCTTGGACAGGTAAAATTTAATTATAATAAAGTGACGCATTCGCGGAGCTGATTGCCTATGGCTTGAGATAAACGTCAAGAAACTGGAAGTGTTTAAGAAATGAATGCAGGGATATCCTATACTGAGGAGTGCGTTTCTTCTGTTGTTTTTGTCATGGCTTGTCGTGGGCAGGTGGATCGGATCCTCTGGGTAATGAAATCGGTTGTCTCACCCCCAACACTTTCCCGGTAAGTATGTAAGGACTGATTTCATCTGAATAATAATTTCATTAATAAAATCGATAAGCGCCCTCTCCCAGGCGGTTGTGTAACGAACCAGGTTGGGTTCTGTTACACAACCGCCTCTGGAGTCCTGATGCGTTTCTTGGCTAGCCTCGGGCGGCTCGGCCTTAATATTAGATTAAAATATATAGCGGAATGTGATTCCGGCTGATCGAGGCATCTGTATACCAAATTTTAAGTTTCTAAGTCTAATATTTCTAGGATGATATATAAACAGCGCGCCCCCCTGGTGGACCGATTTCAACCACAATATTTCCAACTCTCGGCATAACCAAATGATGCGTGCATACGAAAACATGGCACACAGACACATAGATACTTCAATCTGAAAATGGTCCTAATCGTCCCAAGGGGGCTCAAAATGGACAACTTTATATTCATCTAGAAAAAAAATTACCTCGTTCACAATACTTTTCCTCCTAGTCGTTTGGCGGTTCAGAAAAGTAAAATGAATAAAATAAATATTTTATGTACTACAAGTACTTGAAAGATTCATGACTCGTTCCATTAGGCCTTAACCTACCAACGCATTTTTTTTTGTTCTCCACCAGGTATCGTCCTATTCAAAGACCATCGACACGCCCTTCTCCAGCGTGAGCAAGGCTGACGTCCGCGTGAGCAACCCTGGACTGGCGATCGCCTCACCTTATGGAGCTTATGGCGCGTCTCCCTTGGCCTACGGACACGGTGCTCCCTTGGCTTACGGACACGCAGCACCATTGGCTTATGGAGCATCGCCACTGGCTTATGGAGCATCCCCACTGGCTTACGGAGGTGTCGCCAAGGTATCGTATAACGTGTATATTTTCAGGCCTACAGGTTGTACATCCAGCTTACACCAGATGCTTTCGCAGAATCCACGACGGTTTCACGAAGGTCCCATATTTAACCAACATGTCTGCCGAGTAATTTCCTGAGATCCTCCCTGTTTTTGTGAGTAACGCTGAACATGAACGGGTCACGTGCTCCTCCATTCCGTAGTCCCAGCAAGGTGCCTCGTCGACTATTTCCAAAATGAGTAGGCTTCTGTTAAGGCTGCAATGCCCAATGTGCATGTGCACTACTATCAGTTGATTTCTTCGGGAAAGGCACAAGCAATACGGGTTGGAGGTTGGATTTATAAAAAGGGTACTATATCTGTCTGTACAATGCGGTTCTCATGTACCTTTCTGCTAGTGGCAGTATACAATAGGCTCCAGCAGTCCAAATGCGATTCCATTCAAACCCTTTCTTTCCAGCCTGCATCCTTCCTCATTTCGGCGAACTAAGACTAAGGCTACTAAGACCCATGCGCAAACTCACGGGTTAACACCCATCCGGCGGCCTCCACGCAGAAGTGTGATCTCAGATAGGACTATGGATGATAGGACTCTGAGGTTTACCGATATTAGAGCGTTCTGTCTCCTGTGAGGTGAGTGTTAAAGACTTGGGACGAAAACAATCCACTGTCTAGCTACGCCAATCGCCCGTAAGAATCCAACGCCTTACCGCGTGATAACAGCGGCCCGACACTCGCGCCCTTACTTCCAGTAGCAACCAGATTACTCCGGTCTCCCGACTAGTTACAGGCTCGAGGTCGCTTGCGCGGTTCTCCCCCTTCGTAGCGGTGATACGGTGTCTACCGAATTTATCGCGGACCACGGTATCCTTTGCCTGGCTGTTCACCCGGTATCAAGTAGCCGATTGGTCATTTCAAGAGCAGTTGCCGTAAAGTTAACAACTACCCTTACTCTATAGGAAACAATACTGTTTCCAGACTCTACATATACTACATATACCTACCGCCAGGTATATATCAACACTGTTTACCGTCCAGGAGCGCCCGAAGGTTGACGCTTAGGGTGAAACTTAGGGCCCCAAACCAGAGTCCTACCCGGGCTCGCACTTCTACGTGGAGGCTGCCGGATGGGTGTTTGCCCGTGAGTTGGACCGATCCTAAACGCATGGGTCTTAGTGGCCTAACTACAACAGGGCTCATTAGCTCCCAAAACGGCATTCGTGTTTTTTACTTTTTTATATATATATTTATTTCTTTATCTATTATGTTATTCTCTTTCTCTCTTTAGATCGCTTCCCCACTCGCCTACGCCGCTCCAGCATACGGTGGAATCGCTAAAGTAGCCGCCCCAGCTGTCGTAACCGGACACGGACTCCTCGGAGTGGCCTACTCAGCCGCGCCAGCCGTTTCCCACATGACCTACTCAAACGGACTCGGACTCGCCTACTCCTGGTAAATAACATCTGAGCAACTCGACGCTATCCATCCACCAGAACAACCGAAGCTCTTTTACTGAACAATCTAGATAAATCTAGAAGATGTGCAGTCTCCAGCTTAGGATATATGTCGAATTGTTAATTTATGTAAATAAGTTATTCCTCTCTATTTATTACTTGTCCTTTTAATTGTACGAAAGCGGTTGCAATAAAACTATTAAAATAAAACCTAATTTTTATTATTTATTGGGTTAACGTAAGTTTGTTGACCCCCGTCTTCAACTTCAACCCATATCGATGACAGGTATTTTCGCGCACATTTGTTTGTAATAAAACACGTGATAAATGATTTTGTAGTATAACATTGTAAATCAGAGTTGTGGTTATAATGAATTGATTTTGAACAGTTTGGTCGTGTATTTATATAATCTTCTGTCTTCCGACTCGTTCTCACCTGAACAAAACTGACCTCGCGCTGTCTGCCGATGCACCCCGCTCTTTCACGTTGGCGGGCCTGATGTTCATCATAAAGGAAGTTATATTTATTTATTTATTTATTTATTTCCCAAAACCTAATTACCCTTAGAGATGATTCCAAATCGTTTATTATTTTCCTAGGCTATTATTCTAGATTATAACTGAATAGTTACTATTATTCTACTATAGACTATTATTAAAATTCTACTGTTAATAATAGTATTATTACTATACTCCATTACTATTACTATCATTATTATTCTAATATAAAAATTATTATTCTAGACTATAGCAAACGAGACGTAGACATCCGTTAGAGCGTAATATTAAACGATTATACTTACATATGTATATCTAATATTTATCTAACCTTTCTTTTTATACTAGTTACCCCTTTTTAACAATTTTAATACTAAATACTACATATTTATCTAATTACTTGATTACTGAGAAATGCCATTACCGTACTTTGCAGTTGTGCTAAGTTCACCGTCCAAATATCCAATTCTGGCTCAGTCGAACATAGTGCATTTAGGGTACGAAGCGTCCGCACTGTGAAGCAGTGTTGAACGATGTTAGTTCTAGCTCGCGGTAACGCGAACAATACGTGAGTCCTAGCACGGTAGTAATTGGAGGGTACAAATAGGCCGATTCTTCTAAATATGGTCGGATTATCAACGAACCCCCTAAGCAGTTTATATATGTGGCAGATTGACAGCCAATCTCTTCTTACGCTTAGTGAGTTGTACCCAACCATCCCCAGAATAAATGCCGTAGGATATAGAAAGGGATAATATCCATGCTGTTTAAAGTACAGGAACCTCAGAAAGCATTTCTGTGTACTCTCCAGCCTGGATATGTAGCTATTTTCGTAAGGATTCCATGTTGCCGCGTTGACTTCTAATCTGCTCCGAATTATACAACCCAACGGAAGCCGCTGTCATACTCAAGAGCCACCTTCACGTTGGTTATAAGAGATTGTCACATGACAATAAACCCGCCCATTGGGAAATTTTCACAATAAAGAGTATAAACAAACAAACAAACATTGTATGTAGACCTTTCCTTGTATCTCCATCCTGGTTTCAGCCCGTACCAGCATCCTAGTAGCATGGTACCGGAATCCTGGAGGAAGGCTGATGCCAGCATATAGGTTACAGCCTGGTGTCAGCATCCTAATGATAGCCGCTAATCTCCCTGTTGACCCTCCCACCAGTAAAAGCCCGAATTCGACCGGTTACATTTATTTTTTTTTTAAGAAGGAACCGAATGTCGTCGGGGTAAGTTGGTCCGATCCACCGACATCAGTTACACATTGAAAAGCAAAATGTATTGTATATTGATTAAAGCGTCAGTTTTACCTTAACTTTTGCTTTTACTTACAGGTTTCATATTGAAATCGGCCTTAAAAATATAAATTAGTTATTTATTACTCTCTACATTGACCCACGATTAATTAAAACGAAATGACAGCGGGCGGAATTAAATTAATATTGACCTATCTACCTAATCTATGTTTTTTTTTCGATATCTGCAAATTCGCACAAAAGCAGTCGGTACTGTCGGCAACTGCTTCATTGGGGCTGCAGTTGGTACCTGACGGCCCAACATTTCTATACTGCAGCAATTTTGTATCGGAGTTTCTGAACCCTGGATAATCTTATAGATCTTCCAACTATTTTATTTCAATAGAGCCACTGAAGCTACAGAAAAAAGCCTTCAGACGAACTTAACTTTTTCCGAACGTAATATTCAATTATATGCGATTGTCTCAGGCTTTCCACAGAGGAAGCGCAATCACAGTCTATAATCTCTCATATTTTCTTTTAATTACAGCCACTAAGTTACAAAAGCAATTTTATACCTCCCCTGCAGGTCAACTTAATTTAGTTATGTAAAGGCCTTTATCCACAGCGCCCGAACGCAACGCGTTCAAGTGATCGCACGCCGCTCATGCGATCTCTGTCTCCGGTGACAGTGATCGCTGTGGCAACAGGACTCTTTCAAGATGGCGGATAATTTTACTGAAACTTTGATTGACGCCGTGCGTCAATATTCTGTGTTGTATAATACTAATCACCTGTATAATATTCAGCAATAAAGATAATAGCAGTACTTCATCTTCTCTTTGCTCTTCACCTGATTATGTTTCACTTTGATCATCGGTACTCATGTTGCTTTATTTTTGTGTATTTTTTGACGCGACAGTCTTAACGCAATCTCAAGCTAGAATGAATGGTCAAGTATCGTAAAACGAATCGGAGCCAGTGTAAAGATCCTTGCGATCCGATCCAACGATCCGTTTTCAAGATGCGTCCTAGGATCGTATCGGCGGCACGGATCGGGCGCTGTGGGTAAGGGCCCTAATTCAGTTACATGGACTTACACTCTAGATTTAATTTTCAAGGGCGAATTGAATTCATCTGTAAAGCTCTTGAATAGTATTTGAAACTAATAAATAAATTAATAAATAAACTTTTCCGAACGTAATATTCTATAATATGCAATTACTTCTGGCTTACTATTGGGTCCTTATCTATGAAATTGCTGTTCTATAAAGGAAAGTTAAGGCCAAAAAAAATCAATTAAAAATATATATTTAATTATTAGAAATATTGATCCCTATTCGCTATGCAGATTTGTCATTTTAAACAGAGTTGCTTAATTCCTTTGCTGTAAAACTCTCGTGGACAGGAACCAAGGAAATCTTTGAAGGCGTTTTTCACCCTTAAACTCTTCAAAATGATTTTTTTCCTTTGTAAAAAGATATCTAACTTCTGAAGAAAAAAAACTGTCAGCAAGGTCTGGCAAGTACAGTGGGTTACCAAGAGTATCCAGCCTCAACTATGCGACTGTTTGCAGTGAAATCTCTGTTTATAGGTTGTCATACAAAAGCAGTGGCTATGAGCTATTGACTAGGCTCGGCTATTTAATCACGAGCTTCTTCATCATTGTTTGCAGTTCTTAACAGTATCTGTATAGCCAGACTGCAAGAAGCTGTAATATAAAACAATGCCACAGTATCTCAATTTTCAACTTTACCATGGTTGTACAAACGAAAATATTTGAGTAAAAACAGTAGACAGAAAGACAAATAAATAGCTGATCTTTAAAAAAAAATAAAGGGTCCGCCAAATAACTCTCTTTTTTGAAAATGCTATAAAAAAAAACTACTGAATATTTTTTTAAATTTCTTTTTTTATTTGAAAGTACAATCCCTCCGGTTAATGATGGAAAATAATTTCATTCAAATGGCTGCCTCGGCTGGCCATTCAGGCCTACACGATGGGTCCAATTTTTAAGTACATTATCGATTGTGTGCAGCTGTATTTCACCAATGGCTTCACGAATATTGTCCTTTAAAGCGTCAATTGTCTCTGGTTTGTCGGCGTAACACTTATCTTTGACGGCACCCCACAAAAAGTAGTCCAACGGTGTCAAATCGCAGCTCCGAGGTGGCCAAACGACATCAGCTCTGCGGCTGATAATGCGATTTTCAAAAACAGGGCGAAAAATATCAAGTGTAGCGTTGGCTGTGTGGCACGTAGCGCCGTCCTGTTGAAACCAAATGTTGCCAATATCCTCCTCTTCAATTTCTGTGAACAAAAATTCGTTCAACATGGGCCCGATAACGATCGCCATTGACGGTAACGGCCACTCCTTGCTCATTTTCGAAGAAAAATGGCCCAATTATGCCTCTGGACCAAAATCCGCACCAAACAGTGACTCGTTTTGGTTGCACCGGCTTTTCAATGAATGCGTGCGGGTTTTCTGTGCCCCAAATGCGACAATTCTGCTTGTTTACATACCCGCCAAGATGGAAATGAGCTTCATCTGAAAAGATGATTTTTTTGGCAAAATCCGCATCTTCTGGAAGTCGATCGCAGGCCCACTTAGCGAAGCGAAAACGCATTGGATGGTCAGTTGGCTTCAACTCCTGAACCAATTGGACTTTGTACGGCGTCATACCAAGGTCTTTACGCAAAATTCGTCTCAATGATGTCTGCGAAATGTCCAATTGTTGAGAACGACGGTGAACTGATGTTGATGGCGATTCACGCACACTTTGACCACAGCAGCAATATTCTCGGGTGTACGCACTGTTTTTGGATTTTCACGCGTTGGTTTATCGATGAGGATGCCAGTTTCTTTCACTTTCTTTCACTTTTTTCACAAGGTAACGAACATACGGAGCTGACGGTGCTTCTCTTCTTCCAAAATCCGTACGCAATTTTCGCACACATTCTGCAACATTACCATGATTTTCAAAGTAATGTCGCAAGATTTCCCAGCGTTTTTCAAGCGTATACACAACTATATTCGTTCAGCGGAAGGATAAAACTGATTATCTGTCAAATCAGACATGAGGTAAGTGTTGCCATACACGAAATAAGCACTAGTTGAAAAAAAAAACGTTACATGGCGGACCCTGTAACATGGCCTTGAATTCAAATTTATTTGAATTTGAAATTCCAACTCAATCCCAAGTTATCCAAGTTCAAAGTGGCCAGTATGAAAAAACATAAATTACATCGATAAGGACCCAATATAATCCCAGCTCTATAGTATGCCATACTTTCTTTCAGTTTAAGCCTTTTTCAGTAAAAGCCAGCTATATAAATAATTCTCCACCTCGCCTTCAGGTGAACTTAACCTTTTCCAAACGTAATATTCAATGATACGCAATTGTCTCTGGCTAACCATAAAACGGATGCAATCCCAGCTCTATAATCTTCCATTCCACCAGAGGAGATTACAAACATGGCGAATGATGCCATAACATTAGATTGCCATTTGGTTGTACACATGCGACAAAGCGGGTATTCCCCAAAGTACACTTGCAATTTCCGTCCGGACGTCTCGGCGGCTAAGAGGGGCTATTACAATGCAAGGCGAGAAACGTGACGTTAATGCAGGTTAATGCAGGAAACGTACCCCGTAGTGCCAGTTCCCGCGCCATTTAATGACGTAAATCCGCATGAATTGAATCCGTGCATACTAGATTGCAATTCCTTGGTTGCAATTCCGCCCCTTTCAGGAATAATAATGAAGTTGGCACGTATATTACATAATATATTAATAATTGCTATATTGCTCATTGTAATTAAATATAAAATTTAGGTTATTGTTATTCGGTTAATGATGTTGAAGCCAATTTTGATGGTGTTGAATCTTTAAATTCATTAGGATAGAGCATATAAATCGCTTTCCAATGACACCTCGATCGGCATCCTAGCTTCACGCGTTCAAGAGATAAACTGACTACAAAGTATGCATGCGCACAATTATATTTCTGTCTCTCTCTCTCTTATTCACCCGTTAACGCTTTAATTACCTCATTAGCTAGATTTTTACACAATATGTAAGCTATCTGTATTTAGTAGCATGGTTGCTATTCGGTTATTATTGACCGAGTTATCTCGATATGAAATTCAGTACATTATCATATCACATTTTTTTAAACCTGGCAACCAAAGCGGTCTCACGTCAAAAAGTTTCAAGATTTTTTCGTCTCCCAGTTAAGTTCAAGCAACACATTAGGCAACTATCTATAATTTTGTTCAAGCTTTTAGGGTTTGAATAATATTCGGGTTATGCGTACTAGTATAATACAATTATTAGAATTCGAATAGAAACCATTAAAGCTATTTGAAATCCGCATGAAGATACCGACACCCTCCTACTGGAAAAGGTACAGAAGTGTTTTGTAAGATTTTGTACTTTCAGGCAGTACTGATATTATCCAATTTTGTATCCGAATATATTTATTACAGGCATGGTTGGTTATAATTCTCTCTGTCTCAGTAAACAATGCTGACCATGTCCTATGTTTTTAATCTGATTGAATGTATAACTAATATGCCTAGCTTACTATAGTAGGGCCAAAATCAACGTGCACCTGGAGTCATAAATCATTTATTTATTTTATTTATTTAGGTACATAGGATTAGGTATACAGTTCATTCATAGGTCATGTAATCTTATAATAATTATATAAATTATTTAATAATTAATATAGGGAGGTTTAACACATCTTACATGACCTTTACTGCCAATAGCACATCTAACTAGGCGATAATTTGGCCCGTCTCTGGATGTGCATATTTTTATGCAATTTTAAGAAATGAAGTGTTTTTTTTAAATAAATTATTTGGACCCACCCCCTGTATATACACATAAATATACCAATTTTATAAAAAATATAGCTATGTAATAAATATATACATTTATAGTTGTAATTTAATAAAATTTAATTAAGAAAAATAGATAATTAGGCCGGACCTCTCGCTCACACTCGCTGTCTTTCGCTCGCACTATGGGGATGCGTGTTTTAAAAATAATAATAGTAGTATCGATGGATTGTCGATGTATCGATGGAATATCGACGGACTATGATGAATCGATGGTTGGATCGATATAGATGCCAAGAGATATCGATGGATATTATAGATTATGATGAAAATTTTCGTAATAATTTGTAATAATTGCTTTAGTTAGTATTATGAAAATTTTTCGTAAATACAAACTAACGTATACATGCAATAATAAAGGTTTAAAGAATATTAAAAATATATTTTAAGTTTTTAAGAGAATAGATCATTTGATTTGATTTGAGTAAATTATCGATAAGCAACGTCGAATTGTTGGACATCCTTATGCGCGTCGTCCGGCCTAATGATTTATGACTCCAGGTGCACGTTGATTTTGGCCCTACTATAGCTAAGGTGGATCTTTTCGTATGTAATAATTATTTTCGTGGTTGATCATACCATCTTTTGGTGGAGCCGTTCTCGCGCACTAACCTTGCTAGGTGAAACTTGTTGGCGCGTAATTTGCGGCGCTTAAATGATATTAACTCGATTGCGCCAGATGTTGATATTTTTCCGCCAACCTTTATTCATTTAAATTACAGGCAATTAATTATTTACTCGTAATTTTAGATGCTAGCTAGTATTTTATGCGATGTCTATATGTATAGCGATACCATACAAATAGAATATCATACTGTTGATACTCCTATCCTAATTAATTACACTTATCAATGCATTGGTTTTAAGGTGATATTGAGGGGTAATAAGAGAATCAACGAATAAATCAAAAATAAATCAATCGTCGGGATTGCTCGTTTTTGCGGCGCGACGATAGAATAGAATAATAGAATATAATAACGGTATTGTGCTATAAAATATTACTTAATAAATATTACACTGGATGTATGAAAAAAAGGCAATTTATGAACAAATGTCAATTTACTGTTACAGCGATATCTTCCAGCCAACCATTTCATAAACTTATTTTTAACTGTTACCGTACAATACACACAGAAGCAATAAAGTTTAATTATAACAAATAAATATATTACAATGAATAAAAAACACGACTGCCGTTACGGAAACTGATCAATTGTATTTATAATTATTTTTATTAGGGTTCCTTATGAAATATGTGAGGTTTGAGTATATATCCATATTAGATATATCTCTATATTTCTGGAATGTACTTAATCAGATCTGTCGTTTGACATTAAACACGATATATTTATGTTAATTAATTAACATTTAAACATTTGGACATTTAGACAATTACTTACTTGATATTTGGACAGTTATGCTACTCTATGACACTAAAGATGACATAATAATTCTAACAATACTACACACTTCTAAATCGGTTCAAGGGTTTAAAAGTTATAGTGAAATAAAGAAACGGAAATCATACATAGATGAAGGATATTTCACTCCTCTTTGTTAGGCAGTCGTTTAATAAACCAATACACGATCTGCTCACTCTTAATTTCTTGGCATAATTCATTTGTATAAAAGGTTGTCATAGCACTCTTCCACTAATCCCGCTGAAAAATTACCGGGGGTGTTTTCGACGATCATTTCCCGATGTACTTTCCCACATAGATCAAGAGACGAAGCGCGGACAGAGAATTCGAAATGATAAATGAGGGTCCGCCCCCTCGTTAAGCCTTGATGAGTTGAAGCCGCTGTAGATCTGTATGAAAGTGGGGCGAAATAGTTTGGCTGTTTATGTCTCTATATAGCCCATGTCTAATTAATGTGCTTTATTGATATCGAATTAGGACTTGGAAGGAATTTCCCAATCTGGTCAGATCATGCTATGGCAAAAAAACGCCTTTTATAATGCTGCTGTAGGTATGTATCATACTTTGGCAAAAAAGTCGCGTCGCATCCATACGAATTTCGTCTAAAGTATATATGTCCGATATGTACGATATGTCCGAATATGTCCGATATTTATTTATTTATTTCATTTCATAAGCAAATCAACAAAACAGTTAGACCAATCCGTTGATATGCAATATAAACATAAATATTAAAAAAAATATTGTTGCAAGTGCATACACAACATGTTTAAATAAGCAATTAATACAAATACAGACATTAAAAATAGAAAAACAAATGAAAACAATTTATCTTATTCTGGCATAAACAAGTAGCGCAATGCCCACGCCTTGGAGAGATGTAGTCTCGCTGTAAAAATATCAAGGTCTGACGTTGCTGAATACATCGCATGTATGTATGTGTCGTGCCGCAAAGCCCGCGTAAGCAGACTCCATCGACTTAGGGTGGTGCACGAGGACGGCTCCGCAAATAGAGTATGAGTGCGAGCATGATTATAATTATCCGGAACAAAGAGACAAATCATCGCTAGCATGCTAGGATTATCAACTCTTCCCCGGATCAGCTTGAAGACGTAGGCCATGGCGAGCATTTCTCTACGCAATTTAAGAGAGTTATAACCCACCATGCCTAGTAAAAAACTAGTAAGGTATAAGTATGGATAATATCCGTATTGATTGAAATATAATATAAAAAAATTGTTTTTCTTCCAACATCGTGATATATTGATCCTGATGTGGATTCCATATAAATGCATTCGTTTCCAATCTGCTTCTCACAATTGAATTATACGATTTATGCATAACCCGTACATTGTAAAAATGTTTTAGGTTGCGAATAACAAAACCTAGTAGCTTAAAAGAGGACTTGAACAAATCAGTGATGTGCTCCTTGAACGTAAGCTGAGAATCAAAGATAACTCCTAGATTTTTTACCTTCTCAACCCTAGCTAGCACCTCAACAGTGATGGAGTAATCACAATGATGGTAGACAAAAAAATTTATCCCAGGAAACTGAAATGATCCTCGAGCGATAGTCGATTTATAGGGCTTCACAACGGGCGAATTTAGAACGAAGTTTATTACGAGGATATCACTTTTGATATAAAATAGTTAGCATAATTTAAGTTAAAATTTATTTTATTTATTTTATTTTTATTTTTCAGAAAACTTACAGCGTTTTATACTTAATACTAACACATAATATATACATCTAAGGCCAATTAAAAGTTTTCACAATTAAATTAAAACTATTGTTACAGCGCAATGAGCAATGAAACAAATGCAGGTTTAAGTAAGGGGAAAGGGATAGGGAAGCCATATTATGAGTTATGTAGATGTATGATATATGATGATATATAACGTACATACATATATACATACATACACGTGCACAAACAATAAATTAATATAAATAATACGATATGGTGATAATAAATAAGCAATTTTTAAATAATATTATAAATAATATAAATATAAATATTATTATAATAATAAATAAACAATTTTTAAATAAGCAATTTTTTTGATAACGGCAGTAATAGACATTATAAGCATAACAAGGCATAGAAATAATGTAGATTTTATTTATTTACTAAATAAAACATACAGTGGTGTAAAAATACCACAAATACAATAACCGCCCTACCCGTATAAACGTACGTGATACGGCCGCTATATTATCGACCGAACTAGCAAAGGATATAAGTAAATATATTAAAAGCAATAAAAAACACGACTGTAGTCACAGAAAGTGAAATATTTATTTTTTTGACGTCTTTTTTATGAAATATTTGTGATTTATGTATTTATCCATATATCGCCGGCCCAGCGGTTTACAACAAACTCAGCGAGCACATTAGGCAGGCGCAATGTCTTGACTTATTTAAAAGGTACCTCACAGATAAGGCGTTTTACTCACTGGAGGAATATTACTCCAGTGAAGTCTAAAATGCTTTGGTGGCTAAAGTGTTTATTGATTTCTTTGCATTTTGTCTTGTATTTCCTCTTTTTACATTATTCTTGTATTTTTTTTGTGTATTGTTATTTTTTCTTTACGATAAAAAAAATGTTTGTTTGCTAATATGTATGGATGTTTGCCAATCTACATATATCTGACTTGTACTAATAAAATGAATATGAATATGAATATAAATAATATACATAAACGGATATATTTTCGGAATCAGACATTTCATTTGACACTAAACACGATTTTATTACATTTATGTTAATTTATTGACATTTAAAGATTCGGACATTTAGATAACTATTTCCTTTATATGTTTGCAGTTAAGGTGCTCTATGATATTCGGGATGACATAATGGTTCTAACAATACCACAAACCTTTTAAATCGGTTCGAGTGTTTAGAAGTTATAAGGAAATAAAGCAACGGAAAACATACATAAAAGAACCTTGAACGGATTACACTCCTTTTTTGTTGGGCAGTCGTTTAAAAAGGGTCATAAATGGGTCTTTTTATTGGGAAATCGATTGTTAAGAAAATTGTTATATAATATTATTTCAAAGTATTGTTATCAAGAAATGTAATAAAAATAAATAAATACGTGTGGCACTCAGGGACTGCCGCGGTAAAGATATTGCATAGCATTTTAACAACTTATGCAATTATAATTATACATTTATCTTATTTATTTTATTTTTTCTGATATCAGATAACTGCGCTCTATCGGAAAACGTTGAAATTATTCCAAATCATTTTCGGCTGCGGTAACAAATGATTCGGAATAATTTAAACGTCTTCCGATAGAGCGCCGCGTACGAATGTTTATTCGATAAAGCAAAAAAAACGGATTATTCGAAAAATTCGTAGGTAAAAAGATAGATAATTAAATTATATTTAAAATGGTGTAGGTTTCATAATAATACGCCAGATAGCATTTTCGTAGTAGTCGTTTTTGTGATCGGTTAGACCTAATTTCACAAATTAATTACACTATGTAATATAAACAAAATCTAAAATATTCAAAGCTAAGAATATTAGGAAAATGTTCTTGTTTAACATATATTTTTTTCGAATCGTAAGCGCTACTCGTTTAGACGTAATTATCAGTTTAAAATCATTATTTTTCGTTAAGAAATTTCTTCATTCGGTCGCCGCGCTGGCCTAGGCCCGCTATAAAAGCTATGCAATAGCTTAAAAAACAATGATTTTTACATACTTTTTGAATAATAACCCAAAAGTAGGGCGGTTAAATACATTAATATATACATATTACATTTATCAGCTCATACATTTCGAGTTTTAATAAACCTATTCTCAGGACAATATTCTCAATAGTGCAATGCAAAAATGTTATTATGATAAATTTAAAAAATGATTCAAATCTCAATAATAAACCCTTAGAAAAGCCAATCTACAAACAAAGAGCATTTCGGCCGCCCTGCTGAATCGAAAAAAGTAGATGAAATTGCGGCATAAGTTAGCGATTTCCATTTCGAAGTTTTGTGGCTTTATTCGTTATTTATCCGCCGAAAATCTTCGGGGAGTTTGTTTCTTTACGAAAGTTACCCATAAGAGATCTATTCGGTAGTGAAAAAGGTCGAATAGATACCGCTTTATATACAGGAGATAGCAGTGAATCGTGAAATGAAAACATAATCTGAGGGATAATGAAATTGGGTTCATGGCGATCACTTCGGAATTTTCTAGGCTCTTTTTTTGCTATTGATAAAAGTCAATGCAGAATTAAATAATACTATATAAAGAAGAACAATAAATAAAATAAAAATAAAAACGAGACTGCCGATACAAAAATTGAACTAGTGACTAGATTGCATGATCTTAAGGGCTGTCTAGATGATCAAGCATGCTTGTCAAGCATCGCGTCGCAGGCTGGGAGGGGATCGGTAACCACAGGATATATGCAAATATTTTTCTTAACCCGTTGAGTATGAGTCAACCAAATCTGGTCGCGAAACAATTATCCGTTGAGTACGAGTCGACCAAATCTGGTCGCGCGTTTTTTTCACTTCTTTGACGTTCTCATATTTATTCATAATTATCTAATTGTTTTACAAAATGATATTTCAATATTCTATATTCGAAATTTCAATGCAATCATTGTGCAGTTGTTCTTTTTATGATTGGTGTAGTAGTTTCGTAGTTATAGTACTTTAAGTCGATGTCGCCGAAAATCCTGCAAAAGAGACAGATGCATCCATGAAAATACCCATTTACTCCAAGGGTTAATATTTAGTAACAATGCCTGATTTTGTAGTTTTATACCATGGAGTCATGTCAGTCATCAATCAATTACATCTAATTAACGTGACTCCCTAGTATAAACTACGAAATTAGGCATTTTTGGTAAATATTTTAAATAATATTTGCATAATTCCTGCGGTTTACGACCCCCTTCCAGCCCGCGATGCGATGCTTGACAAGCATGCTTGATCGCCTAGAGAGCCCCTTACATTGTAACCTACCGGGTTCGATTCCCGGCTGGGTTACCATTTTTTGTTAAGATAAACTTAACGAAATTGCATTTCGATTCGGTCGATCGAATGCAATAACAAGACACACACTTACACACATGTTACGTGCACATATACATATAATAATATTAAAACGTTTTATTTGTACCAAAAGGCGAGCTTATTGCCTGCAGGCAATATTTTAAAGCTAACCTATA
Source organism: Micropterix aruncella (assembly GCA_944548615.1). Taxonomy (NCBI): domain Eukaryota; kingdom Metazoa; phylum Arthropoda; class Insecta; order Lepidoptera; family Micropterigidae; genus Micropterix; species Micropterix aruncella. The sequence continues at coordinate 25,795,033 of OX155957.1, forward strand.
CGATTGTATGAACAATATTTGCGAGTAGATGCTAATTAACTTAACCTATATAAACAGTACAAAAAAAAGAGGATAGAATGAAATATATATACATATTTAACTCTTTGTGGGCACAGGATGTGCCACACCAAATTAATCTAATACCTATAAGGACGCGAAGGTTTAAAAGGAAGGAGAAGGGGAAGGGAATGGGAACTTATGTGGAAAATTTAAAATTTTCTCTGAGTCTGTTTTTAAAACTTGTTATGCTTGGCGCGGTTCTCACATTTAAACATTTTTATAGTCGCTCAAACTGCCAACACACTCGCCAACAAACAGTATACCAGTTTGGCAAGATTATGATATTTAAAAAAAAATATTTTTTTCTCTAAATAAAAAAATGATTAAAAAAAAATAGTAGGGTTGGTTGTAAGAGATTGCTGTGTAACAATAAATCCGCCCAAATTTCGCAATAAAGAGTAGAAACAAACAAACTATTGTATTTATAATTATTATAAACCATTTGCTAGCGCTGTAAAGCACGTTTTTTAAGAGAATAAAGTGCTTCATTTAAACAAAATTCAGTTTACGAAAGCTCCGTTTCTGTCCCGTTGACGCGTGCTATCTCTATAAACAACCAGTGTTTAAATATTATCGCGCATTCTGGGAGTCAGTCAACGGGCCTTGCCCAAGGCCCGTGACGTCCGACGCTAAACGATTGCTTTTTAGCAGAGCTTCGCGTGAGCCGGGCCCATTGAGCCGGCTTTGTGAGTGTGGTGTCGCAGGGCTGCGGCAGGTACGGATATCTCGTGACAATCGCGGGCCTTTGCTGCACTCACTTGGTTGCCCTTGGTTCTCAAGCAATAGAACGTCTTTTTATTAAATGTTTGCGGTATAATTGATCTATTTATCCTAATTTAATGACATTCGGACATTAATTTGACATTTTGATAGCTTAGTCAGTTTAGTTTATTGCCATTCGAGATTACAAAACGATTCTAACAATATCGCTTACTTCTTAATCGGTTAAAGCATTTAGAAGTGGTGGTGAAATAAAGAAACGGACTATATACAAGAACCCTGAAAACATTACACTCATTTTATCTGGAAAGTCGTGTAAACAGTAAGACTGCCTCTTTGTGCTTACAAAGTTTTAATGACTATCCTCAAATTATTCCATGTATAAGGCTAAGCGTATGCTGAGACGCATAGGACGCAGGTCCAGGAAGCGCAGGACAGAGCAGATGTTGTATTGTATTATTTTGGATTTAATAAATAAATGAAAATAAAAAAATAATAAACTTACTGAGAAGTGCGTACGCTGCGGCGCAGACATTTGCTACGCAGGCATGTGTCTACCCTGCTCTGCGCCTCGTTGTAGTGCCGGCACAGATTTCTGCGCAACATGTGCAGGGCGAAACATATTTTTAGCTAGATTTCATAATTTTTCAGACAGAACATTTAATTGAAATAGTTCGTTGTAAGCCTGGTTGTATGATACAAGTCATACAGATTATTCAAAAAAGACATTTAAAGTTATTGTTGGCGAGATTTGCATCCTTCCTTGTGAATTTCATCACGTATAATGTTGTGATCATAATCAAATTGACTTTTGTCTAACCGAAAGTAGTTCTTGAATTATTTGTCAGATAACTCTCTCAAGAGTATAAATTCTTCATTATTGGAGCGTTTTTTGAGATAATCACTTTTCCAAATATTTTTTTTGCGCTTTGACGAACTGTAAAATATCAACAACTCATTAATTTCATAATCAAGTGTCTTCTAGGGATAACAATTGACTCCAAATTACAATGGGGCCCACAAATTGAGAAAATGTCAGGAAAACTTAGCTTTGCGGCATACGCAGTTAAAACAATAAGGCGGCTGGCTGATGTAGATACAGCAAGAATAGTATACTTTAGTTACTTTCATAGCATTATGTCCTATGGGATTCTTCTCTGGGGAAGCTGTGCGGACATCAATAACATATTTATACTACAGAAACGTGCTGTAAGAGCTATATATAAACTTGGTCCTTGGGTTTCCCTTAGAGAAAAATTAAAACAGTTAAATATTCTTACTGTTGCATCACAATATATATACGAAAATCTGTTGTATGTCCACAAGAATATTGGCAAGTTAAAAAAAAAGCGACACTCATAATGTTAATACTAGACATAAGCATAACCTTGTTGTACGTGCTACTCGTCTCCACAAAATAAGCAATTCTTTTTGGGACGATGTATACGCATTTATAACAAACTTCCTCGAAGTCGCTTGCGCGGTCTTCTCCCTTACGTAGCGGTGAAACGGTGTATACCAAATCTATCGCGGACCACGGCATCCTTTACCCGGCTGTTCACCCAGGATCGGGTAGCCGATGGTCGTTTCAAGAGCAGTCGCCGTAAGGTCCGCAACCACCCCCGCTCTATAGGAAACAGTACCGCTTCCAGACTCCCTCGACTATTAGTCAGAGTGCGCAATCGATTGGCTTATGCCGCACGGTGCGCGGACCGTCCAGGAGCGCCAGAAGGTTGATTCTTAGGGAAAACTAACCCTAGGGCCAGGGTCCTACCCAGGCTCGCACTTCATGCGTGGAGGCCGTCGGATGGGTGTTGACCCGTGAGTGTGACCAACCCTGAACAGAATGGGTCTTCGTGGCCAACTCAGCAAGGGCCCATTAACTCCCAAAGAGTTAATGGTTAGGGGAGACCAGTTGTTTCGACAGAGAATATGTAGGGCTGTCAATTTAGCTTACAATCGGTCTCAATGAGGCATTATCCCTATGGATTTTAGGTAAGCCATATAATTTCGGTGGCTGTACGTTGCGTGTTTTGGTGAGATATTATATTTCTGGGAGGCGAGGGACGGATTTATTAATTATTTCTCTTGCTTGTCTGGTAATCCTTGTCGTGGGATTATAATTCATCTTCTCGTATTAGTTTCTTCTAGGAGCGTCCAAGTTTTTTGCTTTTTTCTATCACATTTTTAAAAACAAGCTTTTATTAAAATGCTCTTTTTCGATCCAACCCTTTGTGCAGCAGCCATGTCATAGTGGAACTTAGAACGGGCTATCATAATTGAATGCTTACAGAATTTCGTGTTTGTGAAACTTTAGGCCAACGTTCTGACATTGTTCTGTAGAAGATTTTGCTTTGTTCTTGAAGCTTTATGCCAACGTCTATTAAATTAAGGTATACTATCGTCCCCGACTTCCAGTAGACGTAGTTGGCCGGTAGGGACTATAAATTCTCCGTTTAACCAAAGGACACTGTTCTGTAGAAGATTTTTCTTTGTTCTTGAAACTTTAGGCTAACATCTATTAAATTGGGGTATATTATCGTCCCCGACTTCCAGTAAACGTGGATGGCCGCTAGGGTCTATCAATTATCCATCTAACTGTTAGACTCTAACCAAAGGACATTGTTCTGATAAAGATTATTCGTTGTTATTAAAGCTTTATCTCAACGTCTATTAAATTGGGGTATATATTATCCGCCGTATCTTCCAGTAGACGTGGATAGCCGTTAAATACTAAAAATCTCCGTTTAACCAAAGGACATTGTTCTGTAGAACATTTTGTTTCGTACTTGAAACTTTATGCCAGCGTCTATTAAATTGGGGTATACTATTGTCCCCGAGTTCCAGTAGACGTGGATGGCCGTTAGGGAATAATAATACTCCGTTTAACCAAAGGACATTTTTCTGTAGAAGATTTTGCATTGTTCTTGAAACTTTATGCCAACGTCTATTACATTGGGGTATACTATAGTCCCCGAATTCCAGTAGACGTGAATAGCGCTAGGGAGTATAAATTCTCCGTTTAACCAAAGGACATTGTTCTGTAGAACATTTTGCTTCGTACTTGAAACTTTATGCCAGCGTCTATTAAATTGGGGTATACTATTGTCCCCGAGTTCCAGTAGACGTGGATGGCCGTTAGGGAATAATAATACTCCGTTTAACCAAAGGACACTTTTCTGTAGAAGATTTTGCATTGCTCTTGAAACTTTATGCCAACGTCTATTACATTGGGGTATACTATAGTCCCCTAATTCCAGTAGACGTGAATAGCGCTAGGGAGTATGAATTCTCCGTTTAACCAAAGGACATTGTTCTGTAGAACATTTTGCTTCGTACTTGAAACTTTATGCCATCGTCTACTAAATTGGGGTATACTATTATCCCCGACTTCTAGTAGACGTGGATGGCCGTTAGGGAATATTAATAATCCGTTTAACTAAAGGACATTTTTCTGTAGAAGATTTTCTTTGTTCTTGAAACTTTGTGGTAACGTTTATTAACCCCTCTCCTCGCGGAATAAAATTCAGCCGTCCCATTCGCGCGCGACCTTTTTGCGCGCAAAATCGACGACCTTGATAAAAACGACCATAACTTGTAAACCACTATACGGATCATAAAAAGAAGAACTGTAAAATGATCGCATTGAAATTTGACATATAAAACATTATAACCTTATCTCGTAAATCAATTAAGATAATAATGGCGACAAATTACAAATTTGGCGAAGTGAAAAAACTCGCCTATTTATCATTTCGATGTTTTTATCACAAAATACGAAAGTCTATGCGGAAATTGTATTTACAGTTATGTTCTTTATTAAATGCTTTACCAAAACCATTATTTTGTTTTACTTCTTTGCATACAAAAATATTTAGTTTTTCAGTCATAATAACCAAGAAAAATTTGATGTCTCCTCGTAAAAATTTTTTTTTTAATTTTGTATTTCTGACTACTTAGGGACTTTATTTATATGAAATTCTTTCATAATAACTTTTCCACTACACTACACTTCTTATAAAATCATACCAGTTCTTTCAGCTTTGTCTAATATTACAGAAAAATCCAAACTTTTGCGAGTCGGTGACGAAAATTTGGCATTAACTTTGACAGGTCATAATACAAAAGTGGATAAAGTTTTTCAAATATATTGTGTTATTATGTGCTTATTATATGTCTAATAACTAATTATTATACTCTAAAGAGTCACATTTCATAGAAAAACTATAGGAAATCACACTCAAAATATGGTAATTCTTCTATACTAATTACGTAAACAAATAGGTATGCGCACCCCGCGATTTCGCGAATATCGATAAAATTAGGCAGCGCGCCTGTCTATGCAATACGCCGCGGTGCGATCTCATTTGTTTAGGCAAATTCGGAGTGTGATTTTCTAGTTTCTTCTATGAAATGTGACTGGAGTATAATAATTAGTTATTGGACATCTAATACGCGTCAAGTTTTCAATACATTCGAAAAACTTCTAACCACTTTTGTATGCCTTTGCAATTATTATGAAATCAGACTATCGCGGTTGCTTCACATTATAGCTTTATAAACGAATTTACCGCGTGAAGTGTGTAGCACCCGACGTTTCGGCGACGTTGCCCAGGGTAGACTGGACAGCGGCGGCTGCAACGTCGCCGAAACGTTGGTGTCCAAACTTTACGTGGTAAATTCGTTTTTTAACCACATTTGTATCATGCCTTTGCAATTATTATGAAAAAGATTATCGCGGTTGTTTGACATTATAAATAGCTTTATAAACGAATTTACCGCGTGAACTTTGTGGCACCCGACGTTTCGGCGACGTTGCAGCCGCCGTTGTCCAGGGTAGACTGGACAGCGGCCGCTGCAACATCGCCGAAACGTCGGGTGCCACAAAGTTCACGCGGTAAATTCGTTTATAAAGCTATTTATAATGTCAAACAAACGCGTTAAGTTTTTGATTTCATAATAATGGCAAAGGCATTATACAAAGTGGTTAAAAAACGAATTTACCGCGTGAAGTTTGTAGCACCCCACGTTTCGGCGACGTTGCAGCAGCCGTTGTCCCGAGTAGACTGGACAGCGGCCGCTGCAACATCGCCGAAACGTCGGGTGCTACAAACTTCACGCGGTATATTCGTTTTTTAACAACTTTTGTATAATAATTATTATTTTCTAGAAGAAAACTCAAGAAACCATTTTTTTTTTATTTCAAAGTTCAAAGTTCAAAGTTTATTTATTCCAAAAAACCCGGTAAGGGTATAGAACTTACAATTAATAAATACATTTTTTATAATATTCATATTTTAAACATATCATATATCTGGCAAAAATAAAATTAAATCAAGTTAGAAATCTGAAAGTCAATAAACTATACAAAATCAACCATTACATTGTCTAAATATTAAAAATATCATTTAGAAATATCAAAAATAGAATAAATTTCCAGTACAAAATTTTACAGTAACAGTCATTTGATAAAAATAAAACAAACATGTCATAAAAATAAACAAAACAATTGTACCGACTAAAATAAAAACTTTCATCAGTTGGTATATTAGGTATACAATTTTTCGTTTCTTTATATACAAAAGAAACATAGAAAAATATGAGATTGGATTTTATCATTTATTTTTTATGCGACTTATGCTTTAATTTTTTTTTATTGGTACTAAATATCCAGTACAAAATAGTACATGCACGTTTAAAAATTGCCACATTTGATAAAAATTTATAATGTATCACAAAAAAAAGTGCATAACACACATCACGTTACATCGTTGAAATATAATGATACATATAATCGAGTAATGGAGTTTCATCAAAATTCCTTGTAATTCAACAAAATTTCGAGTGAAACGTCGTTATTCTATATGAAACAGTAATAACAAAACGCCGCCCGTCGCTCTCCGCCGCGCGCCGCGCGCTGGCTACTCGCCCCGCCGCCGCTAGAGGTCGTCTGAAAATTAAAACAATATTATTAGTTCTCACGTCCTGTCTAAATTTCAATTCAATTTCAAAAACCTAATTCTGTTGTAGTGATCGAAAATTTCCCCTGACCGCAAATTTCTGTTTCTTTATTCCATCATAACTTCTAAACGCTCAGACCGATTTAGAAGTCTGCGGTATTACTAGAATCGTTATGTCATCCCGTAACAGTCCAGTGAAAAATGAATCCCCTTAGGGAATATAAAATCAATTGATACGTAGTAAAATTATTCATAAGTAGTAGAAAAGATATGTAGTAAAATTATTCATCGTAATATTCAAATTGTCGAACGGTACGCAAACCGTCCAGTAGCGCCCGGGGAAATCCACCAGGAGAAACCGATCCACTAGCCGTGAGGCCTGAGACGCAAGAGCCTTACCTGGGGTAGCCTTTTACACGAGGAGGCTACTGAATTGAGTTTCACAGAATCAAGGATCAGCAGACAAGAAGCCAACAAACTAAAAACACAAGGCAAGCTACTGGGTCGAATTATAATATTCCGATTGTAAAGTCCTCATTTGCCCAAAGGCATTTTTACTTCCTTGCGCCGAGATTTTATAATAATTTAAATGAGAGTTATAAGAATGCAAACAACTTAAATTCATTCAAAATACTTATAAAGAAGTACCTGCTTGAAAGGGGTCCAATGTATGCGGAGTCTCAATTGCTCTCGCTAATAATTTAAGTTGTTTTATTAAATTATATATTACTACCTAAACCAAATCTCGTGTATTATTTCCTATGTATACTATATGTACTAATATATATGTAATAATATATATATATATGTACTAATATATGTATAAAGATATTCAAAGTATGCAGATAATTGAGATTTCAAGTGAAATAGCCCTGTTTTCTCTTGTATGAGCTCCTTCATATACGAAATTCTCCTATCCTGACTAAAATGTATTCTCCAAAAGAAAAAGAAGAATAATAATGAGTATTCTATGTATCTAGACCCATTTGTTAGGTCCTTATGCACTTGGTTTTAGCTAGTTTGAATCAATTTAAGGTTTATAAGTTAGAATCGGCTGGTAACATACACTTTTAAAATCTCGTCTCGGTGAATAATATTGATTTTTGATGTACTATGACACAATTCCTATATAGTGGATTATCAAAGGTGTTCTATAGTTAGAGACTTCCAGATCAATGTATGCTAATAGTTTTAAGTCACTTTTCCAATATCGGATGATGATTGACCTGTTTTCACTTGTACGAGAGCTCCTTCATATATGAAATTCTCCTATCCTGACTAAAATGTATTCTCCAAAAGAAGAAGAAGAATAATAATGAGTATTCTATGTGTCTAGACCCATTTGTTAGGTCCTTATGCACTTGGTTTTAGCTAGTTTGAATCAATTTGAGGTTTATAAGTTAGAATCGGCTGGTAACATACACTTTTAAAATCTCGTCTCGGTGAATAATATTGATTTTTGATGTACTATGACACAATTCCTATATAGTGGATTATCAAAGGTGTTCTATAGTTAGAGACTTCCAGATCAATGTATGCTAATAGTTATAAGTCACTTTTCCAATATCGGATGATGATTGCCCTGTTTTCACTTGTACGAGAGCTCCTTCATATATGAAATTCTCCTATCCTGACTAAAATGTATTCTCCAAAAGAAGAAGAAGAATAATAATGAGTATTCTATGTGTCTAGACCCATTTGTTAGGTCCTTATGCACTTGGTTTTAGCTAGTTTGAATCAATTTGAGGTTTATAAGTTAGAATCGGCTGGTAACATACACTTTTAAAATCTCGTCTCGGTGAATATTATTGATTTTTGATGTACTATGACACAATTCCTATATAGTGGATTATCAAAGGTGTTCTATAGTTAGAGACTTCCAGATCAATGTATATAGTGGATTATCTATATATAGTGGATTATCAAAGGTGTTCTATAGTTAGAGACTTCCAGAAAAATGAATAAATACAGACCTTAGAGTGCTAGGCGGCGAAAGGCAGACAGGGGAAGCAGAGCGCGTACGCAGCGGCGATGTCTGAAAAGTAACAAAATACTGCTTAGTAGGATCGTCGATAATCTGACCGTCCTTAGAAGAATTGGTGTATTTGTACCCGCCGAAGACCGAGATTGAGAGAACGGGTGACTCTATAAATATCTCGGTCTCTCCGGGAAAATTTCAAACTCCTTCCTGGAAAAATTATCTAAAACCGCAATTTCCGCATCTCACATTCTTCGGCTTCGAAGGGGGAGCGAATGGGCGGTACGGTAAACGTTCACATGCGGCAAGGCAGCTGTCCTAAACCTACCTAAACTAGCGATTAGCGATTCGAAACTGGTTACAGGTTCGAAGTCGCTCGAGTGATCCTCTCCCTTGTCTTGCGGTGATCGGTGTGTACCGAATCTATCGCGGACCATGGCATCCTTTGTCCGGCTATCTCCTGGTATCGGGTAGCCGAATGGTCGAATAGAGTCGTCTTCGGATACTTTTAAACGCAATTTTGCTACTTAAATCTATGGTTTTAATGATATTGAGTATTCATGTGAGTTATTAGGAAGGTAAAGTACTCGTACCGAAAAGTTTTGGAAAATAAATAAATATTTGTATTTTATACCTCTCTGTAGTTGGGCGAAAAATAGGCGTCGGGTGGGCGGCCCGGCGGGCGAGCGCTGGGTTCTAGGCGGCGGCGGGTGGCGGATGCTGGGCCGGAACGGGCAGTCCCCGCGCTGTGCCAGCGAGGGCTGCAACCGGCCCGCGTGGTGGAGGCAGCGGCGCAGCCGACAACCGGGATGATGACAGCGGCCACTCACTATTGAAAGACAAAAATACAATAAATTGACGATAAATTCTGAAAATAACATGGAATTCTTTATATACTTACTAATTACTCAGAGTTCCGCCGGGGCTTTGAAAATCGATCGACATTTTCACGATATCTGCGTCGTCATCGTCATATCCAAAGTCATCATCCCAGAACGCCGGCGCTGCACCCTCATCTATTTCATCCGAATTGGACCCCGACTCCTCCAGGAGATCTAGGAACGCCTGGGGCGGCGTCCGATCCGGATCTCGATTAAAAGACATCTAAAAAACAAAAATACATTTTTCAAAAAAAAAAACAAAATAGTTAGTAACCCAATCGTGTCTGTGCTGTTGACCGTTGAGAAAGTTAATGGGCCCTCGCTGAGGTAGCCACGAAGACCCATTCTGTTCAGGGTTGGTCACACTCACGGGTCAACACCTATGCGACGGCCTCCACGTATGAAGTGCGAGCCTGGGTAGGACTCTGGCCCTATGGTTAGTTTCCTATGCTAGGATTATCAAATCTTCCCTAATCAGCTTGAATTCCCCCACCTTATGGGCAGTTTCCCCTAGGAATCAAACTTCTGGCGTTTCTGGACGGTCTGCGCACCGTGCGGCATAAGCCAATCGACTGTGCACTCTGACTAACAACTTGGGTTGTCGACTACAACGGGCGAACCCGTCACCCCAGGCTGGTATAACGATCTTACACCGCATGGTGAGACACAGTCTAGATTTTCTCAGTAAATAAGCCCAAATTGAAAAAAAGTTGTATGTTATTTTAAGCTGCATTTTAGTTTCTCTATAAAATCCGATATTCAAATAACCAAATTTCTCAAAAATAAAAATATCGAAAATAAAATTTTTTTTCCGTATTTTTGTTGTTGTTTTGTATCGATAGAAATGCAAGCCTTCTCTATACACATTGAGAAATTTCGGCTTTTGCCGCCAAACTATGAACTCTGAAAACGTGGTCAGTTTGTAAACGACGTGTAAATATCAAAATACATCTAATTCCTTGAGTATATACCTCCTACATTGAATAATAACGATTTTATAAGCGAAATAAACCAATATTTTCACTACACTCACGAGATTTCGTTCGTTTTGAAAAAAATGTTGATCTCGACCGCCATTGACGTGTTGCGCCATTTCACAAATTTACTAAAAACTACGTGAAAAAAAGGAAATGGCCTTCTCCAAACGGTAATTATCATTCCTACACAATTTTAGAATGCATATAACTCACTTTTACGGGTAAAATCCAACTAAAAACACTCACAATTGTAATTTCGGTAACGAGTCGCGCGGCGCTCAGTCGAACGAAATGTCGCACTGGCGAAGCGGAATTTTCCACGAGTTGGCAGAGTTGCCATGTATCGTACAGATTTTATCGCATGATACTATCGTATACAGTAATGGTAACGAATCATTGGCTATTTTCTGGCATCAAACGATAAAATATAGAAGCGCGTTCTATTTTTTAATGGATTTTTTACCAAACGGCGACTGTGGCCTCCATCATGATGACCCTATTGGGACGCCTCACATTTCAACGTATTAAAGTTTATATCCCTAATGGGACGCCTCACATTTGACGGGTTAAATTGGGGTATAATGTCTTTCCCGACTTCCGATAGACATGGATAGCCGCTAGGGACTATGAATATTCCGTTTAACCAAAGGACATTGTTCTGTAGAACATTTTGCTTTGTTCTTAAAACTTTATGCCAATGTCTATTAACTTGGGGTATACTATCCTCACCGACTTCGAGTAGACTGGATGCACTGAGCAAAGTATAACTCTGAATACAGGGAAATACGCATGTTTCAAAAATAACGGTGACGCGTAACGGTGTAGTTACCATGTCACGGGCATGGTAAATACACCGCACATTTTATACGGCTCACAACGAGGTTTAGCTTTTACCATGACAGTATGTTAATACATAAGTAAAGTTATAGTCAGTTACAAGAATCATGTTGAAGCTACATTATACAGTTATTTTTGTATTGCCCGTACGGAGCATGTTGAAACATATAATTGAGTAATGTAGTTTCAACAAAATTCCTTGCGATTAAACAAAAAAACGATTAAAACTTCATTAATCTGTATAAAACCGTAAGAACAAAACGGCATTGTATCAAGATAGCTATAATCTATGTTAACTTCGAGATTTTGAAAATAATTTATAATAAATTGCTTCACGCTCATCTATCAGGCATTTCATTGGCGACTGCTCTTAGGAAGTTAGGTACCTGTTCTTTTAGTCAGTCCATCTTAAATCACAGTCATTTAATTGTAACCGACATATTACAACTTACTAATTCTTATTTGTCTACATTTTTACAAATCAGTGGGTTGTAAACGGGCATAAATTCTAATATATTTCAATATATGGTTATATACATATAAAAGTAAATTAACTGAAAATTACTCAAGGGTGCAAAATACATTATCTAGCCTTACCCTTCTAATATAAGAAAGCATATACCTCACATTTTATGAATCCGACCGAATAAGGAAAAAGGAGAATTTTCGCAGCGCAAAGGATATCCGCCTTATGACCCTAATATCACTAAGCCCTTGGATGAAAACGAGAGAGAAAACGTTTCCGATGAATAAGCTGTCTTTTTTACCCTTTTATATATTAAGTTTTTCTAAGAGGAACAGAAATCATTAGTAAAACTAAAAATAAAATGTAATATTAAAATTTTCATAAATATAAATGTTGTACTGTCAATTTATATTGCTTGCAGTCGTCTTACTATAAAAAAAATACATATGAAGGGTCCAGGGAAAAATCAAGCTTAGTCACTAAAAGTACATTTCTCAGGAGAGCGGCTTAAATATTTCAAACAGTCATAATAAAATAAGGTATTCTCTGACAAGCCTCTGAAGTAGCTGTGATTATACTCTGTATAATATTTCAGTTATATAACTTATATTGTTTATTAGGATTTAACTTGACCCCCTATGTCTGTACGATAAAACAAGCTGAGTCCAGGACTTAGCCTATTTTCCTCCTGTATTTTTAAATCAATTCACATACAATTTAAAATTAACTATGGATTACTTGTTTAACCCTCCAACCGCGGGCGATTTTCCGATCGATTTTGTAAAATATAAAATCAAGGGCCAATTTTACTCGATATTTAAAATAAGTGCAAGGATTCTAATGAAGGAATAAAACGAAAAAAAAAGAAACTAAAATTTTAAAATGACATTTAGCGTAGGTACATTATACGGTAAATGCGAATATTACTCTGAAATAAAGAATCAGAGAGGAAAACTTATTGATATTTTTTACGTTATTGAGCACTTTTTAGCACGAGCACGTTAGTCTCGTCACAAGAACATATTTCATGTTTCGACAGATTATGTATGTACGGTAACGAATAAACTTAACAAAATACACCATCTGAACGACTGATTCTGTCTATATTCTATGATACAAGTTGTACCATGTCCTTTCTCGCCGGCCCTGCGACTCGAGAACGTGGAAAATGCGACTCTCGGTGTTACAGAGCGTTACATCGCGATAATAGCGCACTCAGCAGAATTGTACTGAAAAAACTAAACGCTCAGTAAGCTTCTCCCGCGGTTGGAGGGTTAATCGCATTTATTTACTACTTCTTTCCATTATTATTATTATTATAACACATTTCAATCTCGACGTTCTATGTCTGTTCCACATCCAATGCTGCTTCTGCGCCCTCGGCCGCTTCCACGTCTTCTGCCTCTTCAACGTCCTCAGCCTCTTCCACATGCTCTGCCTTGTCCTTATTCATTCTTCCCTATAAATAAAATACAAACGGAGCTGCCATGGAATTCACCGACCGGAGTCGGGCCCAACATAATACAATATTTTTTTTTTTACACTTCTGGGGGGTGAGCAGTGGATTCCGGACTTACGAACCGGCTGTGGTAGGTTTAGGACAGCTGTCTTGCCACATGTGAGCGTTCACCTTACCACCCATTCACTCCCCCTTCGAAGCCATAGAATTTGAGATGCAGAAATCGCGGTTTTAGATAATTGTTCTAGAAAGGAGTTGATTATTTTCCTGGAGAGACCAAGATCTTTAAAAAGGTGAAACATAGATTTAGCTGGCAGGCCACGAGCGCCTACTTCCACCGCGTGAAGGTAAACAGTGAAGCCGTTCCGGTTGACGGCATTTGCGAGGTCATGGTATTTATTTAATTTGTACTCGTGGTCTTTTGGGATATTTGATTCCCATGGAACAGTTAATTCTACGATAAGGACCATCTTCCGAGATAGAGAGTAAAGAGTTATATCTGGACGCAGGGCTGTGCATCCGAGACTTTCAGATACCATTGTCTTCTATTTGGGAAAATTATTTTGATACTATGAAATATTTTTTGTTAATGGACAAGTGGTGCTAAAATACGATGAGAGTGTAATTTTATTTTGCCCACTACTAGAGTGACAGAAGATTTATATATTCCGTACTCTTGCATCTAGAATGCAGTGCATTTGTTGGTGTTTAAATTCCATAGAAGTGAGCATATATCATTTCATGTTTTTAACCAATAATTCCAGGATAGGTATATATAAAAAAACGCTGGGATTTTGAAATAGTATGAATGTTGAATCCATACACCGATAATTATGTCTCGTAATAAATATGTTTGGACTGGGAAATTCTTATCACAATCTATAAAGATAGCTTCTTTATTGAGACTTTAACTTTTTTCTTAATAGAATTTTTGCATTTGTAAAAAAATGCCAGCTTTCGTTTTATGAATTTTGTATTCCTATCGAAGTTTTCTTATGAAGTTGCAGATGTCAATATTTTTTTAAAAGGTTACTGGTTTTAAACGTTTGGTTGCTTCCAATTTCTTCATTTTATCTCTTACCACATTGCAATTGACTACTTGTGTCGGTCCTTGGATAGCTAAATGCAATGTTAAAATCATTGTTGTAAATATGTCTGCACGTCTCATAGGGTAATTTTGTGTGCCTTTCTAAAACGCTGAACATGTTAAACATTTTGCGAAAGTACAATTCTTTATCCAGATATGTTTTTTCAAATTAAAATGGTTACGCTATTTAATTCAACTTATGTAAAGCTTTTTTTTCTTAAGCGTGTGTTATTTCAATTTGAGAGTTCTATTCGAACGTTTCCCTCGCTTTTCTCGCCAAGCCAGCCTGGCGCGTGTCAGAATATTCTACTTTTTCGTAGTTAATACCGTGTCCTGACGAAATTGTTTTTCGACAAACATCAACTTCTGTCAAGTTATCGTCATTTTCAGTTTTGATCGTCATTTCAGTTTTGAGCTTCTGCCAAGTTATCGTCACTTTAGAGTAAAAAGGCGCATCATTTAAACGATACTATCATTCAGGTTTTCTTGGCCATCATTGTATAATGGGCGTAGTAGTAATGAGTCCATATAAGTATACATTTTGTAATTCCCCTGATTCTATCAAATTAAACTTTTTCCATAGTCCGGTGACATGCAAGTGGAGCTGTTAGCATTTACCGGCGAAACTATTAGTAATTTATTTGACCATCTATAACATTGATAATGTATCATTTTTATAAAGGACTGATCGATTATATACATCCATTATTTGATCAATGATAATAGTAATATAATTCTATATTATTAAATAGTATTAAATAATATAAATATTAGTATTATATTATCAAATAGGGATTAGAATGCCATCTATTAGTCTATTTGAAAGCGAAAGCGCTTAATTTTTATTTATTTATTTATTTATTTAAGTAATTCAAGAATAATTTAAAACAATTTTATCTTAGGAACTATGCATTAAATATTTTAAACATTGAATAAATAGCAGAAAATGAATACATAGCAAAGTCCAGTGACAACGCCACCTAACTAGGCCGGGACCTGTTCTAAGGTGAACGTTTAATTTTGTGCGTGCTTGTTCATAATTGTGATTATTACAAAAACAAAATATTTTTGTAACAAAAAAAAAAAAAAAATAATTGTCGTAATAAAATAATTATTTGATCACAAAAGAATAAACATGCAACAACTACCTTAAAAACTATTAAATACTTAAAATTAGGAGTAGAAAATAAACATGTAACTAAGATTAAGAATATATATACACATATATACATACATACATACACATACAGACATATTTAAAAATAATAATATTAAATACAATAATAAAAAGTAATTTTAATATGATATAAAATATAGTATAACATAAAATTCTAAATATTAATGTGTTCGAATTAGTATATTAATATATAATGTCCAATATTATTGTGATTTTTTGTCGTCCCTCTTTTATAAGCCTTTTTGTAAGTAGCCTTTTAAAGTGGGTCTTATTTTACATATTTATTACATATTTACTATTTTTACAATTTTATTTTTACAATTTTTAGATTTATTTTTACATTTTTACTATTTTTACATTTTACAATTATTACATATTTAAACCAATATATCAGATTAAAATTTGATATTTTTATGCAAATAATGATAAAATCATTAGAGCTATGATTTAGACATTCATATTTAATTTTATTTCAGACAGGATACCGTAAAGGTGTGTTTCGAATGCCACCTATTGGGATAATGAAGATAAGAAAATATTAATCAATGTTTAGAACTATCAGTGCCATCTACACGTTGCGTTTCTAAATAAAATCCAAACTGCCAAAATGTAGTACGGCATTGAGCCATCTATAATAGGTACCCTATATAATCAGTGGTTTAATTTCTAGCTAATAGCACCCTGCTGGTACGGTACATCAAAGGGCAGAATACATTCAAATCCTAACAACCGATATGAATAACTTTTATTTATTGATTATATCCACGCTTCGGTGGTCTTGCCAAAATAAACTTTTCTGACCTTTCCCCTTTCTATCCTACACCAATCAACTACGGGTTATCGAAATTTCTTGACTGATTATCTAAACTTTTCTTTGTATTGTCGGCAAGTCGATCCATCAAAAGTTAAAAAGTTTTTTAATTTTATCCGAGCGAGGGCACAATAAAAATAAGAACAAGAATTTGGTATATTAGGGATAATAATTTTGGTAAGGTTTACGTGCCTGCATTAAATTCAGAAAAACACATAGTAGCATAGTGGTTAGGCCACCTGGTCTTACATTGTAACGTTTCGGGATCGATTCCCGGCTGGGTCACCATTTTCCGTTTAGATAAAATTAACGGATTTGGTTTTCAATTCTATCGATCGAACGCAATAACAAGACGTTCACTTACACAGATATTACACGCACGCATACAAAGTATGGTTGAATGTAAGAGATTGGTGTATGATAATAAAGCCGACCATTGTGAAATTTCGCAATAAAGAGTACAAATAGACAAACAATAAATTAAAAATATTTTAGGTTCGTCCACAATATTGTTAATTTCTGAAAGGACAGTTTTTGGGACTCAATAAGGTTTCTGTAATTTATTTCTTCAGACTTGTTTACACAGAAATTCTAAAAAAACTGCAAAAATTCTAAAAAACTACACAGAAATTCTAAAAAAACTTACACATTCTAAAATTCTAAAAAAACTGCAAACTGGTGAAGAGACGCTTCATAACTAATACTAGTCGTGATGTCGAAAAAACTATAATATTCGAGGTAAGAGAGGTCAAATTCAAAAATTCACAGTTCAACAGGGGAAATCAAAATGTGGCCGGAATATACATATCGATCATTTATGCGGTAAATTGGGAATAGCATACTACGTTCTGCATCGTATAAATACATCTCTCGATTGACTGGGCTGCGCATGTGTTATTTTGCATATGTTCATTCGATGCTAACGTAGGGGCTCGGAGTTAAGGGGGAATGCAGCCAACAGAAAGGGAGCCTTCATTACGCAAAACCGATCCGTTCACACGGTTTTGCATAATGACATAATAGCGCTTGTTCCGCTTGATACGCTTGGAATACCTATGTTTAGAGATCGACGCATAACGACGCTGCCCTCCATCCATATAATTGAAGTAGCGCAGAAATTTTGCCGAATTCGATATGAATGGTGTGTATTACCACTATCCAACTAAATCCCGAAGCAAGCTACGTTCGGTGAGTCATGCATTATCTAAGTCGGAGAACATAGCATATGTCGCCGGCCGAGCGGTTTACAACAAACTCAATGATCACAATCGACAATCGCAAACACTTGGCGCGTTTAAAAACCGCCTTAAAAAGTATCTCACATATAAGGCGTTTTACTTACTAGAGATATATTACTCGTGTGATGACTAAAATCAATATTGTAAATTCTTTTCTTTGTTAGGCGTTTAATTATATTTTGTATTTACAATTTTTTTTCTTTGTGTTTTCAAACATTTCTTACGTTTTCTTTTATGCTAAAAAACTTTACTTATCTTTATTCTGACTTATATATTTAATATACTAGTAAAATGAAAATGAACATGAAAATAATATAGGAGTTTTTGCAAAAATAATTCACCGAATTTAAAAAATATAACATCGTTGGAATCAACCTTGTTTTTTTTACTTATTTTGTTTCTATGAAACGTTAAGAAGGCTAAAGTATTGGGTTTAAAATTCCATACAGTTTTAGACATTCAAACATGGTAATCAAAAAAGAAGACGATGCGTATCTCAAGGATTTCGTATGCTTCCAATTAAATACTTTTGCAAAAACTTCGATACTTTGGCCAAATTTTGGATTCCTCTTTCACTATGTCAATTTAATAATTTTGTCAATTTGTATCTCAAATACAATGGGTTATTCGTCATTACCACTAAAATTGGTCATGAAGCTACTCTTTCTAAGTTTACTCATTTTTTCAGGATTTTAAATTGTGTATTTTCAGTGGAAACGAAGTTTTTATTTAAAATAACAGACACTGCTTTGGGCTCCAGAAACTGTCCTCTTAAGTTATTCATGAAATGTAGGTACATCAAAGGTACACCGTTTAAGTAAGGTAACTTTATATTTAATCAAATTACACCTCAGACAGTATAAAGTTTGGAGTTCTATATTAATTGAGTAATTAAGTTAATTTAAATTGAGTTTGTTGGAGTTTGTGTGTTCTATCTTTGAGCACATCCGCTCAGTCAGTGCTCGGTCTGCAGGAAGATATAATTAGAGATTTCAGAACTACTTAATTAAGGTAATGGGAATGGCATTAAAGTCAGTGTCACGGTTTTGTGCTTGTTAATATTGCAAACAAGTAGAGTGCGACTAGTTTAAATGCTTAGGACGCAACTGTACCTTCACGCTTTTTTAATATACTTCATGGAAACTTCTTATGAATGAAAAAAGTCATTCTTAAAAATTCGTAATGTTTTTTGTAGAGGGATTTAGGGTTCTTTGTGTTTCGCCTCGCTCTCCAGCAGAATCAACAGATTCATAAACCGTATTTCATCACCGGCCATATAGAGCTTTTGTATATTTTAATGAATATCGCCAGAAACTATTATAGCTGCAACGATGTTTTCCCAAACAAACAATGGAGTTTACTATTTCGGTTATTTAGCTGATATGCTTCCTACATTTGATGTCATAACAAATTAATATCCTGAGATTCTTTTGTTTTATAAACACCTTAAATTTTGTCCATTTAAGTGATCATTGGTTTTAGAGTGATTCTTTCCGATGTATAGAACAAAGCATTCGTCATAGTTTATATTAATTAGCCAAGTTTTGCTCCACTGCTGTATGCGCTCAAGGTCGGTGCTAATATTGCCATTTGCAAGGAGCAAATTCATAAAAAAGTTGGTGTCGTCAGCTAAAAACTTTGGAGTTACCTATATCAATAATATTTCTTAACTTCATCATAAATATTCTGAATCATGGCAGAGCGTGCCCAAATCTGTTCTTACGGGACCCCACTTCGATCGGTGAGTTCCTTTGATAGAGCTCTGCCAACTCTTTCTTGGTAGTTCTACCAGAAAGTTAATCTTCAATTCAGTTGTGTATTTGATCTCTAATGCCAAGGTGGTTTAGTTTCGTTAACAATCGCCGCAGAGGTAGGTAAATGATTAAATGCTTTACTAAAGTCTAAATACATGACATCTGTGGGGTTGTCATGACATTGTTGATGATGTTGATGTTGATGTTGATCACGATGTTGACATGTCATCAACACGTCATGATGGTCGTCGATGTTTCGAGTGGACTGATCCAGGCATGATAACAGGTTCATTACAATTGAGCACTTGGGGGAGCGCTATATTGAGCAATTGAGCGATATATTGATTTTTTTAGGTCTTAGGTATACTTTAGTATTCTTGGTATTTATATGTTATTATTTAACCTAAAATAATTAAGAATAGACAAGTGGAAGTTATCAAAGTGTTTCAACACTCGATGGAGACGGTTAAAACATCGCTTTGGAGACATTAGAATGACATTTAATTTGAATACTAAACTTAACTTAAGTATCTGGGGCCCAATTGTTTTTTCCTAGAACTTTTTATATTGAAATCCTTAAAAAAATAATTAAAGGGTGTTACATGATTAAATACAGTGTCTGAAAATCGTTTACAGCAAGAGTATATAGGACTACTTACATCATAGACACCAAATAGTCAGAAACCAAGAGTTTATGCCTCTCAACGATTTTATATTTTTTACATAAATTAATTTTGGCAAAAACTTCTATACTTTGTCAGAATTTTGAATTCCTCTTTCACTCTGTCAATTAATTAACTTTGATTTTTTTACTGCGAATTTAATATTTTTTTAACTTAATGACTATCGCTAATCACGAAGCCACTATTCATTAATTAGTTTTTTTTCTGAATTTTAAATTGCGTATTTTTTGTGTAAATGAAGTTTTATTTTAAAACAGCAGGAACACCCCACCCCATTGAGCCCCAGTAACTAATCTCCCTTAAAAACCTCTTAAAAGAACAACGAAAAATAGAGAAATATTTTTAACAACCTCCAGGCATGCAATTATGACAAATATATTATTATTCCTGTCGAGAAGTGGGCCCGAAAATAGCAATCCAAAAATTTCACTAAACCATTCCCAGGTTTGTTAAATTTCATTTCATCAAAATTTACATTGGAAGAATAGAAAACAAATCTATTATTAGATTGCAATGCAATCCTCAAGCGGAATTTAGCATTACCTATGGAGTTGCATATATTTTGTATAAATAATACATATTTGAATATTCAAAATATTGACCACATTATACAGTACTAATATACAGTTTATGCCTCGGCTGTAGGTAATACTCTCGTGGACTCGCCTCAATGAATGCTTTAAAGGCATGTTTTAATACAAGTATTTTCCCTTACATAAAATTATACAAAATTCCGAAAAAAGAGGAAATCTGTTACAGCAAAGTCTGTCGAGTACTGCGAGTGACGAAGAGTCTCCAGCTGCAGCTACTGCACCTTTACAACTATTTGCTTTGAAAAGTGTGGCCATGCGTTATGTTGCAAAGCAGTGTCCAACAACGATTGATTGTTTGCAGTACAGCAGTAAGGAACTCTGTAACTATTGGATTTAAATAAAAAATAAAAATAAATAAATTGGAAATCGATTATTTTATTAAAATTTGTATTGACTAGTTCTCTAACGCCATTTATACCGTTGTAATTTAAAATTAGTTATATTACTAATTTTACTATTATATTACTGACTATTAATTTTTATATTTTGACTATCAGTATTTTTCATTTATACCTATGTAGGTATTTTGACAGCATAAATTATTTTTGAAAGATTTGATAATTTGATTATAAATGTAATAATTAATTAATTTTACAATTTGAAATTATAGTCAATCGATATAATATTGACTTATTTCACATAAGGTATACTACATAATCATGTAAAATTAATTTGACTATATCAAGATTTGGTGTTCCATCAACTGGCTTATTTTAAAAATAAAATTTTAAAAAAAAATGGGCAACACTGGCAACTGATCTCATATTCGAAAAATAATGTAAATTCCTAGCTTTCCACGATTGTATATAAAAAAATATAGGAGCAGTAGCAGACGAAAGAAAGACACACGATATGATTGTTATGATATAAATATTGATTTGAATATTAATTTATTTCGATTTGGAATTCAAACCCAAACCGAAGTTAAACAAGTTCAAAGTGACCAGTGTAGAAATATAGTTGCATAAGTAAGGATCTACTATTAATGAAAGAGAACTGAACCCGGACACAATTCTTTGACTCGCGATTCACAATCCACTGTACTTGTAAATGACACTGCACTCGTCATGCTCTTTGACAGCAGGAAATTAGTATGTTATTATACTACTTCAACGATACGAAGCCCAATTTGAGAAAATGGTTTCAAACCAGCATTCATAAATCTGTCATCGTCGTCAACAACCGCGTCAACAGTAATTATGTTATCCACTGCAGTGACATTGTTAGGATATTTAGCACTATCAAATTGTGTTTTTAGTAACTTCAATCGTTGGTATCGAGCTGATTTAATTAACATGACCGAAGGTTTAGAAGACGATAGAGTAACGAGTGTTAGAGAAAACGTTGAGCTTATTAACAACTCTAGAAGTCGAATTAAGACGGTTGGATCAGAGTCAAGCCGAATGCCGAAATTGAATAAGTCGTACGGTAAGCGAAAACGACAGGAGGCGGAATCGGGCGACGAGGGGAGATTCCTCAGTATTCTCGAGGTCGTGAACTTCGCGAATGGAGATTGTCTTTCATCGAACGGCCTCAGCGGCACTTGCTATCACGAATATGAATGCGCCACTTTGGGTGGAAGTAATCTTGGGAATTGTGCCGCAGGGCTCGGCGTCTGCTGCATCCGTGAGTATTTTTCTTTGATAAAGTGATGAAATATTTTTCGCAAATGTATATTTATTATCCGGGAGGTGGGCGGTGGACTCCGGCTGTGGTAGGTTTAGGACAGCTATCTTGCCGTATATGAGCGTTTACCGTAATACTCATTCACTCCCTATTCGAGGCCATAGAATTTGAGATCGCTGTCTTAGATATATTTCTAAGAAGGATTTTATCATTTAGCTGGCTGAGCTGAGAGACCAACATCAATAAAGAGGTGAAACAGAAATTTGTCTGGCAGACCACGAGCGTCAGCCAACTTCCACCGCGTGAAGGTGAACAGTGATGCCATTCCGGGTGACGGCATTTGCGAGATCATGGTATCTATTTAATTTGTACTCGTGGTCTTGTGGGATATTTGATTCTCATAGATAGGGAGTAAAGACTTATATCTGGACGGAGGGCTGTGAGACTTATATCTGTAGAGGAAAGTTTCTTGCCTTTGTTTTAATAATTTTATTCACAACTCGCTCAGCTGACAGCAGATAGCATTTTCTTCCCAGTTCTAACCACTGCCAAAAAAAAGAGACTAGGGTATTATTTTTTTCAAAGGTATTATTTTTTTCTTACTTGATAACAGCTATTTTGATATTTAATTTCAATGTTTCATTTCATTCTGTTTGTTTTAATTTTTGTTTGCTATTCGCTTTCATATTTAATTTTGAATAGTCCTGGACTTTTTTGTTCTTTTTTTTATAAGTATTTTGACTAATCAAAACAAGTTCATGGCAGAAGGAAGTAAGACCTGGCGTAATAGGACTAACGAAGATGAAGAATAATAAGGGATGAAGCACTCATCCGTGCAGAACGACACCAGTAGGTGCATCCGGTGTAAACGTATTGCAATTTTTTCTATTTCGGGAAAATTTTACCCTCGAATTATAAAAATACCTCAGAAGATAGATCGGTAGCAATTTAAATCTGTCAGAATTTAAATATCTAGATAAAATCTCCCCTCTGAATCTCCCTCTACCTCCCCTACCTCCCCTAAAATCTCCCTCCCATTTTCAGTCGCACATAATAATGGATTTCTTATCGTTATCAATTATCGACAGTTCAGTACTCCTGCGGAGATGAAACCTCTGCAGACATAAGCTGGTTCACTAACCCTGGTTTCCCCACTCCGAGTAGTGAAAGACTGGCCTGTTCCTTCACTATTTACAAAGCTGCTGCAGACGTGATGCAGTTGAGGATTGATTTTGAATCTTTCGAGGTTTGTTGCATCATCTTTACCAAGGAAGATTTTTTTCTGTTGACTGCACCTTGGAAGAATTTTTGATTATTTCACTTTATTATTTTGGGTTTGTAATATATTTTTACTTTAATGGTGTTATTCTGAAAAATAAGACTTTTTTCTAGTTATAAACTAACCCATTATTTCTATATTGATTGATAATAACTATCATAATCACACAAAATATATTAAAAAACAAAAGCCGTTCTAATGTGCACGATTGCGTGTACCTAATAAAAGGTGGTTCTACACACCAAATATTCACTAATGTTTAAATATGTATTTGTTTTGTTAAGTTTATTAAAAAATGCGATTATTTTTGTTTTTATTGTTGTGTCTTTTAATTTGACAATATTTTTTACAATATTGCCACATTTTTTTCAACTTGGTATTCCATTTTGATATTTATGTCATGTATCTAATATCCTAATATGGCGTAGGTATACCTAATAAAAAGGTACACGGCATTGTGTACCTTTTATTCATTAATGTTCTACTTATTAAATATTCACCAAATATTCACTAATGATCAGAAATAATCAAAATAATGCTGAGTCTGACATTGAATGCCACATAATACGAAACACCACACCGAAATTCCTACTTTAGGGTGAAAAAAAAAATTTGTTGCCACCAGAAGATGACGCAAGAAAACTTTCAAATACGATCTATTATTGCACTTAATTTGACGCAGTTGACGACTAGAAGCCACTCTTTTCATTTGATGATTTCACCAGAATATGTAGATACCTATTTGATTGTTGTAGAAACCTAGTCTTTTTTGAAAAATAAATGATTATGATTATTAGATATCTCAATGCCGTACTATGTTTTGGCAGCTAGGATTTTACTACGAAACTCAAGGGATAGATGGCACTTACAGTTGCAAACTTTGATTAATCTTCTCTATTTTAAATATGGCGGAGTTCTTAGTATGGCAGTATAACGGCGCACATTGGGCAAAATAGCTTATTTACGGCGCCAAAAATCGAAAAATCAAATTCGATAAATATACTTAATTCAAATTGGAAAGTCTACCTCAACATTCCCTACGTACGAAACAACGAAAGGATTTCAACAGAATAGAAAAAAAACAGTTTAATTGGCGTCATAAAAGTTGGGTCTTCCCGCTACCTCGAAAATTGCATCCATTTGTGTGCAAAATTTAGTGTCAATAAGTTGTGCTTTAATACAATATCCGCGAACCGAATTAATATTTTCCACCATGGATATTTTACCTAGCAGTAAGTACCTACCTCATTTTAAAATATTTTTTATATACACAGTAATGCACAGATTTAATAAATAATTCCACATTTTATAGGAAGTCATCAAAGCCAATATTTTAATTAGTGTTCGATTTCATTGTAGTTTTTAAAACAAGGTCCACCGAGTTCCACTCAATTAGTACCTTTAACTCAAAGATGCTAATATTTTCTTTCATTTAAAAGTAGTTGTAGTCCCAACTTTTTCCAACTTTTGATTTAATTTATCTTTATTTTCAGTTAGTGGAAATAATTTCATGGAGTCTAGAACTATTTTTAGAGTTAAAAAAAGAAAAGTTTTTTAAGCTGTCGTTATCAAAAAGTAATAAAAGACTATTGAGTTATATTTTGGAGAAATTTTACATTGACAACTTTACTTCACAGTTGCAATAATCCGTCAAAAACTCAGTTAAGGTTTTTATAACGAAGTTTGTAGCCAAATGGAAGGAGAGTCACCACATTCAAGAAAAGTTTATAGAAAAGAATTCACTGTGGATAGAAGGAGAAATCAAGCTACCTCGATTGTGTGAAGTCAGTCAAACTCTACAAAAGAATCAACGAAAAAGTAGACCAAAAAAACATTTTCTGTGTCAACAAATCGTATTAAACAAAGAAGTGTTCAATCGCTCATAAGGAATATTTCTCCTGAGCAGCTTACATATGCGGCTGAATCTAGCTTGTTCCAGTCTGGGAAAAGAACAACTGCAAAAGTTATTAAATTAGCGTTAGAAGCTTCACCCAAAAAGCTAAAGAAAATGCAACGATTAACCAATTCTATGTTCACTGCGTTTACGCCAGAAGAAGCATCGGCTCTCATAGTTGAGACAAGCCTAAGTAAGGGAGACTATATAATAATTCAAAGAGGAGCAAAATCACGAGAAGCATCTTTGTACCCAGCATACAATGTTATATCTCAAGTCAAACCAACTTGCTCGCTTCGAAAATCCGTCGTGCATAGGTACAACGCTATTTTTTTTGTCGCAAACTTAACGGCTTCAGCTGAAGTAACAGGCCTGGACGAAAATGTTATCAGCAGATTTGCCAATATCTTGGTTGCGATTATATTAAAATAGAAACTTTTAAAGCTTACTGTCTAGAAACAGCTAAGCTTCGTATCCAACTATATGATTGGTATAAAATGGGTGCTTCTGTGCATAAGCTACTCATCCATGGCAGCAACGTTATATCTTCTTTGCCATTGCCTGTAGGCCAGCTCTCAGAGGATGGTTTGGAAATTAGCTAGAAAGACTCCAAAAACGTTAGGCTATTTCACTCAAGAAAAACCAGTAGAAAGATACTAACACAGATATTATTCACCGAATGCTAATTAATTCAGATCCTCTGATTACTCCGAAGCTCCATCAACAACGAACGAACAATAATACGTTCAGTAATCAAGTGTTGGCAATGATTACAATTTCCGAATATTTAGAAAATATTTCTCCAAAAATGGCTATTGATCAAGAGGTTGGCGATGACGAAGAACAAAGTGATTCCAATATGTTTAATTAGTTTAATTTTATCTCATTTTCATTATAATTTTATATTTATTTATTTTGAATAAACACATAAGAAACATAACAATACTTGTTAATTTGTATAGGCTTAAAGTACTTAAAACATACAATTAAATGATCAGTAATCAACTTTCTTAATATTAAAAATGCTTCCTAAGTTATCACAAAAACATTTTTGTCGCCATAAATAGGCTCTTTTGCCCAGTGTGCGGCGCACTATATATGACATTCTAAATAATATAATAATAATATATCAAACGAATTTTCAAATTATAGCTGTTAATATGTACATAAAAAAGTCAATTTTTTATCTGGTATTCAGGTTTCAATACGTAATAATTACGTACTTTTCCGTTCAGACAGACTAATATAAGACATTCTATTTCTCCGTATTATTTCTGTGATAGAACAGTCTATAGCAAATGCGATAGATAGCTCTAATAATTGAATGTTAGTATGGTTATCATTACTTAAATTATTGGGGTTTAATAATCAACTAGCCCTTTATAAACAACTATATATTGAGAATGTTTTTTATAAATTTCGAAATAAGTTGCTATTGATTTCGATCATGCTGTAGCGCCACCTGCATGTCGCCGGCGTAGAAGGGTTGCCGAAACGTAATATAGCATTGAGAAATCTAATATCCTACATAATCAATGATAGAATAATCTCCAATAGTGAATATCTGCTTTCTTTGTTTCTGTTGACAGGTTCAACCGCCCTATCTTGGCGCTTGTTCCGATGACCAGTTTGTGGTATCCGGCCAAAATATAAATAGCAATGTGCCAGTATTGTGCGGAATCAATAACAAACAGCACAGTACGTATTTGATATTTTTCATACAGCTTTACAAATAAGGATATATTTTGACACAGCTCCAAAGGGTTACACGTCTGAAATTAGCGATTTTGAGTTAACGATGCAGGAACATGCAAAAATGTCCACTCAATTAGTTGCCAAATGAAGTCAGTTATTCTCTAAGTTTTAGTTTTATAACAGATAAACTATTATGGAATTTAGATACATGCAAGTGTTTTCAGTTCCAAATGCCAAATATTACTATTACAAACTGACCTGTATGTCATGACTTCAATACACGAATTTTTATTCGTAAAAAGTTTTTTATTCGATGCTTTATTTTTTTAATTTTACTATTTGGGGATTTATATATCGTTTAAAAAGGTTAAAAAAACAAACAGAGTTTTCTTTATAATGTTTATTAGGAACTCTGATGAATTACGAACACGAACATAATTAGGAACATGCTATTTCCAAAATCCAGGGTACAACTTAAGAAATTTTTTAAAAATATTTTTTAATATTTTTTTTTTATAGTGGTCCTTTCTATATTCAAACGGTATTGAATATTTCTTTCTATTTCCAAGTTTTATATTGATATTGATATAAAATATATTTATAGCCTGTAAATATTGTTAATTCTTATCTCTTCGTTATCGCAAAACGACAATGTTAAATTTGTAATTCTTTAGAACTGAAAAATCGATTTGTTTTCAGTGTACATTCAAGTTGATGAATCTGATGGGCCGTTTTATTTGTCCTTGCAAACTGCTGAGAAAGGACCAAGACTATTTAGCATCAAGGTAGGTTCTGGACATGTATCTACAAAATTAAATACACGACCCGGTGGCATAGGGTCGCCTACATTACATTGTAAGGTCCCGGGTTCGATTCCCGGCTGGGTCACCATTTTCCGTTGGGATCAAATTGACGGAATTGCATTTTCAATTCTGTCGATCGAATGCAATAACAAGACACACACTTACACACATGTTACACGCACACATTCATACAACACGTTATAGTAGGGTTGGTTGTAAAAGATTTTCATATGACAATAAACCCGCCCATTGTGACATTTCACAATAAAGATCATAAACAAACCAAATTAGAATAGAATAATTTATTGATTTCCTAATTAATCACATATTTATGTATATAGGGTGAGTTATTAATTAGTAACATCATTGAGTGCGTGAATCAGTACGAGCAAATATGCAAACTTTGATTTTAAAAATTGGGGAAAACAAAACAACAAAAAAAAACCTTTTATTTTGAAAAAACCCGACTGATTAAAAAGTTTCACAGGCGTGTAGCGCGCTACGCCATCTAGCAATAGGTAAAATATTGCAAATAAATAATATTCGTGGTATTTTATCTAGCGCTAGATGGCGCAACGTGCCTAACTCTTTTTATACTAATTTTCAAAACAATAAGTTTTCGAATTTTCAAAAAAATCGGTTGTTTGACATTATAAATAAAATAAAAACAAATTTACCACGTGAAGTTTATAACACCAGACGTTTTTGCAACCTCCCTGTCTAGGGTAGGTAGACAGTCTACCGCGGTAATTTCGTTTTATCTTATTTATAATGTTTAAAAAAATATATCATTTACCCATAGGCCACGAAATCACATTATAAATCTAAAATCTAATTAAGCACATCATTGCGAATATTTCGGTCAGATAATTTGCAAATTAGATATCTGAATAATTCAATTACAATTATCTAACAATGAACTATTGAATATTTTTGCTTGATGTTTTATTACCTTTCTATATTTTTTATATTTAATATTTAGTAACATTTTAGAGCAGAAATCAGAGGTTTTTTATTATCATAATGCATAATGTTGAAGTTAAGTTTTATATAAAAGGTAACTTTTTAAACTATTTTAACAGGTCTCTCAGTTACAACCTGGAAATTCCCTGCTGGCTCCTGGAAACTGTCTACAATATTATAAAGGAGAAACGGGTACATTCGAAACATTCAATTATCAGGATAAATCACACGTAGCAGTGGAAAGAAATCCATCATATTTTGTAAGAAGAAAACGAATTTCTAACAATAATGTATTGGCATGCTACTACTATTGTTACTTTTCAGAATAACATGAACTACGCGATTTGCATTTCAAAAATGGGAGGTTTCTGTACAGTAACATACAGCAATATCAATGATAGCCTAGAACACCAGTTTCAATTAGCAAACGTTGATAACGGTACCTATTCAATATTTCTTTGTGATAATCAATTTTCTAAATCATTTTAATTTCGTATTTTAGAAGGAAGAGCTCTAATTCCGCCAAACCAAGCAGGTGCTGAGATCTTCAATTGTCCGGATGATTTTATAATCGCTAATGGCATTCGTTTGTGTGGTGATAAGTTAAATGATGCTTCAGTCGTGGAAGATTTCACACTAAATGCACCAATAACAGGTATTCTTATTATATGTCAATTTATTAGAAAAAGGAAATAAATTACAAAGAATAAAAAACCATAGACTGCCGTTACAGAAAGTCTTATAATTATTTTTGTATTTAAAATTATTTTTTTTACAGTATTTTTATGAAATATTTCTGATTTTTCATTTGACACTAAACACGTAAAATTTGTGTTAATTAATTCACATTTGGACAGTTGGACATTTAGACAACTACTTACTAGATATTTGGAAAGTTAAGGTGCCTTATGACACTCGAGATGGCATAACGGTTCTAACAATACCGCAGACTTTTAGATCGGTTGAAGAGTTTAGAAGTAAAAGTGGAATAAAAAAGCGGAAAACATACATAGATAAACTCTGGACATACTACACTCCTTTTTCGTTGGGCAGTCGTGTAAAAATAGTCATTTTTGACTATTCGAAAGCTTACCTAATGATTTGCAAAATTGAATAAGTAAGGAAAACAATAGTTAGTGCAAAAGCACTTAAACTTACCTTAAAAAAGTTAATTGAAACTTGTAGTAATAACTTTGATTGTGTCAAGATATATTGGTTTATGCAACTACTTATTTGATATATCCCGACACTGCTCTATGCCACTCGGAATAATATAACGATTCTAACAATACCACACACTTTTAAATCGGTCTAAGCGTTTAGAAGTTATGGTGGAATAAAGAAGCGGAAAACATACATAGATGAAGCCTGAACACATGACACTCCTTTTTTGTTGGGCAGTCGTGTAAAAATGGTTATAATCATTAAATTCAGAAAAAATGCATTACGACGATTTGTATCGAATTTTATTTTCTTTCTTTCACATGTCGTAGAGCATGGTTAAATATTCTATTATTTTTTATTTCAGAAATGAGCACTGGCCCTATCGTTTTCTCATTTCGGACAAACCAAAACGTGGTTGGAAGAGGATTCAAAATATATTACAGGCAAAATATGTGCATTTTATCATAGCGGTCAAGTAAATGTACAATATTTAATTTTGCAATATTATATGGGTTTGTTACCCGATTGTCATTTTTTAAATCAATAATAATTACTAAGTTTTTTCTAATTATTAGGAAGTACGTAGATATCTCTCTGGTCGTCAGTAGGTACACAGTATGGACAATATATCGACTAGATCTTTCAATTATAGAGAGATCGCTCAAGAGACTTTCAATTATAAATTTCAAGTTTTTTTATTCAGACTTGGGGTATTTGAGTTTAACGCGCTTGACTTCAACGCGCTTGACTTCAACGCGTTTCAACGCGCTTGACTTGAACGCTTGACTTGAAGTTCAACGCGCATTTCTTTTTTTCAGTAAATACAATACATTACCGCATTTTGGCATAAAAGTTGCAACCAATAATCTCGCTAAACAATCGCTTTCACAATGGCCCCATTCGGTATTGTGAATGTCTTATTTTTTGATACAATTATTGTAGAATATGCGAACTGTCGTTATTCATTATTATGTATTTCGTTTCGTATTATCAACAACAATTTGTAACGTGTCACGATAGTTTGTGGCGATAGTAACTTTGCTCTAGCGCTTTTAATTATTTTCGAGGAAATATCGGTGTTTTCGGATAGTTTCTAAGTCAAAATGGAAAATTGGCACTTTAAACATTTCTAGAGGAAGACGACTGAATAAAACCGCTATGATAACATTCGTCGACGGATTTTTGCAATAATGTGTGATCGCTTTGTGCCGCTTGTATCGAAAAAAAAACGGTTGTGTCACACCACAACTTTCCCGACAAGCAGACAACCTCCCCCCTCCCCCTCCACGCGCGCCAAACCCTACAACCCCCAACCCCCAGCACCCCCCCAACCCACCCCCCCTAATTTCCCTTCCGCCCCCCCTCCCAGATAGTGATTATGTCAAGCACAGATGTATAGAATAGAGCGCGAGTGCGATGGTGGACTGTGATTGAATGTGTTCGCGGAATAGAAAGAGATAGCTGCGTATGAGACTCCCGCTATCCTTGTCTAGTTGCGCATGCGCGGTTATCCATAGCGTAGCAGACTTATGGCGTCGAATCATTGCCATAGTGACATATACGCGTTGCCATAGTGATATATTTACGTGTTTCCGTGCATGTGCGACTAAACAAGGATAAAGGACGTAGGTACCATATGTTGCTGACGCTTTCTTTTCGGCTGACGGATTCTCAGGCTGGTCGCCCGGTCTAGTACTGATAAGTCTGTAGTGTCGTGACTATGACAGCAAAAGTAGTATTTTTTTGTATTTTTAAGTGTTTCTGTGGTATTAAAAAGGCTATTTTTCATTATTATGCAGTATTTTTTTAAATACGGCGATTTTAATTATTTTTTTAGGTCGCTTGTGGTTTTGGCCCAACGACGTATCTGTGTACCGAATGTCAAGTCCCTAACTGCAATATTTCGAGATTAAAGTATGTCTAGCGCATCCTCTGGTGGACCAATTTCATCCGCAATTAACTCTTGACACGACGGAATGATGCTTGCATGCCAAATTGCAGCTCAATCGGACACACAGACACACATGCACACAGACGCACAGAAATGCGTTCACTATACTTTCCTCTGCCAGGAAAGTAATATAACGTTTGGAAAGATGTTTTCGTATTGTGTCTATAGGATATGTCTTGTCTTGGCTCAATGTAAAAACAACTCCTACTAATAGTACGCACAATAATAAACACGAAATAAATTACTAATATTTTCACTCCAGCGTCGACTGTGTATCACCGCCCGCAACTGACGTATTTTCAGAAGAAATAGGCACGTGTCTGACGCACTGCTTCAGTCGCAGCATATGATACGTACCTTTAGATACTCGAACGCATTGATTGATCGAAAACATTAAAATTTGTCATGGACAGAATTTACAATTTGTTCGTTATTCTTCCCCTTCCCAGCCTCCACAGAATAAAAATTGTATTTTCTTCCAATGCTTCATTTTGCACTGTTATTTGCCTCCTTGTAAAAGTAATAGTACACTTTCACCCTTATTTTTCGGCCAAGATTTATAGCTCTTAGCCGATCTGGGTGGCTAAAAGTCGAAAACAAAACTTACGTACGAGTAGGAAAAGAGGTTATACTTGCCGTTAAGCATGACACAATAAATAAGGAATGCTTTCCTCACACCTCACCCCATATACCACCCGCGTGACCAGTTGAAAATCATTTTGAGTACACCAGTGTCTCTACTGCATTTAGGTACTTGGCAGTTAATCTTGTTGTACCTACATTTAGAAGTGCAAACGGTGAATTTTGATAAAGCTACGTCTGTCTACTCTGCATATATTTTTGTTAAGCTTCATATATGCTTGTCAAGCATGGAGTCCCGGGCTGATAAGGGATCGTAAACCGCACGATATATGCAAATATTTTTTAATAAATATTCACGAAAAATGCCTGATTATGTAGTTTTATACCAGGGAGTCAATGATTCATCAATCAATTACATCTAATTAAAGTGACTCCCTGGGATAAACTACGAAATTAGGCATTTTGGGGGTCCTGAGCCTATGCCGTTACACAAATGTAGGTAATTTACGCTTGCCGGCAGCGGCCACGCACGTGTGAGTAAATCGCATACATTGATAACGCTGAACAGACGGTCACCCGCCAAAGCGAAGTAACCCGTATTTTATCATTTTATTGCTCATAGTAAATTGCAAAGAACAAAAACTGCAAATTGTGATAAAAGCAAATCCTTTTGCACACGTATTTATTAGACCAAAATGGTCGATTTGACCCGCCGTTCCGACATATTTGGCCCAGCGGACTCAAAATAGCGGCCGTTTTTCAAGATGGTCGCTAATAAACCAAAATGATTTTTCTCATGCTGATTTTAATGACCCATTGGCCTTTTCGGCTATTTTGGGGTCGTATATTTCAAATATGGCAATAAAAATAACTTTAGTTAATTTTGAACAGGATTATAAACATTTTTAACGAGTATTTACTTTCACGTTACCGTTATGTTATACGCGTCTTTTTCGAGTATTTGCACACTGGAAAAGACGAATCTAAAGTCAAAACTGTCAAAAAAGTCAAACGAGAGAATAATTTTGTGTATGCTGTAAGTAATTTCTGAAATTTGCTACCCAGAAAACATGGAAAATTTGAAGTATATATAGAATATGTGAATGGGTCTTTGACTTTGAATTTGTAGTCGCTGGCTCAATTATGACGACTACATGTGTTTTGAACAACCTTTGAACGTATTTTGAACCGATTTGCACATATTTGTACATTTGGCCAGAAAACTTAAACTTTTTTAGTTGGTATCATCATCAGAACTGGTCAAAATAAATGTACCGTGGCCGTTTTATACTACACTATACTACACTATATATAAATGATTGTACACATTCTACCTTGTTTGTAAGGAATTATTTATTTATATTTATTTATGTTTATATTTTCAGCATCATATTTGAAATGTACGACGCCAAAATAACCAAAAACGATCCATGGGTCTTTTAAAATCAGCACGAGAATAATCATTTTGGTTTATTAGCGGCCATCTTGGAAAATTGCCGCCATTTCGAGTCCGCTGGGCCAAATATGTCGGAGCGGCAGGTCAAATCGACTATTTTGGTCTAATGAACACACGTGTGCAAAAGGATTTGCTTTTATCACAATTTACAGTATTCTTTCAAAATATGAGACGAACCGCTTCCACTATCAGGATAGCAGATACTTTATGATTCTGAGTAAAGAAATAAAAATGGATAATGCTTAAAACAATTATAACATTGTTATTCTCATCAGTACGAGGATAAAATGTATGTCGAGAAGGATAAAAAACAGTAATTATTATATAGGTAATTATTATAGCTACATCAACATTTTAATTATTTCAAAAAGCAGTTACCTTTATAAATAAACTACTTCCGACGGAAAGAAGGTACAGATAGATTTCGCGGCTTAATGTGATTATATATTTTTGAACAACTTCAAATATGTAATTAAAATTAATAAAGAAATAAATTAATGAATGCCGCTTTTAAACAGTCTCCAAGAGGAGTTTTGTGGATTTCACTCTGTGCTCCCCGGGATTCGCCCGTTGGATGAACAATTGGAAAGTTCACGAGCACCTTTCTTCTTCGGACCGCAGACTGATGACATTTGGCATCGGCCGTCGCGTTCCCCTCACGCCACAATCCGAGTGGCGATACCGAACCGGCGACATTAACTAGGACCGGTTTGGTGAAGTCCTCTGCGAGAATCTTGAGGCCTTTCCATCGCCTTCTAGTAGTACCTACCGCAGAGGACTTGTGTGTCGCACTTAATGCGGCCATCGAGTCTTCCAGTGATGCTGTAGTAGGGCGGAAGATTTCGCGGCCCCGTGGTGGTCTTCCGAACTCTGCAATAATTTTAAATTTAATATTTTAAGTAATGTAACGTAGCGATTGAAAATTAATGTGATTGAATATTGTTATTTTGATGTGACGCAATGATGAGATGTAAATTTTCTACTGATCGATCAAGGTGAACAATGTATGAGATGAAGTTAAAATAAAAGAAAAATAAAAATTCTCAAGTTTCAATTTTTTTTTCTCTCTATGCTATTGAATATCTATGATATTGAACATTTTCAAAGCCTATTTGATTTTAAAATGATTTTCAAATGATTTTATTTTTCTATGGTTTTAAAATATTTCTAAGTATTCTGTAGTTTTGAATATTTTCAAAGACTATTTGATTTTAAAATGATTTTCAAATTATTTTATTTTTCTATGGTTTCAAAATATTTCAAAGTATTCTAGAGTTTTGAATATTTTCAAAAACTATTAGATTTTAAAATGATTTTCAAATTATTTTAATTTTCTATGGTTTCAAAATATTTCTAAATATTCTATAGTTTTGAATATTTTCAAAGACTATTTGATTTTAAAATGATTTTCAAATTATTTTATTTTTCTATAGTTTCAAAATATTTATAAGTATTCCATAGTTTTGAATATTTTCAAAGACTATTTGATTTTAAAATTCCCGTGCTTTTTCTGGTTTAAATGACGTGTCGCAACCTTAAATCAGTGCATATCCTATCAATTCTCTTTGTAAGCTAAATATCTTACAGCCAACCACTTATTTTCAACTTACGAAAATGTTACATCTGCATGCCGAAATGTCCTTCGTTGCTCACTCCTGATGGCGAAACTGCTTTCAAAATCAATATTCAAAATCAATATTCTACCTGTACATGTTTTATGCGTCTTTCAGTATTTTTTTATTGAATTTCAGGTTTTTCACGCAAATTAACTAAACTATTCGAGATTACAAGTTTCGAATAGTGGTCCCTTCAGAAAATATTTTCAATTGTTTTACGCTTATTGGAGTCGATCTATTTTTTATATAATGAGCGCCGATCGAATCTTGGCGTTTAAAACTATCTCATTTTCTTATATCTCGGACTGAAAACAACATCGCTTTCTCATGTCTTTAGACTGAAATTTCACGCTGATTCTATGGCGTTTCTCTAAAAACGAAAAATGTTTTCTTGCGCTTCCCCATTACCTAAAATACATGTAGAGTATTATAATAAGTTATAACAAAGATGCCATAAACATCCATTAAAAAAAAAACAAATATAAAAATTAAAATACTTACTGCTGTTTGCTTTTTAGTGACGACGCGTGACGATGCGGTACTGCGGTGTAGAAGAATAAAATATTACGTGAGCGCGAAGTGACATGAGCTAACACAAAGCGACGTGCTCTCGCTTCCAATAGCAGCAGGGAAGTGAATCTATTTCATAGCGCGCCTGTGTATTTATTACCGCGGCTAGCCCATACAAAAAATGTATGGAGAATCTGATACCTGATTTTCTGGGATTTATTGTATAAAATCCTATTACAATAATTGAAATTTAAACATTTTATAGTGAAGATATGTCATTTAACTTTCTGTTATAATAATTTGTAATTCAAATTAGTTATTATTTTCCTAGTGAGGACTAAAACCCCGCGCCCATTTTTGTATATTTTCTCGGGTGTTTTTATAAAAAACTACGCAAACTATTGCCAAATTTATTATCTCACCTTATAAATGACTTATTGATAAAAACGAGTGTTTTTTTTGACACTGCTTTTATTAGCGTAGTTTTAGCGGAATAACTAAAACGCTAGACCCTAATTTGAGAAATTTCGTGCAGCTTAATATTACAAAAAAATATGTCCATATTTCCTGCGGTTTACGATCCCCTCCCTGCCTGCGACGCGAAGCTTGTCAAGCATGCTTGATCGTCTAGAGAGCCCCTTACGATATACGTTTTTAGGTATCACATTAGCAAAAAAAACCGTTTCGGACAACTGTAAGTAAGTGGTGGCAACTTTTCTGCACCGGCCAAACGTAGGTGAATTGTCTGACGAAACTAATAGCAACTTATTTTCCATCCAAAATAACTTCTATAATTATATTGTTTTTATAAAGAATGATTGATTATAATAACCGAATATTTAATTAATGATATCAAAAATAACATTAAATTATTAGTGCTATCTATCGCAATTTTATATAAGCTGATTACGTCACAGAAATAATTTGGAGAGATTAGAATGCCCTGTATATTATATTACTCTTTTCGTATATTAAAGCGCCTATTTATTGTGTTTCCTGTATACCAAAATAAAATTGCCAGCTGTATGTAAATAATATTAAGGGGGTATTCTGGTCTACATACTTGAAAAAAACTTTTTTTTTCCTTTGCATATTTTCAAAGTTTAGACTTTTAGGAATTCGTCCCAAAACGGATTTTTAAAAAAAAATAAATTTTTTCGGAGTTACAGCGATCTTTGTGACGTGGCAACTAAACCAACCGGGCCGTAACGAATCGATCAATAGAATGTATGCAATCCCCTACTACCCGAGTATGAAACTAGAACAGCTCGCTTAGCTGAAAGAACTTCGGAAAATTATAATTTTGAAGTAGGACCAAAATGAGTATTGAGTATAATTATCTGAGCTACGCTCTCGAAACATTAAATGCTTTTTTCTCGAAACTACTTCTTTCGAACTACTCGACATGATTTCTAAAGTTTATTTGCAAGTTGGTGAAAATCATCTTTGCTTATCCCTCTGTATTCGGGAGCAAGGATTTTGGTTTTTCTTTTATCTCTACTATTATTTTAAGAAATAGAAATGTATAGAAACAGGAGCAAAAAAAAATATTTTTTTAAATCGGCGCCATTTTAAGGGACATATATTTTCTTTCCAAGGCGCGGGCCATAGCGACGTCCTTGCTAATCATTTTTTTTTGTTTGATTCATAACACTACAAGGGTTGAAAACATGTTGAGCATGAAACACCTTCTTTTTACTTCACCCCCACTTCACTAGCCTGTAACTCTTAATTTTTTTATTTTATATTGTTTTGTATTCTTGAAGCATCAATGAACATGTTGTAAAAACATGGATTATAAAAACATTTTTAATTTGTTTTATCGTACTCGGAGAAAGGCCTAAAATTTAGACCGTCTTGACCAGAATACCCCCTTAATATATTAGGACCTGTGATTTGCAAATCGTTTGTCATTTTACCCCCACTTTAATAGCCTGTAATGTAACTCTTTGTTTTTTTTGTGATTTTTATTTGTATTCTTGAAACGTCATTGAACATGTTGTAAAAACATGGATTATAAACTTTTTTTTTTATCCTACTCGAAGAAACGCCTAAAATTTCGGCTGTTTAGACCAGAATACCCTCTTAATATATTAGGACCTGTGATTTGCAAATCGTTTGTCATTAAATTAATATTTTATTTTGAGATTGGATACCGTATAGGCATTTTTAGAACGCCATCTAGTCAGCTACTCGACGAACGATATAATCAATCAATGTTTTGAACTACGAGTGCCATTTACACGTTGCGTTTCATAGTAAAATCTGGCTGCCAAAACGTAGTACGGCAACCTATATAATCAATGGTGTTACTTTCAAGTACATTTCTCGACGCTTATTTTAAGTTTGTTAGTAAATTCGAGGCATCTTCTTAAGGATACATTACAAATTTTCTACCGCAGTTTTGTGTGATAAAGTTATTTGGAATGAATACGTTTTTAAACTATAAAAAAGACGCATTATACATTGTGCAGAGGTACATAATTTCGTATTATTTTAGGGTCATGCAATGTTATAGCTATGACTCGAATAGAACTGTTTGTCATGATGCAACAAAATAATTTTAATAATTAAAAGAAAGACTTGAGTTTTGGAAACAACTTACTAAATTTGGGTGATTTATCTGAAATTCTCCGGAAGAGAATAAAGTTAGATATTTACCTTACTTCTATTGTATTCTTTAAAATAAATACCACGGATTAGCTTTAGAACACTGTTATACCAATTAACGCGCTTAAAACGAAGCCAAATCGGTAACAAAAGTATGTTTTAATTTGATTTTCAACGTTCTTCAAGAAATATCAGAGCTCTACAAAAAAAATACAACTCACCTAAGCAATTGCTCCCTTGAATCGTGAATTACGATTAAATATTACACGTTTGGTATAAGCTTGGTATACGCTTGATAGCTTATATTATTATCATAAATAGAGCATCCATCCGGCCCCATATCTGTCTGTGCCTAAATGAAATGGATATAAATCTATCGAATTTGAACCCTTATAAATCTAAGGCATGTTCGGCAATACTTGTCCTTACCTACATTTCCCAAGCGAAATATACGCCAGGTCATAAATTACCAAAATTTATGTTGTGGTGATATAAAGCAGAAAGAACAGCGACGCTGTGAGAATCCATTTTCAAGAACGTTGTGTTCATCAATAAATTAAGAAGGAAAGAATTTCGAAGTTGGTTTGTGTTTTCGATTGCGAAATCCATGACCCCTTGCCGTACGTGTGAGTCGTTCAAAATAGATTCAATCTGTAGAGATTCAAACTATTCCACACGTATTTAATCTATGTATAATAATGCCATACAAATCTGTTCAATAGTTCTCAAGCTATTAACAGTGTTACATACGGAAGAAGAGACGGGCAGTCTTCAATAGTGTACCTATATCGTTCAAACCTCAATATTTTTTTTACAGGTGGTAAATAAAATTGTACAGTTCTTCAGAGAGGAAATTTATCTAAATTGATTACATGACTTTTTTATTGAGAAACAAGTGAGTCTAAATCAATAGATATTATAATTATAGTAAAATATTTTTGTGTTATTCAAGTGATGAAAATTAAAAAATATATTTATTCAACACAAGTTAAGATTCTACTATATATATCATAACAATGTATGCCGCTTATATACCAGGGTGTTATGTACGCACGAAAAAATATCAGCACCACTCTAACAAATTCGGATGTTCATTCGCACAACACTCGAAACAAACAAGACTTGCGTCCTTGCAAAGTGCGACTAAGTAAGGTTAGAAATAGTTTCCTGTATCAGTCCAATATATTTTATAACAAGATTCCATTGTGCGTCAGGGGTCTTGGAGACGTTCAATTTAAGAGCAAGGTCCAGGATATGCTTATTAAGAACCCAATGTATTCTGTTAAGGACTTTGAGAGTATTGATTTTCCTAATCTTCCATAATTATTTATATTACAATCTTTTCCTATTTTTGATTTTTTTTAAATTTTATAAATTTGATTATTTACATTACAAACATTGATTATCAAATATGGATTATAATATAAAAAATTATATTGACCATTTCTATTGCGACATTGTTATTGATTTAATTTTATATTTTTTATAATCTTAATTTTTCTGTTTTATAACCGACTCTTCGTTTTTATATTTTGACTATCTGCAGTATTTAAGCAGTTCCCATTATTTTAAAAAGATCTTTAATCTTTATTTTAAATTGAAATATTAATTGTTTTACATTTAAAAAATAATGGTCGATATTTTAAAAAAATATTATACCACATAAGGTATAATACCAGTTACTCAACTTGACTATACCAAGAGTAGGGATTCCTACCAACTGGCTTATTTGGATTAAAAAAATATATATATATTATTTTTACAATCAACGTGTACAGTGGCGTACATAATGAAAAACAATAAATTAAATTTAAAAAATACGAATATGGTATACTAAATATGGTATGCTAAAAGTGAACTGACGAATTACCAATTACGTGAATTGTGGTCACAAATAAAGACCTAAAAGGCGAGTAGAATTTTAAAACAATATAAATGCATTTGAATACTGTATTTTCCATTCATTTTACATGTTTTTCTTTTTACATTATGTAGCTGCAGACTTTTATGGCTTTTATGATCGATTGCAAGATCTACCCATAGACAACAAGAAATAAAACGTATTATGAAAAAGTATTACTCGTGTTCTTTTATCAAACAGCTATTCATTTATCTAGTATTTTTTATTATAAATTAGATCAAAAAAGAATTTACAACCGCCTTTGTCCAGGGTAGACATTTTTATCCTAATACATATGTTTGTACAGGTGTTATATACACTGCTGTTTTTATCTGTTTTTAATGGTAAGAAAACGCGATAGTCTTCGATTTCATAGTATTTTTATACCTAATAAATAAATTGTATCCCGCGATCGACACATTTTACGTCACACCACCATTACACAATCAGATTGTGAATAATCTAATGTTCACTTGACGTTGAGTAGGCATTCGTACTACCCACTTAGGAAATTCGATGCGGTAACTTTTCGTTTATCCAATTTCCGCATCTGAAACTTGGAAAATGTTCCGTAAAGGAATAACTAGATACGTGGTGCGACCGTATTGGGTTGAAGTTGTAACTCGTAAAAAGTATCCCAACCTTTTCCTTTACCTTTTCCTAACGACTAAGCCTTGTCGTTAAAGGCATACCTCAGTAACAAAAAAATTGGCACCTTTTTCAGTCGTTTCGCTGAAATTTATTATAACGATGTTTTGAAACGAGTTTGGTTTTCATCTTTGTTATTAGATGCCCTATTCCTAATTTTATTTATTTATTTATTTAGTTAGAAAATCCACACAGAAAGTTTGCAATTATAAAATTAAGGTTTTGAAACGAAACAGATATGTGAACAAAGAAAGCATTGATTGGTTCGATTTTATAAACTCTACTAGAACACATTCTGTTCTGGAGTTATAACTATATTACACTTTATTTACATAGTACACATATTTTGGGCAAGACGATTTACAATATAATATAGAAATTAGAAAAAAAAGAGACATTAAGAAATGTTGGTTGTTAAAATAGTAATAATAAATAGATAGCTACCTACATAGGCCTTATTATAATATATTATCGTGATTCTAATATAAATATTTAGTAAATGAAGGTTAATAATAAATAAAATAACGGTTAATACAAATACAACAAATACATATCCACCTGTATTAAATATATACGTAGTTAAATAAATAAATTTTATATTCTTTGCAAGATTTGTGACTATTTTGGAAATGTTAATAATGCAAGCTGTCGCCTGGAATCAGGACTTTGTATTCATTCATACCAATTATGGTATTCGGGGCATACTGAAATTTCTTTGTCTATCTGGGCTCCATGATATGCCACGATGGAGACTGCGAAAAGGAGGTCTCACGCAGAAGCGAGATGGCAAGTTTTGCCATGAGCAAGCTATAAAGGCTGTGGAAGAATCGGGGTATTAGTAAGGGGACGAAGGATAGGCTGGTTCGAGTTCTGGTTTTCTCGATCTTTCTCTACACATCGAAGACATGGACCCTGAAAGCTCGGATACGTACCAAAATCGATGCACTGATGATGTGGTGTTGGCGTAAAATGCTAGGAATCCCATGTACAGCACACGGCACCAACAAACCTGTCCTTGAATAACTCGACATCCAAGTGAGGCTCTTCACCGTATGCATGAGAAGGGTCCTGCAGTACCTGGTCATATTGCCAGGAGAAATCCAAATAATCTGGAG
Source organism: Micropterix aruncella (assembly GCA_944548615.1). NCBI lineage: Eukaryota > Metazoa > Arthropoda > Insecta > Lepidoptera > Micropterigidae > Micropterix > Micropterix aruncella. The sequence goes on from OX155957.1 coordinate 25,837,526, forward strand.
AAAATGCTTTCCGGGGGTCAAGTGGAGGAAAGAAGAAGCAGAGGCATATCCCCGACCAGATGGAGCGACCTCATAAAAGAAGTATCAAAAGGGTCTATACAATCTGCGATCCGCTATGCAGAAGACAGGTCAAAGTGGAGGAGCCTCGTAGGCAAACTGTTGTCTTGGCCACGATCCTCAGTAATGAGGGAACGACGGAGAAGAAGAAGAAAGTTTCGGGAACTGGGCACTTATAATAAAAGAAAACCAATTACGAAATTTGAAAATGGAACTCTCTATGAACATGTAAAGCTGGGCATTGACGGTCAGTTTTTCGCGTCAGTTAAACTGGCGTGCATCCAAAATTTGATCGTGAATGTCGAATCGTCACTCCAGAGTTTTAACTGACGACGCGCCACGAATATTTTCCGTGGCTACCATAATCCAACTGGCGCGTCGCGCCAAACTGACCGTGAGTGCGCAATCTGCAATCCAACGCGTCAGTTCCACGCTCGCGGACCTCGGTGACAGCGCGTGCTGCGTTTTTGTTTTTGTCATGGCGGTGTCGTCGTCGTCATCATGGCGGTGTCGGACTTGTCATAATGATAGATTTCATCGAAAAATATAGAAATTCAGAATGTTTATGGAAAATAACCGACAAAAATTTTAAAAATAAACAGTATCGACAAAAAGCTGTAGAAGATTTTATTTAGATAAAATATTCCAATTTTATTTAGATATTATTTATAAAATTGAATTAGATATTATAGAAGTCAGATTTCATTCCCGATGCTAAGAAACGAAGAGTGGCAGTGAATCTCTCATGAGGGTTTATAGGTTGTCTAATATTAGTATCTTGTTTAACAATGTGTCGCGTTTTTTGATAAATCGTGTAAAGGATTAGATATATTTTATGATTCCATTAATTTAATAAATGACTCGATCATACCTAGCCTATCTCCTACTTCTTAAGATTTCACTAACTGCCATCCTTAAGTACTGTATTATATGATTACTATATTATAACAGACTATTATATTATATCATATTATGTATAATAAATATTACTATCCAATTACTCATACTTCTATTTTGCTCTATCCAAATAACCTTATTAACAACTTATTTAATTATTAATTTTCCTACCCTTATATTATTATTAGCTTTATTATAATTTTTTCTACTATCAACGTGTTCATGTTATTTCTGTTAATTTGTAATGCAAGCATTGCAAACTGTTCATAGGATAGTAAATTTGTTTGGTTTGTATATGTATTTAAAATACTAGTATTATATATTTACTATCTGTAAGTTTGCTATAAAATAAAATAAAACAAAGAGTAGCCGTAGTAACAAGGAACGTTTCTTTTTCGGAATCGGAATCCATTTTTATTCGTGGATGTCCGCAAAGAGACACGTCCTTCATGCGGCCGGGCCGGTCGAAAACTGAAGAGCCGGAGTGACGCCAGTCAATGGGCAAATCTAGTTGGCATAAAACCATTTGGAGTGACGCCACAGTTTTACGTCTAGACTGACGCGAAAAACTGACCGTCAATGCCCAGCTTTACTTTTTGACTTGTAAGATTTGTTTTACATTTGGCATTTGTTTTTCATTGTGGCGTCGTTTTGAAAATTGTGTCGGAATTACAATGAATTTAAAAGCAGAAAATTTTCGCGCTATGATTTTTTACGATTTTCGCTGTGGCTTAAGTCAGTTTGAGAGTAGCCAGAGACTTCAATTGGCATTTGGCGATGAAGCGCCATCGTGGAACTCTGTGTATGCGTGGCGTAGTTCAGTGAGTTTAGACGTGGACGTAATCATCTCCACGATGACGCACGTGAGGGTCGACCTGCGACTGCGGTTACCGAATCTAATATTAATACCGTACGTCAATTAATTGAGACTGGCAAAAAATACTTCTCAGCAAAATCTTACTGTATTAGGCATTGGAATGAATCAAGTGTAAAATATTTTATATTTGTTTCTGGAGGTACGGAATCTTTGTACTCATGATTTGACGGATGACCAGAAACGACTGCGTGTAGAGTGATGTCGTAAAATGATCGCATAGTTTAATGGAGGGCAATCATTGGCAGTCTATAATATTGTGACAGGTGATGAAAAGCCAATCGGAAGAATGGGTCTTTCCCTTTAAAGATTTTCCAACGAAAGTTAAGAAATGTCGAAGCATTGGTAAGAAAATGATTGCTTCTTTTTTCGGCAAATCAGGACATTACACAACAGTTTGTTTGTTTGTTTGAAAAGCTTTATTGCACATTAAGAGTACAATGTGGTGGGCCTATTGCCAAGTGGCAATATCTTACGGCTATACCGCCAGAGTTATTGTGACTAAAGGTTTATGTGGGCAAATTGATTCACAATGAATACAATTACATAATATTCATCATAGGATTAAATATAAAACAGTGATTAGTAACGTAGGCCAACTCGATATTGAAGGGAGGAGTGGAATATAAGGACAAGCAAAGGAGACGGGAAGGGAAGGGGGTATTCATGAGTTGAGTAAATGTTTCTTTAACGATTTTAGTTTTCAAGTTGTCGTATCGGTAAAGGCACGAAATTCCAGAGTCGGGCCGCCTGCACTGCGAAAGACCTAGACATAAAAGTTTATGAATGCTGAGGTATAGCCAGTAATAGATTTTCCTGAGAGCGTAATGGAAGGCCATGGGATGAAAGCGGAGAGAAGAGATTATACAAATAAGTAGGACAGTTTGACTGTAGTACGCGGAAGAGTAGGACGAGTATGTGAAATTCCCGACATCGTCTAATGGGAAGCCACTCTATTTGCCTGCGAAAGTTTGATATGTGATCAAACTTCTTCAGGGAATAAACAAAGCGAATACACGCGTTTTGAATCCTATCTAGCTTATCGAGTAGTTCTTCATTCGCATCCTAGGTAGGCCACATCAGCGTAGTTAATTAGTGGTAAAAGAAAAGATTGTGCCATTTGGCGTTTAATACAAAGAGGTAAGAGATTCTGAACACGTTTAAAAGAATGGAGACTTGCAAATATTCTGCGACTGACCTCACTTACTTGATGATGCCAAGATAAGTTGTCATCAATGAGCAGGCCAAGGACTTTTACAGAACTGCTGTAAGGGGCAACGACTTGGCAATGAGTGAGCGACTTCCGACAACAGTGTCGCTTGAAGACAAACAGACAAACACTGCAGATTGGTAGGTCAACACTTACTTGCCCAGAGTTTTAAAAAAAGTCCGCGAAAGGCGTCGAAGCAATGCCATCCTTCACCACGATCTCGCGTCCGCACATTCCGCTAAGGTACCGGAAGCGAATTTGAAGGCTTCAAATGTATTACTGTTGACGCATCCGTCATACAGCGACATCGAACCCTGCGACTTCTCTTTGTTTCCTAAAATTAAAGACAATCTTAGAAACACATGTTTTACGAAACCCTGAATCGGTGGTGAATGCGTTTCACGAAGCCATCGAGGGGGTCCCTAAGGAAGACTGGTCCAACTGTTCCAGCACATACAAATATGTACAAATTGTGAGGGCATATACGTTAAAACACAATAAATATATCATAATTCTAATATCTGGTTTTATTTATCAGAATCCTGAAATTTTCAATATGACTAAGTATAAAATATATTTCCATGGTATAAAACTTGTAAACCAAGCTATGCGTCTTCGTCTTTGTGACTTTGGATAATGCTGCAGTTGCAGCAGCTAGTAGTTATTATCGTTTCGTATCATGTATTGAAAATGGTCAACACTGAAATGGTCACAACAATGAAAATGGTCCACACTTTGGCATTTCCAAAGTGTGGGTCATGAGCCAATTTTTAGTGGGTGATGATTTTTTTTCTAAAATCTGCGAAAATTGTATATATTTGTATTTGGAGATAGTTTTGATTATTAACTTCCTCGAAGAAAAAAAAATCGTACTAAATTTGTAGTATTATCCGTGCTATTATATTGTATGTCCTAATATTTTCCTAATTATATTGTATTTTCTTAAATATTATTTGCTTGCTTGTATACGAGGTGTTATAACCAAATTTCTCTACCGAATTTCTCTAGCTGCAGTATTTTGAGATTAAAGTATGATTACCGCGCCCTCTCGTGGACTGATTTCAACCACAACCTTTTCAACTCTTGCTATGACTAAATGATGCCTGCATACCAAATTTTAGCCCTATCGGATTTGGGCTTTATCGTGGATGAATATACACACACACAGAGAAACACACACACACACACATGCACACACACACATACATACACACATACACACAGACACATACATAAAGACTGTCTGGAAATGGTCTTAATCGTCAGAGGGGGGGGGGGGGGGTCAAAATGTATATATCCGTCTTCACAATATTTTCCCTCTGATGGGAAAGTAAAAATATGAGAGGAGAAACCGGGATTATGCATCCGTTTCAGGCGCAGGCGACTATTTATACTAAACGTAATTAAATGCAGTAGAATCAGAAAATGGAAATATCATTATCAAAGACCAAGGAAGAAACCAGAAACGATACACTGGAATTTTAGTAGAGATCTACTATATAGGTCCTTCATAATGAGGATGATAAGTAATGTCACATTTATTTTTTTTCCTATTTTAGTTTTTAATTGTGTCTAGGTAGATTCTATTACTACTTATAGTAAAATTATATTATTTATTTGTTAATTTCAAACAAATAACGTAAATACATAAAATGGGCATACTAGGTGATGATGCCCATGTCCATTGCCATGCTACACATGACCATTCTCAGCATAGGAACCTGTATCTGGGCATAGGAAGTATTATCTGACTTGGGTGGAGAAGCACTTAAATATTATATGCGATAGATATGTAGATAATGAATACAGAATAAATAAATAAAATCTTTGACTATCGGAAGTATTGAAAAGATAAAAATCGACTTACAAAGAGAAACAATCGATTTCAAGTCAATGAAAAACATTTTTGAAAATAATGTATTTATGACATAAATATCTTAAGAATGCCTACTCGTCTGTGTAGATAAATTTAACAAAAATAACTTTTAGAAACAATTAATTTTAAACTCGCGATGAAATCAAACTTTTTGTAGTATTGTCAACAGAAATTTATTCAAAATCCTTCTTATACAACAGTGTATAAACTCATATGAAATTTATTTAGTCAAAATATGAATATTAACGGACTGTTAACCCTCTTTCACTAGTCAATGGGCCCGTTTGCGTTTCTTCGCTAACTAAAATCGAAATTAGTTCATGCGAGCGAGACAGGCAATACGTTAGAGCGGAATATGAAATGAATGATTGTCACTTTTTCAGCATAAACTATCGATCGAACATAAAGCGGTTTAATCCAAGAACGGACGAAATAATTTTAAACTAATTCAGATGCTTTTATGTTTGGTATGTAGTTTTTGTGCGGGAACAGATAATATCGTTCAATTTACATTCCCCTCTAATGCACTTCTCTGTCTGGTTCGCATAAACTATGAAGAAAGGCATTATAAAGAAAGACATCATGAAGAAATCATGAAGTATATCCGACATTATGAAGAAAGGCAATCGAGCACTCTGTAAGTGAAAAATGGTTTATGAAACATTATCGCTTTCACAATGGCATTAACCCCTTTCTTGATAAGGTATTTAGCCCTCGATATGCGAGTCAAACTCACGTTACTACATATAAATAAATTTACAATTTTTCCTTTACTTTAACTTTTATTTTATTTACTTAATACTATTATTATTTGCTTCTGTTATTGTTAGTCTGTTCAGTCAGACTTAGAAGTGATAAAGAAAGATTCCACTCAGTATTTGAATAAACTGAGTGGAATAAACCGTCAAAAGATTTCAAAATAAATCGTCAAAGCGGTCTTTGAAGCGATAGGATATTTCCTTTACGGAAAATGCTTTGAATAGGAGCGTTGAGAAAATATTGCAATTTCATCGCGCGATATTGATAGTGAACTCTCAGATGTTACTTTCTGCAGCTCATATATTTACGTCTGCAAGGCTATCAATAACACAAGACGTCAATGCTGCACACATCACCCGCAGTACGTCCCAGCTATGCATACCTGATTTCTAATATCCAAAACAGTTTTATCTACATGAGTATTAAGTTTTATTATCTGGTACTGGCTACTTAAGTTTTATAATCTTACTGGTTTACGAATAATCATTACTAAGCACTTAGGAGGTATCACCAAATAAAATCATCAAAATGACCTCTTGGCTTCAATAAGTATCACAAGAAAACTAAGCAATTTGAGCCTTCGAGGCATTGTCAGTATGTTCCGGAGCGTGATGTTACACCAATAACAATTGTTATGTGTCTAAATAAAATAAAATATAAAGTTGTCTTGAAGGTTGCTATGTGTAACGATAAAGGGTATTTATTTGTAGAGGCGCCAGCTACACATGCGGGAAATAGATGATAGACTACATAAACAAATGCAAAGGGCCTCCCTCCGCCTGGGAAGTTACCTTTGTGCGTGGGATTGGAGCGACGCCAAGGATACCACGGTAGCTCAGTCGTGCTCAGGGGTGGTTAAAATCCTGTATTGACGTCGTCCTGAAGTCGAGAGCATTCAAATTGAATGGACGGTCAAGTACCCTAGTTATGTTTTATTATAAAATGAATTTCAATATATCTTGTGAGAGGACTAAAAGAAGAAGAAGAAGCGATATCAAGTTTAGTGCGCTGCGGCGACGAGATCGAATATTATGATTTACTCACCGCGCCCTCTATCGGTGTACCGACGAGGTACCGCGCCGGCGCGCGTCGGTCGCGCCCGCTTGGAGCGCTCGGCCCCGGTCTCGGTCCGCGCTCTTACATAAATCAATGGCTAAATCGTCTAATGTATTTATTGGAAATAATTGCTAGATAATTATATTTAAAAAAAGAGAAAATACTATTTGAATCTAGGTCCGCTCTAAACCAGCAGATGCTGCTATAATTAGATAATGTACTGCGGTTCTTTTCTCCGCTAAATGATAAAATTAAAATGTATAATTTTCAAAGTTCCTTTTATAAAATTATTCTTTATTTATTCCTTGCCCTGAAACATTACCCTGTCCAGTGTTAGTCGGGTACCTACGAGATTGTAGCTCGCTCTGACCCGGCGGTATTTTTAGGTACCGTCTCGATTTCTTTAATTCGCTAAATAATGATTAATTAACCAAAATGAAAGGTTTATTTGACAGAGTAACATATTTTATTTTAATTATAATAAATGAAAGCTAGGCCATAGCATATGGCGAATCCGAGTACATAGTTTGAATTAACAAATTTCTAAAATTCAATTCGTGGAAAACTGAACGTTACAGCCTTTCAATTTTCAGGGCTTAATTCGGCGAAGTGGGATTTTGGCCAGGTACTTTGGGTTCTGGAATAGAGAAGGAAGACACTGCTACCCGCGGGAGTTATTGGAAGGTTGCTTCTAGATTTTTTAGCGCCTGCTCCCCGGATGCGATTTTAAATTTTAAATTATATTTTCGAAATCGACCTTTAGATGATAGTAGAAAAATTAGTTGAGGCGGGGAGACGGAAGGCGATGCTCAGACACCGGGAATTATGACTGACCCGACGTACTACCTACTTCTATTTTGACACACTCAAATTACTAAATTTTGATTTTACTTGACTCTAATTATTCACCAACGAAGATATGGCAACGGTAATTTACAGGGGACTTGGCTTTTAAAACAATCTTATTAATTTAAACTATTATTTTTGAAATCTGATTTTATGGGGAGAAGTTAATGGTTACAGATAGTAGACTTGCCTGTATGAAGGTATGAGATCCGATGAGGGCCTGCCCGATGCGCTGAACTGAGTTTAATTATAGATTTTAGATATTCACAGAATTTAAGTTCTAGACTGTGTTGGCTGGTGTGCAAATGAATAATTAAATTGGCGGTAGTCGGCCCGCTCCGCCAACGGCGGAGCGGCCGGTGTCTTCTCGACCGTCTTGCTCGGTCGTTGCCAGCCAAAAAAAAAAAACTGAAGATTTCTCTTCTCTATATAAAAATATTCTACCTTACTCGATTTAAAATTAATTAGGGACGTGCGCGACTTGTCGCCTATATACGGTAAGATGTTCGATGTATCGCGTCTACTGCGCGATGACAACTTTAATTGATTTGATTATTTAGACTATTTAAATTAAAGTTTGTTTACAATAAAACTAGGCCCTAACATTGCCGGATAGAGACCTAATCACCGCCCCCGGTGATCCACATAAGCAAATAATGTTAAAAATATAATGCTACGAGGTGTTGTACACTTACCCCTACATGCTACGATGCGTAGCCGCTAATATAATAAATATTGGTAACAGTAAAAATAAGAATAAGTACATAATGGTAATGAAAAAAAATTGCCCTGTTTGCAAGGGTTGATACGAATCATGATATTTTGAAAATAATAAAAAAAAAAAAGAAAAAAAATAACTCCTAAACGAGAGAAAATGATTTTTGTCAGACTATTTTTGAACCCAAAAAGTGCATAAGCTTTTCTTTGACTGCAGTATATGACGCTTACTCATATCAGGATTGGAGTTAAGAAAGTCAGGAAATGTGAATGTAGGGAAAGAATTCAGCCGTGAAAGATATCGCCTGTCCGTAACAGGGTTAACATAATTGACGGGTTGATCTTCTCCTGGGGCGTAGCGCGTGGCGTATCGTCTGGTTGCTGCGTCGCTCTCTCGGTGGGGTCGCTGCTTGGAGATCGACGTATGCGCGTCGTAGGGCCTTGGGTAAGACACACAGCGTGTCTCGTGGTGGTCGATTGATGAGCCGTACCTTGGAATTGCGAGAAAAATAGGCGAGCATTAGTAGGTTGCCTAGTTTTCTGATGTTGTGCCGTGGTGATTTTAATCGAGGCAAACTCGAAGAACATGACAAGTGGGCTGCTGCTTTGGAAATTGCGTCACTTTGCTTAGTTTAAAAAAAAAAGTCCGGTGGAAAATTTTGCAGAGCTTCTATTGTGACAGAAACAGGATGCTACACTAGCTGTGTGCACGGAGGAAATTAAATTTATACACGTCGCTTGTTTGAAAAGTCCGGTGCGTTGTGGCTAGCGGGTGTAATAGGGAAGGTGATTTTCGTGCCTAAATGCCCTGTCCATTTCAGAGAACACTACTTCACTTCACTGGGTACACACTACGCTGATGCTAAAATGGCACTTGAAGCGTCCTTATTTGCATGTTGATGGTAATAGTATATGTGGAGGTTACTTGCGGTCTGGTTTGTGTGACTTCGCATCCTGGTCCACCTGGTTTAGTGATAATGTTCCTATTGATAGGGAACGCTCCTGCGGTCCTCGCCTATCGGATGTCGTCTATCGTGAATGCCGTCCTGGTTGTCATATAGAGATAGGAAAATGTATCTTTACCTCTAGACTGGAGTAGGTATCCTGGCTTCGGATGTCCATACTGGTTGGCTGGCAGAATTATGGTCCGTGGATTTATGGGCTGGTTTATTCGGTCAGCATTGCCTTCATTACGGTATTTTGCAGCTTGGCTCGACGTTTGAGGTTTTGCTTCCCGCTTTGCCGAATGTCACTGGACACGTCTGGTTGGTTAAGTCCAATTTTCCAAATATTGTCTGGAACGTGAAAAGTCATGCGGCATCATCTCGTTCAATTATCTAGCTCAGTTTTTTACTGGAATACTAGGATAGGTGGTGAGAGAAGGAGAGGCTCTAGTATATGTAACCATTTGTGTGTTATCATATCTTCGCTTTACAATTCAGTTCGAAACTTTGTTTTTATTCTTTAAGAAAATAAATGTATTTTCCGACTTCTTAAATTTCCTATGTGATTGGGGTCAAAAACTGGTGCTTATGTTCTGTCTGTATGCTACATTTTAAGCGGGATAAGAAAGATTGGTACATAACAAAAAAAAACTTAAATTATTATAAATTACAAGTATTGTGAGACGCGTAGGTACACAATGTGGTATATTATTAATCCAACAAGGCATTTTAAAATCTATTCAACATATGATATTATGTTTTAAATTAGGAATATGCAGCTAAACTGTGCTGCCTAACGTGTATACTTACATATTATAATGTAGTAATAAGACAAAGAACAAGAAAAATTATTATAGACAATGGCAGTGCTCATATTGTGCAGCCTTATACATGAAATTCCATGATTGAAAAACAAATAAAAAGAAACAAATAAATTAGAAATGTTGCTACTTTTTGTAGCTACTTTCTTTGAAAAAATTAGAAGAAAGAAAGGGGAAAGGAAAAAAAAAAAAACTAAACTCTTTTTTATCTCGGTCTACAAGCATCCATTCCGGCGGGTTATATTTTTGATTATATTCAGGCTTTATTAAATGAACGTATAGATAATTAATCCAATGGGAAACAGACAAATTAATTGTTTATTAAAATGGTGAAAGGGGTGTAGTAGGTATGGGAGAGCAGGTGCTAAATGTTTCCGGATAATTTATATAAACAAAAGAAAAAATCATGAAGGGTTCCGGATTTAAAAAAAATTATAATATATTTTAATTTTAAGTTTTGAAATTATGAAATGTATTTGCGAGAATGGTACTTCGGGTAGCGGTGTTTCCTTTTGATTTTGTGCCCTGTTAATTACTGGTTGTTTTGATATAGTGTTTTAATATTTGTTTATTTTCTGTATTTATGATGTGTTTTATCGTGAAACCGGCCTTAACTAACGAAAGCAAGACTACCAATAAATGTCTGCTAATACGTTTATTAAAAAAAATAATAATAATATATTTTGCATCAATGTGCAGTGTGTAGAAGCGTTCGAGCTTATTTTATCAAATAATTGTTAACATAATGTGAAAGGCGAGATGAAAATTGTAGGCCGGCTCTGTAATTTTGTATTGACCATTTGACGACTTATCTGAAATATACAGAAGCGAATTACGTAATTTTAATTTGCGTGAATTCTGGTCGTATTGGTATTCAAATTTAAAAAAAAAAAATGAAGTTATAAAAAATATTGTATATTTGTGTTTTTAAAAAAAAATTGAGCGTGTGTGTTTATTGTTTGTTTGTGGACGGGATTAGAACGGCAGTGTGATTTTCTTTTACACGAAATAACCAGTTCTGGATGTTTATAGACCTCGCGGTCTTTCACTCGTGATGGTATGAAGTTAAATTTTAGAGTTCCTCTATGCGTTGTTCCGCAGGCAACTCCCTAACTTCCAGGATTTTTGAGGTCCTTAGTATGTGATGTTTCTATTGCATATAAATTTTGTCAGATGTAAGTTTGTAGTCGTGGTGTTAAATAATAATTTTCAGTATTTGACATAAGTGCTTTCCTTTCGCGCTCATTCGCGCTCCTGTCTTCCCTCCTCATGCGATAGCTTCCTTTCATACCATCCTTTCATACCAAAACCTTTGCCTAGTACCTATTTTAATATTTTGACTTTGGAAATGCATTTGTGACATTTATAAGATAATATTTTACAAATATTTATATCCAATTAAGATCTTTGTTTTTATATTTTAAATGAGTATTCATGGACAAACTAAACGGAGCTTATTATTTATTAGAAAATAACGTTGCGGGAAATCAATGGGGGTTTTTTATCTTACAACGAAGAAATTATGGTATGGAAAATTCCATATCTTGGCAAAAGCCAAGACCGAACAAAGAGCTTTCTGTAGCTTATGACTAATCTACAACGGTTTTTGAAGGGGTTCCTAGTCGCTACTTAGTACTAACGATCTACTTGCCGCGTGATTGTATGTCAAAAAAAAATATAAAATAATTGATAGAAAAATATAAAAGTACTTTTACAACAGAGCTGAGCATGTAGATTTTACTTCGACGATGACAGTTGATGCATTAAATACCCGGAACATAATAGTCCCTTGCGTTTTTTACCTTAATGGAAGGATGAACACTAAACCCAGTAAATATATAATAAAAAAAATCCAGAGCTTGTCCGGCGGTGTTTCTCTCGCAAGCGAACGGTTAAGCACCGAACCGTTTTAAAAATCGCATAATTGCGTATAAATATAATTAAGGTAGAGAAATATCTTTGTTCTTTGATTTTTTGCCGCAACGGCCCATGCAAAGGGAAATGTTGTGTTTAAATTGTGTGTAAATGCGCTCGATTTTATCTCTATATTATGATTTATCATACCTACTGCCGTGTACGTTGATCGGTCGGATCTATTTATAAATAATCGCTTAACGCAGGTGTTGTGTAAGTGCGTTTGATTGCATTGACTCGAAATCTTGTTTGTTTTTAAATTTGGGAATGAAAATACATTAATGATATTTATTATATTTTTAAGAATTTGGGGCTAAATTTGCCCACATGGTAGGGTACCGAATCCGGCGGCCTTCTTGCCGGATGAGAGTACCTTTCAAAAAAAAAAAATTTTATATTTTATAAAAATTTTTTTTTGTATAAACTATTTGTACTTGTGTTCGATTTTTTGTTCTGTAGGTACTTTAGACCGTGTGTTCTGTTGTGTAATGTGTTTTGTGTGTGTGAATTTAGCTTATCTGTTGCGCTTTGTTTTGGATTTTGTATCTTGATAAAGTGCGTTAGGTTGTATACAATTAATTGTTTAATTTGTTTGTCTTATATCAAAGGGAATTATAATTTTGAATCTTTGTTTTTTCTGTTGAATAGCTTATTTTATGCCTTATAGACGCAATAGTTAATACCTTTTTGTGTACCTTGTGCGATTTATACCCGGAATCCGCAGTTTCACGATGGAAACCGTGATGACGCGTTCGACTTCACCTCGGCGACGCCACGCTAGACCATATGTTGTTATAGGGTATTAGTTACTCGCAATGTCCTTAATATGGAAAAGACCCCGCGGTTTTCCGTTCTCGTCGGCTAACTCGTAGGCGACTGGGGATTTTTTCGCAATGACTTTGCACTTTATGTACCTAGGGCTGAGTTTGCTACAAAAAAAATCTGCTTTTCTTGACAATGTATGGTTTTTGGCCCAGACCCAATCTCCTGTTTTAAATTCGACGTGTTTTCTTCTAAGGTTGTATCTCGAAGAACTATTTCTGAATGACTCTAACATTCTTTCCTGCACTATGTCATAGGCGTCCGCTAATGACTCTAATCCCTTTGCGAATTCGTGTGGGGTATCGAGTATTATTTTGGCGTTTTTGTCTGGCACGTAGCTTAACATTTTGTGATAACGTCCATCAACTATAGGTTCTCGCCCAAACATTAGGTAAGCTGGGGAGAAGCCTGTCGCTAAATTTATGTGGCTATTAAGTGCGTTTTGGATTAATAAGAGGTATTTATCCCATTTCCTCTGGTCTTTGCCTGATAAAATCGACAGCGATGTCTCAATTGTCTGATTATATCTTTCGACCATGTTTGACTGCGGGGCGTAGACACAGCCGAAAAACAGTCTGGGGATTTTATATTTATCTGATAACGCCTTAAAGGCCTTAGATCGGAAGTAAGTTGCGTTATCTAGTGTTATGACCGCTGGGGTGCCGAATGCTAGGAATATGGTATTCTCGAGGTGTTTCGTTATGTTCGCGGAGGTGGCTTTTCTCAGGGGAAATAACCAACAGTACTTAGTAAATACATCTACCACGGATAATATATATGTGAATCCCGACAGTGATCTCGTAATAGGCCCTATTAGGTCGATACTTATAGTATGCATTGGGGTTTTTACGGATTTTGGAGTGGCCATGAATCCCTGGGCTGGTCCCGTTCTTATCTTGTAGGCTTTGCATGTGTCGCATCTTTTCACGTAGGCTTTTACCTCCTTCTGCATGCCGGGCCAATAGAAATACGATTGTAATTTTTTTAATGTTTTAAATATGCCGAAGTGGACCGCGAATTCTCCTTCGTGAATATCTTTTATCGCTGTTAGCCTGTCTGCGAATTTTGGCACGATTTTCCACGGGTTCAGGAGTTTTTCGCCTCTATTTGGGGCGTGATATCTGTATAATTTTTCGTTCTCAATTTTGTACTCCGGGTATGCGTAGGGGTCGTTTTGTACCGTGTTGTATATGCGAGTGTACCAATCTTCTCGGCGGAAATCTGCTGATAAGGCCATACAAGGTATTCTAGAAAGCGCGTCTGCGACGATGTTCAGGCTTCCTTTCCGATGTATGATTTCCATGTCGAACTGGGATAATAGAGTACTCCAGCGTGCCAATCTTCCTGAAGGGCCCTCCAGTTTCGTAAGCCATTTCAGGCTACTATGGTCCGTTATTACCTTGAAACGGGTGCCTTCTACGTACGTCCTGTAGTGTAAAACTGCTCTCAAGACGGCGAGTAATTCTCTTTCGGTAGTCGAGTAATGGGTTTCCGCTGGGGTAAGACTCTGTGAAAAGTAGGATATGGGGAGGTCCATTTTCTCCTCCTCAGAGTACTGAGTCAGCGCCGCTCCTATCGCGGTGTCGCTAGCGTCGCAGCTTATTGTAAATTCTTTACTGAAGTCTGGACACTTCAAGATCGGAGTAGTTGTCAGCGCGTGTTTCAATGCTATGAAGGATTTTTCCGCCTCCTCTGTCCATACAAAGTTTGATTTTACACCTTTTTTGCCCCCCGTTAATTTGCAGAGTGGAGCGGCGATTTTTGAGTAGTCTTTTACGAATCTACGATAGTATCCGCTCAATCCGAGGAAACTTCTTACGTGCTTTACGCGGTCTGGCCTTGGGAAATTCGTTATGCAAGCTACTTTCCCTTGGTCCGTTCTCAATCCTTGCCTGTCCACAACGTAGCCGAGGTACAGTAATTCGGGCCTGCAGAACTCACATTTTTTAAGGTTGATTGTCAATCCCGCTTCTTTTAGGCTCTCCCTCACACGTAATAAGGTGTCGATGTGTTCGTCATAGGTTGTTGAGGCGATGATGAGGTCGTCTGCATACACGAATACCTTGTTTCCGTATTCGGGGCCGAATATTTGGTCCATGAGGGTGCTTAGGTCTGACGACGCGTTACAGAGTCCGAAGGGCATTCGCAAAAAGGCGAACATACCTTTTCCAGGTATTGCAAATGCGGTCTTGTATATGGAGGCTTCTTCCATCGGGATCTGCCAGAATGCCTTCGATAAGTCAATTGAAGTTAAATATCGAGCATTTCCTAGATTGTCGAGGATTCTCTGCGAGGACACCATGGGGTATCGGTTTTTTGTAGTCACTTCATTTAATTTTCTGGAGTCAAGGCAGACCCTTGGGCTGCCATCCTTCTTGGTCACTACGAGGATTGGATTACACCATGGAGATTTTATGGGAGTAATCACTCCTAACCTTAGCATGTCGTCAATTTCGTCTTTAATCAGCTTGTCTTTCGCTGGCGATAATTGGTATGGTTTCTGACGAATTGGATCGCCCGTGGTTACGATCTTATGCTCCAATAAGTGCGTCTTTCCGAGACCTTTTTTCTCGAAGGAGATGTCCTCATATAATTTTTTAACGTGCTGTAATCGTCGTAATTGCTGCGGAGTAAGGTCGTCTACATTCCTGATTTGCTGGCTCGCGGTGTGGTTTAGCTGTGCCAATTGTATGTCGTGGTTCGTGTCGATTGAAATTTTTACGTCGAACTGTTTGATGAAGTCGATCCCCAGGATTACGTCTTTTTTTATTGTGGGGCAGATTAGGAAATTAATTTTCTCGCTTTTTCCTTTGTATTGCACTGGCAATGTCATGTATCCAAGTATATCCTGTTGTGTTCCGTCCGCTGTTGATATGCGGCTCTCTGCGTTTTTTATAGTTTTTCCGAGCTGTATGTAGCGTTCGTGCATTTTCCTGCCTAAAATGCAGACTGCGCAACCGGTGTCCACGAGTGCATTGTACGTTTTTCCTAATATGATTATTTTTGCATGTGGGCGAGTATCGTAGAATTTTGGTTCTGGTGACAGTGTGAAGTTTTCCACGGCTATAGCCCTGTCTATTGCCTGTATCCGTGGCTTCTCCCGTTTTTTGGTTGGGATTGGTGGTATCCTGGCGGTACTCCGTTACATCTTGCGCAAGAACTGGTATATGTGTCCTGTAATTTGCAGTTGAAACACATTGGTTTTGGATATTTCCGGCACTCCTTGTAATCGTGCCCTCGTGTTTCGCACTTCCTACAGTATTTTTGCTGGGAAAATTGTGTTTGTTGAGGTTTTTGGTATTCTTGCGGGCGTTGTTCGTACGGTGTCGAGTTTCCGTATCCGGATCTTCTGACGAATGGCGGTGGTTTATCATGGCGCGGATGAAATTTGTTGTTTTGTGAAAAGGCTGCTATTTCCTCTTCATCGTGTCTGTCGGTGTACGTGGGCTGCTCTTCCATGGCGGCTATTGTGGTCCTGTTCTGGATGCTGCTCGCTACCGTTGGGGTTGGGGCTAGCGCGTACTGCTCGAAGTTTTTCGCTAAATCCAGCAAAGTTCCAATATCGTCCAGTCTTGAAGTTCCCAGGAGTGTGTGGTACAGCGGTAGAACGTTTAATTTCACTATTTCCAGTAGGGTGTCGTCCCGTAATCTTGGTGATAATCTCCTGTTCATAGTATCGATCCGTGTAACGTAGTCGTGCATGGTTTCCCCAGGGAGTTGTTTGGTAATCCTCATCTGATTTTCCAAGCGTGTTTGGTAATTAAGCTGTTCGTATTTATTTATTAACGCTTCTCTTAGGGTTTTCCACGTTTTTACGTATTTTCTGATGCTTCGGAACCAAAGTAAAGGTGGACCTTCCATCAGGTCGGTGAATCCTTGGATAAGTTCTCTTTCTGTGACCCCCCTTGCTTGTACTCTATCCTCTATTTTGTCGATAAATTCCAAGATTGGAGTAGATCCGTCGTATCTTAAATTCCACTTGTAGATGCTTGGGGACGTTCTGTGTTTTCCCGCGGCCGAAGATTGAAAAATATCTGAAGTTGTCGCCGTATCTTGCGTTTCCCTGCATATTTTCCTCGTATATGCCTCTTCTTCGCTTTCATTGTCCGAATATTCGATGATCCTTAAGCTGGTGGTCGGTTTCCTGTGCGGAATCGAGTCTTCGATGCCTGACTTGCTTCCTGCCTTAGGTTTTTCCGATGTCTGTTTTTCCGTCTGCTCTGGAATTTGGTGAGTGGTATTTTCCTCGATGAGCCTGCTTGGTGATTGCTGACGAGCTCTTGCAGCGGCCCTTGTTTTCTTGGGTGCCATGATGCTCACTCCAAAATCGTAAAGGTTGTGGAAGTTTGCGCCTTGATTTTATTACTATTATTTTTTTTAGAGATTGTAGAACAAGTGAAAATGTTGACCCTAGTGTGTTGATGTAGATTAGTGTGTACTTGATGTAATGCTGTATGAATTTATTAAGTTAAAGACCCATATGCAATAAGGCAAATGGGAAAGGAGATGAGAAAAAAGAAAATTGATGAAGTTAAATGAAAACTAAAAAAAAAAATAAAATAAAAAATGAAAAAAAAAGAATAAAATTAAAAAAAAAATTGTAACACCCTGTAGGGTTGTGAATGTTTGCTAAGTATTTATTATAAGTGTGAATAGAAGTACTAATTGCTGATATCTTTCTGCATAAATATCTTAAGGTTCGTTTGTTGTAACAGTATAACTAGATATGTGTCCAACGTGTCGTCGAAGAAGCAAAATCCCCACGTAATCCTTTGCTGATTCCGAAGTCAAATCCCCAAGATACCTTGGTTATTACTTACGCTTATGGCTGAAAGGCTATTGTACATGTAGTATATTATTAAAAAAAAATTAAAATGTAAAGCACTTTTTAAAGCATGAAAAAAAATATTGTGTTAGTTTTGTAACAACCTGTAAAATAAATTGGCAGTAGGTACGTTGTGTAGAGAAACAATAAAAGAAAAATATAAAAATAATAAAAAGAAAAATTTTTGGGCGGGTTGGGTGGGAAATTTTATGGTATCCTATATCTCGGACGATATATGAGAGAAGACACAAAAATAAAATTGTAAAATTGTTATACTAAAAGCGTAATGAAAAAAAGTTTGAATCCTAAAAAAATCTGTATACGTATTTAAAAAAAAAATTCGCCCCCGTTGGGCGGCCAACTTTGTTATTATTTTCATATGAATTTGTAAAAAAAATGATATAAAAGGTGATATGGGCGGGTCGCGGTGGGAAAATACTGTAGTTTATTTTTAAAAAAAAAATTGCCCCACGTTGGGCGCCAGATTTGTTATGTGTCTAAATAAAATAAAATATAAAGTTGTCTTGAAGGTTGCTATGTGTAACGATAAAGGGTATTTATTTGTAGAGGCGCCAGCTACACATGCGGGAAATAGATGATAGACTACATAAACAAATGCAAAGGGCCTCCCTCCGCCTGGGAAGTTACCTTTGTGCGTGGGATTGGAGCGACGCCAAGGATACCACGGTAGCTCAGTCGTGCTCAGGGGTGGTTAAAATCCTGTATTGACGTCGTCCTGAAGTCGAGAGCATTCAAATTGAATGGACGGTCAAGTACCCTAGTTATGTTTTATTATAAAATGAATTTCAATATATCTTGTGAGAGGACTAAAAGAAGAAGAAGAAGCGATATCAAGTTTAGTGCGCTGCGGCGACGAGATCGAATATTATGATTTACTCACCGCGCCCTCTATCGGTGTACCGACGAGGTACCGCGCCGGCGCGCGTCGGTCGCGCCCGCTTGGAGCGCTCGGCCCCGGTCTCGGTCCGCGCTCTTACATAAATCAATGGCTAAATCGTCTAATGTATTTATTGGAAATAATTGCTAGATAATTATATTTAAAAAAAGAGAAAATACTATTTGAATCTAGGTCCGCTCTAAACCAGCAGATGCTGCTATAATTAGATAATGTACTGCGGTTCTTTTCTCCGCTAAATGATAAAATTAAAATGTATAATTTTCAAAGTTCCTTTTATAAAATTATTCTTTATTTATTCCTTGCCCTGAAACATTACCCTGTCCAGTGTTAGTCGGGTACCTACGAGATTGTAGCTCGCTCTGACCCGGCGGTATTTTTAGGTACCGTCTCGATTTCTTTAATTCGCTAAATAATGATTAATTAACCAAAATGAAAGGTTTATTTGACAGAGTAACATATTTTATTTTAATTATAATAAATGAAAGCTAGGCCATAGCATATGGCGAATCCGAGTACATAGTTTGAATTAACAAATTTCTAAAATTCAATTCGTGGAAAACTGAACGTTACAGCCTTTCAATTTTCAGGGCTTAATTCGGCGAAGTGGGATTTTGGCCAGGTACTTTGGGTTCTGGAATAGAGAAGGAAGACACTGCTACCCGCGGGAGTTATTGGAAGGTTGCTTCTAGATTTTTTAGCGCCTGCTCCCCGGATGCGATTTTAAATTTTAAATTATATTTTCGAAATCGACCTTTAGATGATAGTAGAAAAATTAGTTGAGGCGGGGAGACGGAAGGCGATGCTCAGACACCGGGAATTATGACTGACCCGACGTACTACCTACTTCTATTTTGACACACTCAAATTACTAAATTTTGATTTTACTTGACTCTAATTATTCACCAACGAAGATATGGCAACGGTAATTTACAGGGGACTTGGCTTTTAAAACAATCTTATTAATTTAAACTATTATTTTTGAAATCTGATTTTATGGGGAGAAGTTAATGGTTACAGATAGTAGACTTGCCTGTATGAAGGTATGAGATCCGATGAGGGCCTGCCCGATGCGCTGAACTGAGTTTAATTATAGATTTTAGATATTCACAGAATTTAAGTTCTAGACTGTGTTGGCTGGTGTGCAAATGAATAATTAAATTGGCGGTAGTCGGCCCGCTCCGCCAACGGCGGAGCGGCCGGTGTCTTCTCGACCGTCTTGCTCGGTCGTTGCCAGCCAAAAAAAAAAAACTGAAGATTTCTCTTCTCTATATAAAAATATTCTACCTTACTCGATTTAAAATTAATTAGGGACGTGCGCGACTTGTCGCCTATATACGGTAAGATGTTCGATGTATCGCGTCTACTGCGCGATGACAACTTTAATTGATTTGATTATTTAGACTATTTAAATTAAAGTTTGTTTACAATAAAACTAGGCCCTAACACAATAAAAAGCGCAAATTCGCGTTTTTGGCGCGTACGAGGTCTCACATACATACAGATCGACGATATATGTATATGTAATTTTGCTCTCATCCATAAGAGCGATACACCAGATACTGAATCTCCAAGTTCGCGCTGTTCCATCCTTCACTTTTATTGGGGCAATAAATAAAGTTTCAAGTCACTTAACTTCATTGAAAGTAAATCTTCAAGTTCACCTTTCGCCGGGCGGTTTTGTGGCATCGCTTACTTGTATACCTAGATATAGAAGAATAGAAGAGCTCACTTAACTTTAGGGCTAGTCTAGGTCAGAGGTCGGTAAGGTCGGTAAGTAATGAGCAAGTAACGTAAGTAAGATGTGTCATTATTTTACAAGAAATTATAAATAGAAATTTTCAATTTCAATATTGCACATTTTATCGTGTGAGAAGAAGTTTGGCTTGTATAAATAAATTAAAAGTTTAATAAGCACATCACAAGTTAATTAACTTTTTGCTACAAAGACATTAAGAATAAGAAAATAGATATTAAATACATAGACATTAAAATTAACAAGGAGAAAAAAATACGAAAAACTAGCAATTTGCGATCTAGAAAAAGAAACAATGTATATTTGGTGAGTCATACATTATATACGTCAGAAAAGCTAGCATATGTCGCTAGACCGTCGGTATATAAAAATTTTGCAATCACATTCTCAATCACATTCGCGATTACATTTTCAGTAGTCTTTCGTTTTTAAAAGTCGTCCTAAAACATATGTCCCAGATAAGACGTTTTTCTTACTAGTAGATATAATTCCTGTATAGATTAAACGCGATAGTATCTCTATCTCGCAATAGTTCTATTTTGTAACATTTTCATATGGTTCTATGTTATATTTAGCTTAAGATTTTTTTTAATTGTTTTTCCTTATTTCCTTGTATTTATTTATTATGAATATAAATATCTACCATGGCCACGCAGGATGGATGGCGAAAAATAAATATTTCAATTACTTTTCAATTTATAATATACCTACATTTTAAAGTGTCACTAAGGCTTGGCGCAAACGAACATTCGCCACAGCCACAAGTGGCCAGGGACACGTAGCTGACACGCTTTTTCATAAATTTTGTATGGACTTGTCGCCCACAGATGTCCGGTGACCGCCACACGCGACCTCTCGCTCGCACTCGCCAATCGCTAGGCTACGTGTCGCACTCGACAACCACCGGTGACTGTGGCCGGTGGTTCGTTTGCGCCGAGTCCTAATGTGATTTACTAAAGTTAATAATGTTATAAACTGATATTTATGAAAAATTACATTTATTATAAAATACTTTTATTGTATTTTGTTTACATGAAATAATCTAAACTAGGCTTCTAATCTAGGTATTGGGGCATGATTTTTGAAACGATATAGAAAATATCGTGTACGAGATGACGTCAAATCTCCATCATTTCCGCATTCCACGTTCTAATTTCAATAAAAAACAATGAGAATGACGTCATCGTGACGTCATCCCGTATACGACATTATATCAGTCGATTCTTAATTCACCCCCCTATAGTAGTCGTTGTCTACTATTATGGCAAAAAGTCATTGCCATAATAGTTTAGGTACTGGCCGTTACACAAATCAAAACTCAAAAAGTACTCCACTCTGGTTGGGAATGCTGTCCATAGTAGTCGATAGGTTAGGTTAACCTACCTAATAAGAAAAAACAGATAAATATAATGAAGCAATATTTTTATTTCCTATGTTTATTTAGCTAATAATAGAATAACGTAGAACACATGACATATATTTTAAGTCAACAGGACCAAAAAAAAATATTTTAATTATATTTGCATTCAACTGTTCAAAAAGATTCAACTGTTCATATATTTAATTTTCTTCTGTCTTCTTGGCCAACTTTAGGAGCTCCTGTTTCCTCATAATATATTCGTGAAATTCAGAACAAGTCATGTTGAAATCAAACTTGCAATGAATGATGCTTTCAACCATTTCGATGTGAAGGCGATTACTTCTTCGGTCCACTAGATAACTACTTGGTAAAAGATTCTCTCATCATTCGCATTATGACCAGGATGGCGTATAAATATTGACACATCACAATTAATTTACTTTTCCTCTCCGACACCGATTTCTTGAAATATATTTAACCATTTATCATGCATGTCTTTTTCGGACCTTCGTTATCTTTTAGCTTTTTCATGAAATCCTTGAGGTACGATATTTCTTTAAAGCAACCATAACTATGCCTTTCTCTTGTAGATAAATTGTCGCCCTTTCTACATCCTGCCATTTTGATGAGGTTGTGAGATTCATCCAAGAAATTGATTTGGCCATTGCAAGCTCACCCTCGCCACAGTGCGAGTATACAGTATGATGAGAGAATTTCACAGTATTCTGCTATAGTGTGCCCTCGCACTGCCGCTCTCCGTCGATACTCTCACTGCCCGCGATTTTTGAAAAATAACGCGTCTCATGTATTTCGACTGGGACATTTGATGGGCTAACCGGGACGACCGGGACAGAGTTTCTAAACGTGTGACATGTCCCGGTGTACCGGTACGTATGGCAACCATACCCTATAGTCGGTGAGGTAGTGAATATTTTTAGCATATTTTCCCAATTTGTGAAAGTAATTAATTCTGGTCTATTATTGATGCTAATCGAGAAATTCCGGGTCTAGCAAGGATTATCCTATGTTTGGGTGGACCAGAGGTGCAGTCGAGTTGTACTCATTTTCCGAGTTATAAATCTTTTTCATTCATTAGAGTCGACCATGCACAAAAAAGCAATCTGGCGTATTTAAAGTTGAACGAGCGTGTCTGGCAGGGATTTTTCAACAATTGCAAAAACTGAATAAATCGATTTATTTTTCGGTTATTTCGCCGTTACTATTACACGTTTAAAACTTATAATACAAATTGTATTACAGATTATCGTTTGAAAGATATCTGGCTAATTTAGGAAATCGCGGAATGCGTCTGGCTGAGATCTACACTGAGAAAAAAATATTGGATTGATTCTTACATTACCATTTTTTTATTACGGTTTTATACAGAATAACGACGTTTCAACCGTAATTTTATGGAATTACAAGGAATTTTGTTGAAACCCCATTAGTCGATTATATCCATCAAAATTTTCCATACTTTTAATTAGGCAATAAGAGTATACCGTAGTTTCAACATGATTCATGTGTCCGACTATAACTATACGTATCCTACTACATGTTGTCATGTTACGTATCCTACTACATGTTGCCATGAAGCGAGAACGTAATGATATACCATTTGGTTTTAACATTACGGCACCATAACTACCGCCACGCCAACACCGTTATGCGTCATGTTAATTCATACGTATGGAACACAGTACAAGTAATATACGTAATCTTTGTTGAAACATGCGTATTTCCGGGTATTACTTTCCTTTTTAAGGAAAGTATTGCGGACGCATTTCTGTGTGTCTGGCTGTGTGTATTCTCCAACGATAGCGCCGAAACGCTTCATCTGATTGAGCTGAAATTTGACATGCATTCATGATTTAGTCATGGCATGAGGTGAAAAGAATGTGGTTGCAATCCGTCCATCCTGGGTTGGCTCCCGACGAGGGAACTCCTCAACGGTCACCAGCAGAGACCCAAAATTTTGTATACGCATTTAATTATGATAGCCCCTTCCATGTTCCACCATGACATGTCTGATGAACCCTGAGTTGGCTCCCGATGAGGGAACTCTTCAACGGTCAACAGCAGAGAGCCAAAATTTTGTATACGCATTCAATTATGATAGAATCTTCCAAGTTCCACCATGACATGGTGACCCTGATGTACCCTGGGTTGGCTCCCGATGAGGGAACACCTCAACGGTCAACAGCAAAGACACAAAATTTTGTATACGAGTTTCAATTTCGTTTTCGATTTCGATATCGTTTTCGATTTCGATTTCGGTTTCGGTTTTGGTGGCTGTTGTTTGTAAGGTGTTTCAGGTGCCTGGCAAATTTGCGATACCTATAGATTAGACTGATATTTTTTTTCTAATTCATGTTGCATGCGACTTGACAAATAAAACGATTTTCATTAGTGAGATTTCATTTTCCAGCTCAGCCTACCGAAAACCCCCCTATAAAATACATATCCGCCAATTAGAATTAGTCACTGAATCCTATCGACGTTTGGTGACTAGGAAAACCACTACCGAAAAAAATACTAGCTCACCGACTACTAGAGTCACCGTGATGGGTCGATTCAATCAGAAAGCTTCTCCGCAAAGCACCAGCGGCAAACGAGATGAGTAAGTTGTCGGAAGCGGATATACAAACAATTAATTGAATTGTCGCTTTGTGACAGCTTGGTAAGTTAGAGCATCAGAGCCATCTTGTTTCCCGAAGCAGGCAGAGTTAATTATTCGTCTCAGTCACTAATTTAGGGAAAATGTGTAGCGTTACCATATAGGATTCTTCCAACAATTTCCAACGATTCATTGGGGTATTCTTCAAGCTGCAGGAAATGCCAAAATATTTAAAAAATATCTAGGGGCTCATAGAGGCTAATGCCCTATTTAATTTAAGATCAGCAACAAACCCTCTAAAATAACAGGCAGTGATATTCAGCTTTCAGTTCGATAAAAACTATTTTAAAGTCATGGTAGATAGCTTCCATTCATATGTTAGGAGATTGTAAGGGAATCACCCTTAAACATACATTCAAATTCCAATCAATAGCGTAAATAGCATAAATCACATTTTAATATTCCAGAATACTCACCTTCTTCTATGGCTAATAATTGAATCGTGGCACTGTGGAACACGGCTGCGTAAACAAGTTAAAACCGATCCATTATCTGTGGGAGAATAATAGACACTTTCGAGTAAATAACATAAAGAATCACTTATTTCCTGCGCTTCTATTCATTTAAAATATATTGTAAATCGGTTCTGTTTTACATGTGCAAGAAAACTAAAGAAATCAGTTGTGTCACTTGAAGACTTTCCCGGCAATCCGACAACCCCCCCCCACCCCCGCACGCAAATCCCCTAACCTCCAACCCCTCCCTTCAACCTCCCTCCCAACCCTACCCCAACTCTTTCCCTTCCAAACCTCCCTCTCCTCCTCTCCCCCCTTCTAACCCCCCCCCCCCCCCCCCAACTCCTTCCCTTCCAAATGTCCCTCCCACTCTCCTCTACCCCGCCCCCCAACCTCCCCTCGACCTCCCCCCAACCTTTAGCTCTGTAAGAAAAGATAAAGTTTGAAAAGTTTAGCTCGAGGTATAGACTAAGCAATATAGAAACTATCGATGTATTATATTTCAATACCCACATATACATACCAAAACTGAAATCATAATTTCTGTTTATTAACATATACCTACAAACTTTCTCAATATCGTGACTTATTATCAAAGAAATGTTTCACGGTGATGAAATAAGTTTCGCATACATGGAGTTATATATCTGCTGAAACTCTCATCACACAAGTAATGCCCAACTCAGATGAATGTCAAACTCGAAATAGCTTGTTATAATTTCGTTATTAAATGAAAATTATTTGCATCCAGCAGCTTGTAAATGACAAACTGGTCACAAATGGTATACTACTGCTACAAGCACCTATCTATACTAATATTATAAAGAGGTAATGTGTGTAGTTTGTAAGTTTGTATGTAAGGGATAATATATTCATTAATGGAAAGCTAAATTATCGAGTAGTGATATAGACTATATTTTATTGTTATAGATATTAGTTTTCAATACGAAATCACGTTATTTGTAAGTCAAGTCGGAGAAAATGTACTGGTGATGTGCTTTATCGGCGTGCGCTGACGAAACGGTTTGGTATTTTAAAAACTATGTAACCCCTTGAGTATGATACGACCAAATCTGGTTCTGAAACAATTATCCGTTGAGTATGATACGACCAGATCTGGTTCCGCGTTTTTTTTCACTTTTTTGACGTTCTCATATTTATTCATAATTATCTAATTGTTTTACAAAATGATATTTCAATATTCTATTTCGAAATTATTTGAATAGGCGACTTTTTTCAGTTCGCCAACTTTGTAATATTTATTCATTATTATCTTAATTGTTTTACGAAATAATCTTATAATGTTTTATATTTCAAATTTCAATGCGATCATTTTACAGTTATTATTTTTATGATCCGTATAGTGGTTTACAAGTTATAGTCGTTTTACTCAAGTTCATTTACTAGCGCCGAATTTACAAGCGAAAATGTCGCCGGCGTAAGTGACAGCTGAATTTTTACTTCGCGATTGGAGGGGTTAACAGGAATGTTAAATATGAGTGAAGGCATCCAAATATATTAGGTGCAATAAAATAACGATGGCTCTGGCGAAATATTATTTTATTCTAGGAACTAGGTAATTAAGTATTGTTATGAATTTATCTATCTATGCCACAAGAACGTTGGAATGATATCGCGGAAAGTAATGACAAATTATACTACGTTGCGTCACAGCGAACGTATCAATTGATGGTACTGCGCCATCGCAGTCAGACATAATTAAAAATGTGAGGTCCGCATACGTGAATGATTTGAAGCTGTGGTTCTTTGCACCCGTCCTAAAAATAGGTAAAACAAAAAAGGAGGTAAAACAATCTGGCGCCAAAAGCCTGCTGCCATTCTTAAATGACACGAGGCTTAGCGCAGAACTATAGTAGGTGGCGAATACAATAGATCAGCAATGGTCGCAGTGTTACAAGGCTCATAAAGACCTTAGAAAAGCCCCAATCAACAAATAAAAAAAATAAAAAAATGACCCCAAACATCGCAGCCAACAATGAAACATTGAAAACAACATAGAAACTCTAAAATGGCCTTTATAGTCACCTGATGCCAACTTCACCGAAAATGTCTGGAGATTTATTTAACGGATGAGGTCCCTTTCAGTTTCGAGGTTAAAAACCTCGGTGTCCATATGGACGACAACCTCTCATGGCGGCCACATATTCGAGAAATGCGACGCAAACTCTTCGGCCGATTTCATTCGCTGAAAAGGCTGAAAAATATCCTCCCGGAGGAGAGCAAGATTACGATTTGTCAGTCTGCTCTCCTCCCCCTTCTGGATTATGGATATGTCGCATTTCTCGACCTCACAGAGGAGTTATCCACCAAAGTTGAGCGTCTCCAAAATGTTTGCATTCGGTATATCCATGGCCTCCGAAAATTTGACCACATCACGGAGTACAGAGAGAAACTACACTGGCTGTCGACCCGGGAGAAAAGAGACATGCGAGTTCTCTGGATGCTTTCCAAGATCTTGGATGGCGTCGCTCCCAATTATCTTACCGGCAGATTTACTGCACTATCGTCTCATGAACGCTCTCTGAGATCAAAAACAACCTGCTACTCTCTATCCCTAGTCACAGCAGTGACTTCTTCTCATTCTCTTTCACCGTGCATGGAGCCCGTCTTTGGAATGCTTTGTCGAAAAATGTGAGAACCGCGCCAAGCATAATAACTTTTAAAAACAGACTCAGAGAGCATTTGAAATCCTCCAGATAAATTCCCTTTCCCCTCCCATTCCCCTTCTTTTAAAACTTTAGCGTCCTTATAGGTGTTAGATTATTTTGATGTGGCAAATCTGTTCCCACAAAGAGTAAAGTATATACTTCCTTCTATCCTCTTTTACTTTATTTGTTATACTCTTTATATAGGTTAAGTTATGTAGTCTACTCGTAAATAATGTTCTTAGAATAGTACCTATAGGTTAGCTCTAAAATATTGCCTGCAGGCAATAAGCCCGCCTTTTCTTAAGAATAAAGAGTTTTATTATTATTATTATTATAACTAGCCGATCCGTGCCCACTTCGTTGGGCGGTAAACATTTTTACTTGTGATGAAATTATGAGTGTGGTTCGGTTAGTACTGAGTGCTATGGTTTTTTTCCTGACTGCCAAAAGGAGGGTTATATTTTTACTGCATATTACATACATAAGACATATTACATACATGTAACTCGCTATTAATACGATTAAATTCGTATTAATATCGAGAAGCGAGTTACAACGCCGTCAACTATGTTTTATATCCAATCTGCTAGTCCCGTCATCGACGTCCGGGCTATCGTATCGACCGGTAATCAGCAATCGACACGACTATCGTACATCATCCTTGTTCATCCTTCAGTTCGTCATTCAATACATATGTACGTTGTCCGTTTCTTTATTCCACCATAACTATTAAATGCTTGAACCGATTTAGAACTGTGATATTTTTAGAATCGCTATGTCATTCCTGTTGACATAGAGTACCTAAACTATCCAAATATCAAATAAAGAATTGTTCAAATATCACTAAATTTAGACTACTACCTACATCGTTTTTAGTTTTAAATGAAAAGTCTGATTGACTAGATTCCGAAAACATGCAGATGGATCTAAATGGATAAACACATAAACCACAGGTATTTACCAAAAAAAACATGGTATTTCTTGAGCACCGAGGGAAACGGACGCGTGTGGCGGCGGCTGTCGACGCAAGCCTATATAAAGCGCCCCAAGTGGCACACGATCGTCACAAGATAGCTTCCGCAGGACGAGCAGCCCTAGGATGCCATACTCAGAAAGCCGGGTCAATGGGTCCAGCTGACGTGAAGCCAATTTCCCAGGGGAAGCCGTTACGGTCCTTGAACAAGGGCCGTCGACTGACTCACATAATGCGCAATCGTCTGTTTGTTGTTGTTTTACAGTTTTACTCTTCGTTACTAGGCCTACCGGGTCTATTCCTGACGGCTGCGAAGAGGAAGAACGAAAAAAACTAAACTGTCAAATGATGAATGTCAACACGCACCGCGTCGCATGGCGATTTATATTAAAGACGATGCTTTCTCCTTATATGAGAGTAAGGGGTCAAGGCTTTTACCCTATGACACTCGAGGGGACAAAACGATTCTAACAATAGAACACACTTCTAAATCAATTCAAGCGTTAGAAGTTATGGTAGAATAAAGGAACGGAAAACATAGATAGATGAATCCTGAACACAGAACTTTCCTTTTTTGGGCAATCGTGTAAAAACGTGTATTTCAGCGCGAACAAAGTGTGGTATAATAGTTATGAAATTAAATAGCTCAACTTTTGTCGTCGTGTTAATTTTTCAAAATATTATTGTTCTTGTTATATACTAATTACCGCGTGTTCTCCATTACATGTAACCTATTTCTGTATATTTTCAAGTTGCTGTCTATTTTTGCTGTATATACACAAAATATGCACGCAATATAATACCAGAATTGATCCCGGGATCCCGTATTGTCAAAACCACCCAAATGCTAAGCACCTATAAACAAGCGCCGAGCATCTTCAAACAAACTGTAACGCGGCGTGCGCACGCAACGACTAACCGACCCCCTCTGAAACGGGCGTAAGAGTTAATCTTTTTACACACGCAGATCCAATCTGTCACACAAATAGTCCCAATCTGTCACTGTTTATACTTATTTCGTTGGGCCGTCAAGCACGTTACGGTTGATTAACATAGCAAAGTAAACGTGCTAAATTGACCATTTCACCCATAGTACTATCACTCATACTATGATGTGAGTGGTCAGCTTATGTTAATCCGTTTGCTTTGCGAAATTTGTTTAAAAAAGAGTAGATAGGCTTATAATTGTTGGTTTTAAACGGAAAGATGTCAAGTTTTGCGATGTATCACAAAGCAATTCTAATATGACTATATATTATTTTTTTATTTTATTTCTGTAAACATACAGCGCAAAATATACATACGTGTGCATAAACATAATGTAGAAAAAAAAAGAAAAACATTAGGCCGATAATCGTTTCCTACGAAAGTAACATATTAAGCAGATTTCCGCATATTACACATTTGAATTTCAGCATATTACACTTAAAAATTAATTATAAAATAAACTAAGTTCATATTAAATATAAAAATAAATATAGAAAACCGATGGGAGAGGTAGGGAATTGGAAGTGATTAGGAAGAAGGAGTTAGACGATGGTATGCGTATATGTATATAGTATAAATAAAGATATAGATAGGTCGTATAGTCGATATATAGATACAGATACTTATTGATGTTTATAGATATTTATAGATATATAATAAATATTTATGGATATTTATAAATATTTGTAGTAGCTACTGATATGTTGCATGAAAAGTATAAACTAAGTACGATAGGTATTTACAAGCTCGTTAGGTGCAATTGATTGAATAATTCTTTAACGAACGTCGGTTGGTTGAGGTTGAAAATGTCGATGGTGGAGAATCGAGAGTCGTACGTGCACATCAGCCTATAAGCGATGGAATTTTTCCCGTAGTTGGTATTGGCACGAGAGACCTCAAACGTGCGTAAATTGCGAATTAATCGCGGAGGAACGAAAAAACGTAAGTTTTCAACAAGGTATGGACTATCTATGGTATTGTGGATAACTTTGTGTAACAGTACCATATCAGCCACAGTGCATTATATAGTCATAATTATCGTATTTACTTGCATTATTGTCTGTCAATGTACGAATGAAGGAATAAACTTTACCGTTCTTATATTCATAGAAACAATCTCAATATTAGTGATGAACCGAATACCGAACAGTATTCACTTAAACCAGATATCTGACAGTATTTAAAGTATTCGGTATCCATCGGATCTAAGTATCCGATTTACGAACCGAATATTCGATGGGTAAACAATCATAGACGCGTAGAAATAATCTGTTGAGGGTCTTCTTGTTAACAGTCGCACTCACAATATCTCTGAAATGTCTTGGTACAAAATAAAAATTTAACTTTTTTTTGTTTTGAATACGAAGTATCTGTCTGCAATAAAATACTTTTGTGAAAATAAATTTAATATAAAAGCTATTTAGTCCAAGGATATAGGGGTTTTCTCAGGAAAAAAATCAGGAAGTATTTTTCTCAGCGGTTTTATATGTATTTTTGGACGCTAAATCCGATTTTCATCTTTGCGACCTCGCCAGAGGTGAGCTAACTTTAGGATTCGCGAAAAACCACAAAAACATGCATATAATTTAGTTTTTCGCTTATAATTCACGAATACAGCATTTTCTGATAACAACTATTCAGCAAAAAATTAGAGGAGACAAATTTCCTGCAATTCATGCTTACAAACTTAATTCCTCCGTTGTACCGAACCGCCGCTAAAGTGCGCTCAAAATGGTCATTTTTTCACCTAGAGAAA
The DNA here is from genome assembly GCA_944548615.1 of Micropterix aruncella. Taxonomy (NCBI): domain Eukaryota; kingdom Metazoa; phylum Arthropoda; class Insecta; order Lepidoptera; family Micropterigidae; genus Micropterix; species Micropterix aruncella. The sequence continues at coordinate 25,868,693 of OX155957.1, forward strand.
AACGCAAAAAATGGCATTTTGAAAATGCGGTAAAGTGACAAAAAACGACCTTTCTTGAGCGAGCCTTAGCGGCAGTCTGGTACATCGAAGGAATTCAGTCTTTAAATATGAATTGTAGGAAATTTTGTCTATTACATTTTTGTGCTAAATAGTTGTTATCAAAATATGCTTTTTTCGTGAATTATAAGCGAAAAACTAAATTAAATGCATTTTTTTGAGGTTTTTCGTGATTTCTTAAGTTAGCTCACCTCTGGCGAGGTCGCAAAGTTAAAAATCGGATTTAGCGTCTAAAAATACATATAAAACCGTTGAGAAAAATACTTCCGGATTTTTTTCCTGGAAACGACAAGCTTCGTCGGTTTTTTTCCTGGAAACGTTAGTCTTCGAACGTTCATGTATTTTCACATTCAAATTTGGATCTGGCGGGTTTTGTAATGAAGTTTAGTATCGGACTGATTTTGTTACCAACTTCAGGCTATGACGTCACCAAAATACAGGGAGGATAATAAATTCGCTATTAATTGCCATGAGAGTTTTTCGATGATTTCTTTGCTCTGCTTGATTGGTACGGATATGGTGGCGTTTGAAAACCGTTTGTCGTGGATTTAACGGAGTTTGAAATTTATTGCTTTTTGTAAATACTATTTGGAATCTGGCGTTGTTTCCAACTGAATAAAGTTTTTGGGGCAGAGAACTCCAGTGAGACAAGACCATAGGTAGTAAAAACGTATTTATTTTTACTTTATCTGGCGTAGTTTGAAGTTAGACTACATTTACACGTATATTTAGATGAGGTTGCGGATATTACCATCGAACAGAAAGGATGCAATTTGTGTTATTCTATTCAATCCAAGATACACATGCTCTTTTTTGATTTGGAAATTACCTCTTAAATTAATAGTTATTTTGTTCACTTCTTCCAACTTACCGGAGCAGCGCATACTAATTTACCATGACCCGTATGGCTCTTGTGGCCCGCATAGACCAGATTGACCACCACCGTTTGCGGTGTTTGATGCCTATACCAAAGCGCGTGTGAACCACCACTGACTTCGGTTCCTATACCGTATACCGAAGTCAGTGGTGGTCCCACCGGGGGCGTCGTAGAAGAGGAAAACACAGAATTATCATCTGATGAAAGGTTTACTCTAGACTGCAGGCGAGCAGATGCGACTGTTGATGGTAATTGTGATTACATCGATGTTTGCTTATAAGAGTAATGTGTCTGTTACTTGACTCCATAAATAACTTTGCGGGGGGCAATGCCGCACGCGGCAAATTAGAATTGCTCTTTCTTGCGGGTCAAACGAATTATATATTGTGACGTCGTCTCTATACTACGCCCCACAGATATCGCCTTACTTGCGACAAAAACTTTTAAAACCTCGTATAAGCATTGAAAACATTAGGATTTAAACATTAAACGCAGTAAACATTAACATTATAGAAATAAAGTAAAAACCTAAAAGCGGATATATCATGCTCTTTCGGCAGGCAATATACGATTTCTGTTGGTACCACCTCGATAAAGGTTATTCCTAGTGAGGTGGTAAACCACAAACTATCATTTCTGAATCTCTTTCCGAGTTAGGAAGTAAATTGGAAAACTGTTCAATTAATTATGAAATATTAGGCTAAGAGAATGTTTTTGTAACTAAATGTATTTTTATGGACCCGGTGACTCCCTAACATCCCTTGCGGGACCAACGGCCGACTCCCCAAATTTCCAGGTTATAATTTTTTATATGTCAAATTTCAATGCGATCATTTTACAGTATTTTTTTTATGATCCGTAGAGTGGTTTACAAGTTATGTACGTTTGTATCAAGGTCGTCGACTCGTGTCGATTTTACGCGCGAAAATGTCGCGCGCAAAAGTGGTAGCTGAATTTTTACTTCTCGAGAGGAGGGGTTAAATAAATAAAATAAAATTTTTGCAAACGCATGAATTAAAAGGCATAACTTTTGTAATTTATGATAAATACGAGGTCTAGTCTAATTACCAAATATGATTACATTTATTAAGGAATTACGATAATTTGACTATCCAAATTTCAACATTGCGGTCAAATGTAGTAGCAGTTGATTACCATCAAATGCATCACATCACTAAATGTGCGTGGCAAACGCTAGTCTGATCAATATGGCGTTTATATTATTTTGAAATCCATTTATAATTCATATTTTACTATTTTACTAGAGTTGCATGTTCCAGCCTTAATATTTTTTTTATGAAACCACTAAACCCTGTTACAGATTTTTTTGGAGGCGACGCGACGCCGACGCCAGCGCCTCTCATCAATCAACCTTGTTTACTCGCCGGAGAGCCATCGAGCATTCATCACGACGAAAAGGCGTACCGTTTCAATAACGAGCACCCCGCTGCAGTTGAAATAATATTCCAAACCCGTAAAGTAGGTCACGTCGATGGCCAATTTCACAAATCTCATTTGTCAGCTTTTGGCCATATAGAAATTTTAATACCAAACAATCCAGGAAAAATTGCCTACTGATGAACCAAACCAAGAAAGAGAGTCACTTAAAAATACAGTGTAACGTACTCAATCCCATTTCACATTTATTATATTACCACAGTATAATAGCACCTAGTAAGTTCACTCAAGAGCTACAAGGTAATGCGGGAAGAGGGTGCGACGGAAGTGGGGCAAGGGGTAAGTCATGTCGCACCCTTAGGCCCATAGTTACGGCGCTGTGGGCTGTAACGCGCTGTGGGCGCAGTTTGTATCCTCTCTTACTATTACTGTGTTTTTGTGGAGATTTACGAGTCGACGCCACATGGTATTCTCAAAACAAATCGGTGGCATAATAGCATCTGCGTCGCCGGGGCACCGTAAATGTGGCCGGGACGATGCTTCAAAAAGAAGACGAGTAATCATATTACCATTTGTGGTAGCCGTTAAGATTCCTGACGTCACTTGCTTTGATTTCAATTTTGATCATAAGAGAAGCTACTGTCTGGTATACTGTGATATTACGATGTTCACCTCATATCTGATTGGACTTAGGAGTATTGTTGTGAATTTTAATTTATTACTGGACTGGAGTTTCATTACTTATACTCTTTCCGAGATTATTTAAGATTATTTGTAGCTGTTTAGAAAACTGTCAACAGTGTACTTTAGAAGACCTATAAACACATAATACAAATAATTTCTGTCCCGTATTTCTAAACTACATATTTTGATATTATTTATATCTAATTTTTGCATTTCTTCGTATTTAATATTATTTCTAGCGCCTACCCTAATATTATGTGCTCCTATTATATACGCTAGCGACAGTAAATTATTTATTTGTATTTGTTTTCCGTTATTTTTTGTAGCCCAAGACATATTATATTTACATACATACGCATTCCTTGAAAATATAGTTTTAGATATTCTAGCTTATTATATGCTTTGAAACCCTGTATGTTGTAATTTATGATGAAGAAGTTATTTTTTATTGTTTCGTCGTTATTGCTGTCCATTTTCAACGGGTTCTTATTACACGATTGCCCAACAAAAAAGGAGTGTAATGTTGTTCATCTATTTATGTTTTCCGTTTTATATTTCCCCATAACTTCTAAACGTTTGAACCTATTTGGAAGTATGTATGTAGTATTGGTAAAATCGCTATTTCATCCCGAGTGTCGTATGGTAACTGTCAAAACATCAATTAAATAGTTGTATATTTATCGAAATCACCAAATTTCAATAAATTAACATAAATACATCGTGTTTAGTGTCAAATGTATGGTCTGATTGATTACATTATGAAAATGAACATGTATCTATATGGATAAATACATAAACCATAAATATTTCATTAAAAAACATAACAAATAATTAAAAATACAGTAGTTCACTTTTTGTAACGGTCGATTTTTTTATTCCTTTTAATATATTATATTTACTTGTTTTTCATGATAACCGGGGAACGATTTCGTCGAATGCGCTAAAAATTTCGGTTTCCATAATAGGTGTATTTGTTGTGCAGGGTCGTCTAGTATAATAATATAGGCAAGTGAAAGTAAGGGCGCGAGTGTCGGCCCGCTGTAAGATTAACCTGGTTATCTCGCGGTAAGGCTTCTAACTTGGTTCTCACGGGCGAGTGGCGTAACTAGACAGTGGACTGTTTTCGTCCGAAGTCTTCTGCGCTCACCTCACAGTAGGTAGAACGATCTAATATAGTTAAAACTTACTGAGGTGACGGGTTCGCCCTTCGTAGTTGACAGCTCTAGTTGTTGTTGAAACCAAATAACGAGGAAAGTTGCTGCTGGCGTAGTTTACTGTTCTCCCTCGACTAGCTAATTTTCCGAGTTCGATTGCTTGCATTTAATCAACATAGGAAGTTACTCAGATATAGTAGTAATGTGGGACATAAAAACTATTTTAATCTTAATCTTTTACAGCAGTACTATAAAAAAACCTGGTTCTGCTCATTGATGAAACTTATCTTGGTATCCTAAACTAAGTGAGGTCCATCGTAAAGTCTTTGCAAATCCCCATTCTTTTGAACGGGTGCAGAAATTCCTACTCTTTGTATTAAACGCCAAATGGCAGAACCTTTTCTATTTTCGCTAAGCTGATGTGGCCTAAGTAGACTCGAAAAAGGAGGTACTCTATAAGCTGGAAAGGATTCAAAACACGTTTATTTGCTTGAGAAGTTTGTTCCCTGGAGAAGTTTGATCACATATCGACCTTTCGCAGACAAATGGAGTGTCTCCCCATTAGACTATGTCAGGTTTTGCACATACTCACCCTACTCTTTCGTATCTACATTCAAACACGCTTTCTTATTTGTATAATCTCGCCTCTCTGATTTCATCCTAAGGCCTTTCATTACGCTTTTAGGAAAATCTATTACTGTCTATACCTCACTATTCGTCAATTTTCATATACAGTTCAATTACAGTGCAGGCAGCCCGAATCTGGAACTCCGTGATTTTGCCCCTGCGATAAATTGGAAACCTGAAAAGGTTTTAAAAAAGGTCTAAAGAGATATTTGCTCGACCTATGAATACCCCTCCCCACCGTAGTAATAAAAGAGCAACATAAAAAAACTCGTCAACATTATTAAGCGTTAATAATCAGGCAGGCAATCAATCAATTACCTACCTACCATACTTTCTAAAAACGTCTTTTCAGTTCAGCCGCCATATTAACAATTAATTTACAGTACCGCTCAAATCTATTTTGTCACCCATTTTAAATATACTTATTACATAAAGCTTATTTAAATATTCCTGTTTTGAAGCACATTGGTGTATTTTCACAAGTTACATTTATATACCTCATAAATTAAATTTAGCGCATATTACCCACTATGATAAATCCCTATAATAAAGGTACAGTACATTAATAAATTTTCAGGTATAAGAGGGAAATTTAAATATTCTGGGAAGAATTTATTCATTTTATTGTAGGTAGCCCCTAATTATATTTCCTCATTATTTATTTAGGCGGACAACGCCTAAATGGGCTTTAATACTAAAATATAATTAGGGCTACGTACGATAATATTATTTTAAGAAATATGTAACATATAATTTAAAGTATATAATTTAAAAAATCTGGGAAAATGTATTCATTTCATTGTACATAGGTAGGTAGCCCTAATAATAGTTTCTCATTAAAGTTTATTTAGGCGACCAATGCCTAAATAGGTTTAAATAATAAAATATAATTGGGGTTCCCTATAATAATATTAATTATTTCTTCTAAGTATTGTTAAATGGGATTTTATTCCTTAACTTTCATTAATATCCCATACCTTCATTTTAGTAATTATTGCCTACTAGGTAATACGCTCTTAAAGATTTTTGATTTAAGAGCGTTTTGAATGCACTTCCGAGAAGTACTCAAATGTGTTTAAAAACAGGATTTAAATAAAATATTAGAGCGGTAGTGTACATGGGTATGCCGCGTCAAAGACATACGACTCATGGTTACTGTCAAGGGTACCCAAAGGCTAAATATTTTTGCATTTTATTCTTAACTAGATGACCCGGTGAACTTCGTACCACCTAAAATTGATTTGAGTGTAATACGCGTTTATTTATCCTAATCAACCTTCCAAATCCAATTCATTGAAATCTATAATATGGCCAAATCATGTACGGTTTAAGTTTCGTTTGGTGATTAAATGAAAGTCGTTTGTAATTAAAATAAATTCAATGTATTAATTTTTTTTTTTAAGGTTTAATACTTTATTCATTTCAGTTTTGTACATTTAGCCCCATTGTTATCAATGTTATAAGTAACTCGGAAAAATTGAACACCGAAATGCAGCTAATGCTCATTGCCCACCTAACTAGGACTAAACTGTCCCGTATCTAGGCGGGTCAGAGTAATTAAAATAAGTAATACAACTTATGTAACAATTAGCCTAATTATCGTGAAAAAACTTTTTATTTTTATAATAAATGAATGTACTTAATTATTTTTTTTTATTATTTTAAGATTGAATAATATATAATTATAAATAAATAACATTATAATACAAATCAAAACACTAAATTTGTACGAATAATACATTGTAGGTAATACAATATGGCAAATACACATATACGTAAATACGATATCAATAAATAATAAATGATTATATGGTATAAACATATTTATAATTTAATAAAATATATAAATACAATTATAAAATCACTGCTAAAAAATATGAACTAAAAATATGATGTGATGTAGCATATATCAATTTATCTGTATTTTCTCTGCAGTCAGATTTAGTCTCGAAACCATTTCTCTGTACAAAACGAGATATTTTTCTTCCCATTTTCTGATAAGATAGGAGTGGCACCATTCCCGCCAAGCATCGTTTATTTCTAACATTCCGTGTGATGGCTTCACGTATTGGCACCATTACCGAGGAAATGGTTTGTATCAGAGCATTTTTGAATACTAATAAGCTATTTCGTTTTTTTTGCTATTTACCGAAATGAAGTTGTAAATCATCATCATTATAAAATAAACTACCGCAGACTGGTGGACAATTGTTACCAATATCATTTGATTATAAAGAGTATTAGATTAATCAATGCCGAATTATGTACGTTTTGGCAGTTATTAAGTTGTGATGTTACAACATTGATTCAGATTTCGAGGCCCTAAAGTTCGCGTCTACATAGTATGTATTGATTACAATTATCTAATGCATATTATCAATTGCGTAATTATAATTAATGCATTAGTCCTCTGTTCAATACAAAATAAGGGGTGCAGTCAGAAAAATAGTGGATTTATTCTTACATTACCATTATGTTATTACGGTTTTATACAGAACTAGCTATTGCCCGCGGCTTTGCGTCGGGTAAAGTTTCGCATCGATTTGTTAATTTAAGCAGGGTGGCAGTTATTTGCCTTTTTAGACGCTACATTTAGATATATAGTGCAAGGCCCCCCTTAGATGCACGCTGCCTATCTTGTATACGTACGCGTCTTGTTCCTTCGGCTTCCGCTGAACGCTGACCTTGCTGGGCCAGCAGCCGCCGCCGCCTGCTAAATATTTCGAGGTGCTTGCGCGCGTAATAATTTCATGATATCTCTATAACTATAACACCTGAAAACTTACAGTAAATGGATAATTTTATCTCTATTTAATGCCCGTGGTAATAGATTGATTTATTTTGATAAGCCTTCTTATTTTATTGATAATGTCTTCAACAAACACTGCCTACTTATTTTTCCTTTTTTTTTGAGACATAAAAGAGTTATTGTAGCTTAAATATAAAAGTTGGATATATGCTGTCGCTGATTTTTTTATAGATCTCTTTGAAGCCGATATTTTTGTCATGTGTTGTTTTCACGTATAGAAATAGAAATAGAAATATATTTATTGTCCGAAATTGTGGTGGTACATTTATTGTCCGAAATTGTGGTGATAATGCGTAAAACTATGTCTCTCACAATTACCTGTTATTAAAACAGATTGACAAATTTACTTATCTGCTAAATTTACTTAACTCCTAATTATAATATCTTATTAAAAAAATGTTATTATTTCACTATATTATTATATCAAACCATTTCGTCAGCGCACGTCGATAAATCTACTGGCCAGCTCATTTTTCTCCGACTTGATTTACAAATTTCATATTGAAAACCTATATTTATTACAATAAAGTATAACCTATACTATTCGTCGATAATGGAGCTTTTTATTAGCAAAAAAAAATTTAAATCGAGTATGTAGTTTCGAAGATTACCATACAAACTTTCAAACTTACAAACATTACTTCTTTATAATATTAGTACCTATAGATATAGAAAACGATGTTTCAATCGTAATTTTGTTCAATTATAAGAAATTTTGTTGGAACTCCATAACTCGATTATATGTATCAACATTTTCCTTACGGTTAATACGGATATAACAGTATAATCTAGTTTCAATATGATTTATGTGTCCGGATTTAACCGTACGTATACTACTACATTCTGTGTTGTTAGAAACCAGATCCCACCGTTGCGACATCATGAAATAACATTATGTTTTAACATTACGACACGGTAAATACCGTCACGCTAACACCGTTACGCGTCATGTTAATTCATACATATGGACAGTCCGAGTAATATACGTAATCCTTGTTGAAATATTCGTATTTCCGTGTATGACATCGTTATATTTTTCTCAGTGTGGACATGCATATATCATAGAAACGTACCACACCAAATTAACAAAACGATTGTGGGCGAAAATAAATTGCAGGCTTTACACTGGCCACCCATTGCGAAAACTCGTTTAATTTTCGCCAGTCCTTTGTTCTAGTACAAAAACAACGAAATTGATGGCAACGGGGTACGGACGCTGAAAATATCTACTAGGTAGTGAAACCTAGGCGTTTCATTTGTCCTCGAACAGTATATCCGAATAGGCGACATAAAAACCTCTCGCAGTAATTAAACCTCTGTAGAATAGTGGGTGGTCCAAAAAACTATATGTATCAAATGGACAAAGTTTCTGAAAACGACATGGAGAGGTTAGGACAGTGGCAAAATAAACATACAAAGTATTTACTTACTTATATACAAGCATTGATTATATACGGTATATATGTATATGTGTATATATGTACTTCTAGGTACATTTCGAGGTTATGTGTAGTTTGACATTTCATATAGTTTAACCACAAATTGTAGTTGTCTCAATTGTAGTTAAAGTTGACGGAGGCACGACTAAAGTTTTTTTCTTTTTCTTTCAAGCTCACAATAATTTAAACGTCGATGTTACGTGATAGAATCAGTAAACGAGCAAAAACACTAGTCTGAGTACAATACGCCTCTTGGGAGACGGTACTGAGACATGTCCCTAGGTTATTTAGTTACATTACATTTTAATCGTGTCCAATTGACGCCTAAAGACCGCTCTTGGACGTGTCAAAATAATTGGGTTAGGTAGTAAGTCTCGTTACAACTCTTTACTGAACATACATAGGTAGTCAAGAATTAACTACTAGATTGTCAAACTGTAAATATAAATAATCAAAATAGAAGCCTAATACTTGAAGTAGTTAGTAATTCGAAAAGATACGTAGTAAAATTGTTCATCGTAATATTTAAATCGTCAGTAAAATGTTAAATAATCAAATTAAATCTGCGTTATGCATTTTAAACTAAAAGTACAGATATACGACCATATAAAATAATCAGATAATAAGGCTCTACTTTTTTAAGTAATTTAACAGGGCACAATATTTGAAAAATCATGGCCCTCAAATTCGACCAGATTAGAAAGGGTGGCCTATCAGCATATCCTTGATGTTTTTTTTTTTGAGTTTTATGTCCTCCAGTAGTGTAGTATTACTATTCTCACATTGCTGTGTTGCAATATAAACATTTTCCCCAAAACTTTGGGTCTACACTTTCTGCCCAGTAAATAAATAATTTTAACATATTAATATTGCCATAATAATAGTCTGTAAGTAATATTAACATTTTAATAATTTTTTTATTTTATACCGTGGGCGTGTTTAGAGCTATTTATTCAGTGCACCTCCATAATGTTATACCACAAAAGTTGCCATATTGAACATAATAATCAAATTTAGGATCTATGAGTGCCATCTACGGGTTACGTTTCGTAGTCTATATAATCAATGATATTGGGCCCGATTGGGTTTCTTTGTGAACTAAAACTGAAATTACTTTAAGCGAACGAGATATAGCAATACGTTAGAGCTGAATATGAAACGAACGATTATCGATAAAAACTACCTGTCGAACTTATATCCGCCCGAATGAATTTGAACACATTTCGTGCCGTGTTAGATTCAGATGCTTCATCTTTGGAAAAAGTGACAACCGTTAATTTCACATTCCGCTCTAGCGTATTGCCCCGTCTCGTTCACACGAACTAATTTCCGATTTTAGTTCACGAAGAAACGCGATCGAGCTTACTACTCAATAAAATGAAAACGAAAATAAAATATTTTGCCTGCTTATTTTCTCGTCAAATAAATCTTGTGACGTTATTTAATTTATAATTTCACCAGTGTTTTGGGTAATACTCAACTAGAACCTCAAGAATAAGGGAGAAGTATTGTTCCTCGTCGGTTTTCAGCTTAGCAGATCGTTGACCATCGTAAGATCCAAGATCATACCGAAATCACCCTAAAACAGGCTAGTCCCAGTTGGGTGACAGAAACAAATAAGCAAAAGGTTAAGGTTTTGCCATTCGGTTCCTGTTATTTTTATAAGCTAATCAATGTTTCATAGTAATTAATTCTTAAATAAATAAATAAATAAATAAATGTTTATGTTTCCGTCAAATTTTGTTCTAGGAATGGTAGGATCTCTCGAAACGCGTCGATATGTTTCCCTTATTTTATTTGCATATACATGAATTCAAGAAATTAGCTACTTTTTTCATCCGAATTTCAACCGCTTCATTCCTATTCTTTGAAAGGTTATCTTTTGCTTGCGTCGTTGCCATCGAGGATTGACGAGATCGATAAACTTCGCCAGGATGAAAAGAGTGCCGAAAGCTGAAACGCTCTTTATAACAATTTTAATTAAATTTTATTGCTTCCTAAAGTTTTGTAGTTTGAAATTACTTGGCTTTGATGATATTTCAAATGTTATTATTTGCTTGTTAGGACTTAGTTATCTGTTCTTCTCTTTCTATTTTATTCTATTACCTCAGTCAATTTTAAACCTATAACATTTTGTTTTTTCATACTTCTTATTAGGATAGGTCATCAAAAACGTAAGAGACAATGTATCCTTCGCCACCTCACTCTAATCTCTCAATTTTCTTTCTCCCAAGAGCAGTTTCTTCTCTCTCTGTGGATTTTACTGTGGAGAATATTAGCAATTGCCTGTGTAATAAGTGTTATAAATGTAATAATTCAAATTTCTCAAACAGCTTGTCCGAGTTGAGCCGGCAGGCTTACTGTTTATTACTTCTCGGAAAATATATACCAGCTTTTGGGATCGTGTGAATTGTATCACTTGAGCGGGTGACTATCACCATAGGATGGGCCAGAAGTTTTGGTAGATTCGAAAAATTCATTAAAGAAAACAAAATAATAGTACTAAAACAAATCTGTAATTACATTAAAATCGAAATTTGGAAAAAATATTTTAAAAAGATAACATCATCCAGATGTTGCACACTTTACTTCGAATCTGCTCCTCAAATTGTTAAAAACTCTTTGGGACATTGCACGTGGAATAGCGGCTATTTCTTCTCGGATACTGACTGATCTTTAACTGGGAAATCGTGGTTATATAATTGCAGTAAACTTGACTTTTTATATTTCCCTACAAAAAGAAATCTCGTGGAGTCAGATCTGGACTAATAGGTCATGAAATATCCCCTCGGTGCGATATGAGTTTCCCAGCAAACATCTCGTTTAAGACTGTCAATGAGCATGTCGCACAGTTATATCAAGCACTGCCTAGTTAGGAGTGACGAAAAATCATACTGTAAAAATAATTCCTAAATAGCATTTTGTTAATAAATTAAAAAAAAAAATATGATTCAAATTGTTACAGTTGCGGGACAGCATATCCTCATAACATGATCGTGTGTCGGTGGGAATTTACGATCGTGAACGGCATCGTTGATAATAATCAATAATGCCGACAATAATCAATAGTCCTTTAGTCATCCAAAAATGTAAATACAGTTGGATATGCCATAATCCCAATGATTTTAAACACAATAATCACAATATAAATGTAACAAATAATTTCTTTTTTTCAAATGAGATAAAATAATAATAAAAATAACCAAAAATCGGACAAATTAAAAGATAAATGCTCAATAATGCTATACGTAAAACGACAATAATCATAATGAATAATCAAATATTATCAATTTATTGCTACAAGGTTTACCTCGTATTTTTTAACATAAGGATAATAGAGGTATATTAGAGATGTAATATTATTTTTAATAATAAATATATACCTATATTAAAGGTATTGTAATATTTCCTCGGGGTCATCTATCTTATAAATAGCATGTGTTATGAGCCAGTGTTTAACTCTATATTCGAATATTTTTCGTTTTAAATCTCGTATTGTCATTGGGAGGTTATAAAAGAGTTTAAAGGCCAAATACACAAACGACTTTATGTGACTGATTACGTGTGCGAGTAATTCGCGTTGGTTTTCTTAGTTAACACCAACTCTTTCAATCGTTTTACTATGGTTATGAGTTATTGTGGTAATCGATTCTTTCACGGATAGGAAATCTCGACTTGTAAAGCTGTAGCAAGATTAGATAGTAAAATTGCTAGGACCTAAGGACTAAATGTGTGTGAACAGTCTTGTTTGTGCGTTGTCTACACTGGTTGTATGTATCCTATATTAATGCCACACAAGGAAAAGTTATTAACAAATATATAATGAAGTGTATAATTTTATTTAGGAGTTCTTATTTAAAATAAGCACCCAGAGTATTTGTTTATTAAGTTTTTAAAATCATGACTCTCAAATTCTGGAGTGGAGGGTCGCCAATGTGAAATTTTTGCCCTGGCTCGGAAAAATCGGAGATCAGGAACTGAGAGAGGTTAGGGGCAAAATTAAACGTGTTCACTTGACCTTATAGACTCTGAATAAACGTTCAAAGTTGGCTAAATATGGTTTATATATGTACTTTATTAAGGTTTGCTTATTAATCTAGCGCCAGTCTGACCTCGAATTATTTGGAAAGGGGTTTATGAAAAAGAAAATATATAGAATGTATTTTTTAACCAAACTGTAGACCTTGTATAGGTACGTGCATTTGTCTCAGCAGATAATTTCACTATAATCAGTTGTTATAGAACCATGTTATAAATTTATAATTTAAATATATACGTGGATGAATACGAGCAGTTAAATCCCAAAAATTACAAAAATAATGTCGATTTCTTTTATCCAATATTTTTAGCCAATTTACTTGCCAGTTTTTTACCTTTGGAGATCTTAACACCAAGAACGAATGAAACGTGAAAGAGTTTATTCTAAATTTTAACAAAGCTCATGACCCACCCTGCTCTGAAAGTGGCACATCCCGTTTTAGGAAATGAGACTATTATTCTACCGACCTGTGAGAATTCGGAATTCTACTATTGTGAGGGAAGCTCTCTAATTCAGTACCTAATGAGGTTGGGACAGAAAAAGCAAGCGGAAATAGTAATTTTTCTTTATACGAGAATGAAACAGAAGATTCTTCAGCGTATTTTAAAATAAAAAGTCTAAGTAATAAATAATTCGATAGAAACAACGCATTTTTTGCATTATTATAATCGCATTTACAAATATTCTTAAGTTGTATTTTATTTTTTATGGATTAAATACGCTGAATATATACAAACTTTTAGAATGTATAAGTATAGCATTGTTATTAACCCCACAAATGACTGGCGATTAGCTCGGGTTTGCCTACGGCAAAATGTATATAAATTTATATTTACATTTACATTTACATAGAGCGGGGTTTACTATAGAGCTATAGAATTACTATAGAGCGGATTACTATAAAGCGGCGCACATTTACATTTATATTTACATTTATATAAATTTATATACATTTTGTATACATTTTGCCAAGGCATCCATTACGGCAGGTGCTGTGACAACTAGCAACGCCGCCACTGCTCCATACAGACCTCGAAACGAGGACTGGAGTAGGGCTGCTAGAATCATAAGGCCCGATCAAGTTAAATGGGCCGTAAAATCCTTTAAACCTTACAAATCATGCGGGGACGACGGAATCATGCCCGTGCTTTTGCAACAGGGTATCGACATTCTAACCCCATATCTGGTTAAAATCTTCAGAGCAAGCTATGCCTGGGGACATATACCAGAAGAATGGACCAAGGTCAAAGTGCTATTCATACCCAAGGCTGGCAGGAAGGACTACGCACTGTCAAAGTCCTTCAGGCCAATTAGCCTAACATCCTTTCTACTGAAAGCGATGGAAAAGATACTGGATAGCTATATCAGGGAAAAAATCCTAACGGTCAAGCCTATCAGCTGTAACCAACACGCCTACCGCAGAGGCAAATCCACGGAAACCGCTCTGCTCTACCTAGTAGACAGAGTGGAAAAGGCGTTGGAAGACAAACAAATCGCAGTATGCGCATTTTTAGACATTGAGGGCGCCTTCGACAAAACCCCAATTAAATCACTGGTGAAGGGGCTAGAGTCAAAACAAGTTGACAACACCACAACCAGATGGGTGAAAGCGATGCTCTCAAACCGCACGGCCAAGGTAGCTCTTCACGGAACAAACCTTGAAGTCACCACTACAAGAGGCTGCCCGCAGGGAGGCGTACTCTCGCCCCTACTATGGACTCTTGCAATAGATCAACTCCTGCATAGGATGGCAGAGGCCAGGATAGACACACAGGGCTATGCTGATGACCTAGTAGTCATTGTCCGGGGCTTCTGCCAAAACACGATCTCACACATAATGCAAAAAGCGTTAACAATCGTTAGCAATTGGTGCAGAGAGAACGAATTATCGGTCAACGCCGATAAGACCGTCCTCGTGCCATTTACCAACAAACGTCAACTAGGTGGACTAAAAATGCCAATCTTAAACCACAGGCAGATTCCTTTCTCCAAGGAAGTAAAGTATCTGGGAGTCACGCTCGACCAAAGACTCACCTGGAACAGCCACCTAGATAAAACAATTCAAAAAGCTAAAAGTGCTTTGGGTATAAGCAGAAGACTGGCGGGGAAAGACTGGGGCCTTAACCCCAAGATCTCCCACTGGCTATACACTGCCATTGTAAGGCCGATAATCTCGTAAGCCTCGGTGGTATGGTGCAACAAAGCCAACCAGAAAACTGTGATTACCAAACTAAACAATATCCAAAGGACGGCGTGCCTCATGACAACTGGCGCAATGTCCTCCACTCCTGGAGCAGCTCTAGATGCACTGCTGAACTTACCGCCCCTACATATTCATTGCAACAGGTGGCGAAAGCCAGCATGTACAGGCTATCTGCCCGAGAGAAGGTAAACTGGATCTCACAAGCACTAAGATCAGTTCTTGACTCAGTCAGTGAAAATCCAACCCTCAACATAGTATCAGACACCATGCTCCCACTCCTAAACTTTGGAAAACTTTTTACAGTGGAACTGCCGCCCAGAGACGACTGGCTAAAAAGCCAACTGCAATGGGAGGCCGGTAGCCTTAAATGGTATACTGATGGGTCCAAATCGGGACTTGACGTAGGCTGTGGTATATATGGAGAGCGACCAAACTTCGAAAGAAGTGTAAACTTGGGAAAATAGGCCTCCATATTCCAAGCGGAGGTTTACGCCATTATTAAATGTGCGGATATCAACCTCCGAAAGGACTACGCCAACCACCGTATCTATATCCACTCGGATAGCAAAGCAGCTCTTATGGCACTAGCCTCGAATACCATTAATTCAAAGCTAGTGCAAAACTGCATATCACTACTGAATTCCCTGGGCGAAAAGAACAGGGTAATACTAAGATGGGTTCCCGGCCATGTAGGAATCGAGGGAAATGAAAAAGCCGACGAACTTGCTAGGACGGGAGCAAAGGGAACGTTATACGGCCCTGAACCTTGCTGTGGCGTACCAAAAAGCCTTGCAAACCTAATGCTCAAACAAATGTGTTTAGAACAATCCGTCAACCACTGGAACAACACGCCAGGGTTGAATCATTCCAAAGCGCTTATTAAGCCTTACGACCGTAAGACGGCCCGTGAGGCCCTATCGCTAAATAGGAACAATCTACGCATACTGGTAAGGGCGCTCACGGGGCATTGTGGCCTGAACAAACACATGTTCAACCTCAAGCTCAAAGACACAAAAATGTGCAGGTTCTGCCAAGGGGCAGAGGAAACTCCCCAGCACCTCATGTGCGAGTGTGGCCCGCTGATGCGTAAAAGATACAACCACCTGGGTGGTCACTACCTCCAACCTGAGGAGGTAAAACAATCTGGCGCCAAAAGCCTGCTGCGGTTCTTAAATGACACGAGGCTTAGCGCAGAACTATAGTAGGTGGCGAGCACAATAGATCAGCAATGGTCGCAGTGTTACAAGGCTCATAAAGACCTTAGAAAAGCCCCACTCAACAAATAAAAAAAAAGGCATCCATTATTGGACGCCTCACATTTGAGGGGCCTGTCACGCATAAGAAATTACATTTAAATTATTCAGATAAGACTATAGAGACAAATCGAATCTGTGGGCAATTTTAATAATCCGGCAGCGGTGTATAGCACAAAATATATTTATCTCTTTCAAGCATCTGAGGGCGTCATTAAATTAGAATGGAAACGACGGATTAGGAAAAAAAATTGTGGAAAATATAGTAATTGTGTCATATTTCATCCGCATCTAATTTCATCTCATTTTTAGGAGATATTCAAGGATATTCGAATTGGCTTAAGGAAAGAAAACGAACACCTTACCCATTAGGGCAAGCTGTGCGTTTTCTTTCGTCAAGCATGGAATGAAATTAGATGCGGATTATCACAATAACTATCTATATTTATCTCATTTTTTCTATGATTTGTTGATAATTCAACGAATGTAAATAAGCAAGTAAGTATATTATTACTTAAAGTATAACCTGGCAAATATTAGAAATTAAACAGGAAATTCTACATGGCTCAACTCTAACCTGCCGGCAATTTCAATAATCCGTCAGCGGTTTATGGCACATAGGTACTAAATTTATGTCTTTCAAGCGCCTGAGCGCGTCATTACGTTAGAAAGAAACGACGGGAAATTAGTTTGCTAATAAAAATGGTATTAAGAAAAAATCAGATAATTATAGCTAGTGGGCTTGATTGCGTTTCTTTTGAACTAAAACCAAAAATTAGTACATGTGAACGAGACAGTGCAGTACGTCAGAGCAGTACACCAGAGTGGAATGTGAAACAAACGGTTGTCACTGTTCCGCATTAAAACTACCACCGAAGAAAGATCAGCTAAATCTAACAACGCACGAAGTATGTTCAAACTTATTTGGGCGTCTTTAGGTTCGATGTTTTGGTGCGGGAAAATCGACGATAGATCATTTCATATCCCGTTCTAACGTATCGCTCTGTCTCGTACGATTGAACTAATTCCTATTTTAGTTCACGAAGAAACGCAATCGGGCCCATTATGATAATACGCATTTAATTTCAACTAATTTTAAAATATATCCAAGGATAGTCGACTTTGCTTGATGAATGAAAACGCACCCCTTATCTATTATCGACGAATCTGAAAAAAAAGTATATTCACAATAGTATGAAGATATAACAATAGTTTGTTCGTTTGTTTGTTTCTAAGCTTTATTTTTTAAATTTAGCTAGGCGGGTTTATTAGGAACCAACCCTACTATAAAATGTTTATGTGCATGTCTTGTTTTGCACTCGATCGACAGCATCGAAATGCAATTCTGTTAATTTTATCCCAACGGAAAATGGCGCTCCAGCCGGGAATACAACCCGTAACCTTACAGTGATAAGATCAGGCGTTCTAACCACTATGCCACCAGACCGTAAATATTGTAATAATAATAGTATGTCCTTGCTAACCAATCGGTCGGTGATCCCAAACCACTTTTTTGTGTTCATGTCCATCCATTTTTCTTGAGAAACGGTTTCGCCCATTTTTAATGCGGCTTTTATCCTAATGGGTGTGAAATTGCGACGGCATTTTTGGCAACGACCCTGTCGCTGCTTGATATATATCCCCGTGATCCGCAAATAATGCGTACTTCCCATTCCATTATCTCCGCAGCTAAAGCTGCGGCGATAAGTGCTGCTAAATTCACTTACTGGCTAAATGTAACATCGTTATTTACTAAAAGAAGAGATTTTTGGGTCAGCCCTAAGAAATAAGTCGTGTCTTTATAAGTAGGGTAGATAACTTTTTAGATAAATTATTAGAGTTTACTCCTTAAGAATCGATTTCATTTAAAACCCCCGGTTCAAAAATTGAGTAGTAAATCGAAAGTTAACACAAAGCGTTATGTTTTTATAAATTAATTAATATTAGCGCCATGTAAGCAGAATATTTCAATATTAAATAACTTTTCGTAACATAGTAATATAGGACGATAGATAAAAGTACGTCTAAGCAGTTAGCGTCATCTAAGCAGAATATTTCAAAATTTAAAATTAATTAATAGTTTAAAAAAAACACTAAAAACACGCTTACACGGCTATGATACGATATTCCATCATGGAAATCCAGTGCCTATCTTCCGGCTTCATCATCAGACCTTGAAACCTAATCGTGGTCAAAGTTCATTCCAAGACTTTTCTAACAAGTCCAAACACAGCTATGATACGATGATCCATCATGAAGTTCCAGGTCATATCTTCCGACTCCATCATCAGATCAGTTCGACAGTACCATATTATTGTATTGTCGTCAGAACTACATACAGCTGCCAATTTTCATGATGCTACGATCATTGGAAGATGGTTAAATTAGTTACCTTAGATTCCATTACATAGTTAGTTACATACAGGTCGACCTAATAAAAGCGTGTTAAAAACCGTAACATAGTAATATACGTACCTGACAATATATGGCAGTACATGTATGTCTTCGTTAGCGCCATCTAAGCAGAATATTTCAAAATTAAATCACTCTTACTTAACATAGTAATATACGTACCTGACGATAGATGGCAGCACAAGTATTATTTTTCAGAAACAATGTTAGTAGAAGTAATATCAGTATCAGTCTGCTTTACAAATATCAACAATTATTAAGTGGAGATTTGGGATTAAAGTTACATTTTTATTTATATCTATTGATATTGATATTTATTGTGTTTATACAGTGAAGTGAATAAAAGTTTAAAATATTGCTAGATATGGAAGAAACCAATTCAAGTTATGACGAGAAAAAAAATCGAAAGATGCGGTTACTAGGTAGATTTGTTCCAGTCTTATAAGAGGTGCGTTTATTTACCCTTTTTGCTTATACATAATATATTCAATGACAATTACTCAGTCACGCGTCGGAGCTAAAACGCACATTTTATTTCTCTCTCTATGCTTTTGTTACCTTTGTAACAATAAAATGACTATTGTAGGGCCAATATGAACGTGCACCTGGAGTCATAAAGCATTAGGCCGGACGACGCGCGTAAGGATTCCAACAAGTCGACGTTGCTTATCGATAATTTACTCAAATCAAATAAAATAATTTATTCTCTTAAAAACTTATATGTAGTTGCGTAGACATTGTATCATTGCTTACATTTATACTTCTTACATTATTGAATTCCCTATAATGTTGCCGAACAAAATGAAAAATATTTATTATTTAGAATGTCGTACAAAAATACATCGGCATTTTTTTATAGAAATCGTTTTTTTAACCATTTTTTTAAAAATATGGAGTAGTATCTTGATTTGTTATTTTAAATGGCATTAAAAGTGAAATTCTTCGTGTCGCTTTCATCACTATCATTATAATAAGCTTTCAGGGAATAAAGGGAATTCAAGAGAAATCAATAATGACTAAGCCAAAACATTACAGTCTTGCGAAATACATAACTGATGGATTCAAATAAATCGGCCATCGATCCATCATAATCCATTGATATTTCATCGATACATCGATAATCCATCGATACTCCTATTATTATTTTTAAAACACGCATCCCCATAGTGCGAGCGAAAGACAGCGAGTATGAGCGAGAGGTCCGGCCTAATGATTTATGACTCCAGGGGCACGTTCATTTTGGCCGTACTATAGCAATTGATATTAATGCCGGTCCCGTGACGACCTGCGTGAGGCGGCTTCAGCGCCGGTGAAAAATTGTAGAGATGGTGGCGCCTAGCTTGGAAGTGAAGTGTTTTTATTTTTTTGTTTTTATTTTTAATTTCTGAAAAAAAAAATCGAATACAAACAGTAGGTTTCTATGTCAAAGTCTCATGTCTAAAATGTGGGTTTTCTTGTACCCATGAATATTCCCCATGCCTAAATTTATAATATGCATATTCCTTAGGACTATCTACCAATAAAAACATAAGTATCGTTAGTTTTTCTGTTGTGACGATTCGCGGGCGGCAGATCTCCTTATTTATTCAATTATGCAATTATACGACTTCACCTTCATTGAATAAGCCATTATTATATATCAGTATGTGTGCACTAACACCCCCTACAGACAAAAATTTTGATGGTTGAAAACATGCCGTCATTATTATTTATTAGTTTCAAATAATATTCAAGAGCATTACAGATGAATCTAATTCGCCCTTGAATATTAAAGCTAGAGTGTAAGTCTAAAAATAAATGACTTACATAACTAAATTATTGCTAACATTGAACAAGAAAAAAAACATAAAAATATAAAACTAAATAAAAGACAGATTATGATAAACATGGGATAGCAGGGAGTTGCCTTTTTAGCTGCCAAAGGGATATACAAAAGATATCTATTTCTGAGGGTAAGGAATTAAGAATAGCTATAACCCTTCCCCCTGGCCTGTCTTCGAAAATATTTGTACGGTGGTACGGCACATTAAACAATAGATGCGATCTCCAAAATTTCATGTCATGAGTTTCATTCCCATAGCTGGCGCTCAAAGGGTTAAAGAGCATTTAATACTACTCAAACAAAATTATTAAAACTTCTTGGTTTGCTATAAAGTAACGCCATCGAAAGGCTAAAACATAAACAAATGATTTATTGAAAATCTAACAACAAATTCACTGCATTTGTTTTTGCTTTTGTTTCTGTTCTGTTACAAAAAAAACGAAACTTTTATTAAAAAATTATTGATTACGTGTATTCATTTGATTAAGCTAGAATTCTTAGTTTCCGGGATATGAAGGTTTATATTGGAGGCCCGGATTCATACCGAGCGAATGGCGGTGGCGTGGCGCAGAGGAACCGCAAGTTTACTGAATAGATAGTATTTTGCAAAGAGAAGGGTGATGACCTCGTCGCATTGCCAACAGAGAGCCCGAGCCCGTATTGCCAACGAAACGAAAAACATATACAGATGAACCCTGAACACATCGTACTCCTTTTTTGTTGGGCAGTCGTGTAAAAAGAATATAAACATTACTGCCGTCACAGAAAGTGAACTACTTTTTTTATGAAATATTTGTGGATAAATACAAATATATTTATAAAATAGATTTTACATATTTAGATATTTATTTTACATATACATTCAAATGCATGAGCACAACAGAAAATGAATTGACAATTTAGAAAATGCCGTTGTTTGCTTCTAAAGTTATATTTATTTATTTATTTCCCAAAACATAATTAACCTACAGATGATTCCAAAAAGTTAATTATTTTTCTAGGCTATTATTCTAGATTATAACTATTATTCTACTTTAGGCTATTATTATATTTCTGCTATTAATAATATTATATTACTGTACTCCATTACTATTACTATCATTATTATTCCAATATATAGACTATTATTCTAGACTATAGCAAACGAGACTGAGAAATACGTTAGAGCGTAATATTAAACGATTATACTTACATATATCTAATGATTATCTAACCTTTCTTATTATACTAGTCACTACTTTTTAACAATTTTAATACTACATACTACATATTTATCTAATTACTTGATTGCTAAGAAATGCCATCACCGTACTTTGCAGTTGTGCTAAGTTCACCGTCCAAATATTAAATTCTGGCTCAGTCGAACATAGTGCATTTAGGGTACGAAGCGTCCGCACCATGAAGCAGTGTTGAACGATGTTAGTTCTAGCCCGCGGTAACGCGAACATTACGTGAGTCCTAGCACGGTAGTAATTGGCGGGTACAAACAGACCGATTCTTCTAAGGATGGTCGGATTATCAACGAACACCCTAAGCAGTTTATATATTTTATGTATACTCTCGGACGTTCCCGACACTATATACATATCTGTCTGAGCCCAGGTTACATAGGGCATACATTAAACGCAAATGATTATCTTTCTATTATGCTAAGCAAAGAGCAGCCGAGCCCGCCTTGCTAGGCACCCCTGTGTTAAGGCGAGCTCACTTCGGGAGTCCTACTAGAGTGCCACAGTTGTGTCAAAGAAAGATTTAAGATAACATTTTTTTAAATATTTTTATTTTAATTTATAATCATTATTAATATTTTTATATCAATTTTTTTACATGTATATTTTCATTACATATATATACATATATTTTCATAATTTACCTAATCAGATCTTTCATTTGACGGTAAACACGATATATTTATGTTAATTTATTGACATTTGAAGATTTGGGCATTTAGACAATTATTTACTTGGTAATTGGACAGTAAGTTAACCTACGACACTAGAGACGACATAAGGATTCTAACAATACCGCATACTTCTATATCGGCTCGAGCGTTTAGAAGTTATAGTGGAATTAAAACGGAAAACTTACATAGATGAACCCTGAACTCATTAAACTCCTTTTTTGTTGGGCAGTCGTATAAAATACTACACCACTTGCAAGATAAGAGAAATATCGGTTATAAAGCGCCATCTGTCCTTTACCGATGCAACTTTTTGTTTTGTATTACAGTAAGCCCAAACACAACACATGCCGATTCAACCCAGTTTTATGTCACCCATATGGCGCCCATAGGTGACGCCCTTATGTCACCCATAGGTGACGCCAGGTCTGACTAGGATATATTGCTGAATATTTTGCGTTTTTTTTGCTTTAGGAACCATTGCTTTAATAAAACAATTTTGCTCCAATGTAAAAAGGGCCGACTGCCGGATGGGCTCCTGCCTACTTTGCAGCAATTTAATCCCCCGGGCGCACCGCGGCAAAGAAACGAATATCAAACATAGGTAAATGAATTTTTTGGCCGAAAACACGCTGTAAAACTGAAACACACAAACCCACTTCAACGAACGGCCAGGCACTCGTAGTTTGCGAGGAGGCTAATGCGAGTGAAGAGGTCTGGAATTAAGCCCGGAGCGTTATACAAAATACCTCATTTTTTCAGGAGGTTCTCCTATAAATTTCAGGGAAGTATTTCGTAAATATCTCTTTTCTACTTGGCGCATATAGTGTAAACATTTGGTGACCGTCGTTAAAGTCGTCGCCGTGAAAATTTTTCAATGCTCTAATTCAATACTTCGATAATATAAATCATATCAATTCAAATATTTATTATAGAAATCACACAGAATAATAGAGCATATATTTAGTAAAATAAAGCAAAAACATAGTCAAATAAAAAATCAATAAAAGCGATTACGGTTTTCAATAGAATTACAGACATTACGTTGATTACATCGACACTACTTTATAAAACTAAAATACCTAAAAAATACTGGTACATAAAAAAGGTATTTTTAGTGTGTGTGTGTGTGTGTGTGTTTGTGTGTATGTAGTGTGTTGAGTGTTGAGTGTGGAGTGTGAACGTGAGTGTTTGTGTGAGGGTTGGGTATCTAGAATATCTGAAATATTGTGTAAAGTTCTTGTGTAAATAATATTAGTATAAAATTATATTATTATTGTCATAAAAATACAATAAAAGTAATAATAATCAGCAAAATAGCTAAAACGAATAGTCAGTTATTTGTATTGGTTAGGATTTGATTTACGGAGTATTTATAAGGGATTAGAAAATTATTAACAAATGTGAATACCATTTAAATCGGTAAAAAAAATCACATCGGCGAGGGAGCATGCAATTTCTGAGTACATTCTTTTTAAAACGTGGCAATTAAAAAATGTCAAATTATAGTACAATAGATCGATACTTTTCATTCGACTCTGTGCCATTTGCTATTAATAAAAATATTAGGCATATCAAATTTTTAACATGATCTCGTAAATATTTTAGATTTTAGAGATCGATGGATTTTAGAGAAGAACATCAATCAATCAATCAAATAATGTATTTTCCTAAAAACTAATACATAGTTGTATAGACAGTTGTATTACATTTATATTTGGTCGTGATATGATTTAATTCTTCATTAATGATCAAATTCTTCTATTAATAATCAAAACATAAAATGTTACTTCTAAGAATAAAGAAGGTATCATTGTAGAAAATTAAACGAGTCTCACCATTTAGTTTACCAGATTAAAAACACAGAGTAAGATATGTAGAAAGTAAGATGTAGAGATGTAAGGTACAGAGAATATATGTAGAAATTAGCTCAATAAGTAGTGATTCTATTACTTTTAATATAATGAATAATGTAATGAAAAAAAAGAAGGTTATAATGAGCATAATTAAATCTTTAAAATACCGATACAAATACGTTTTTTTAGTATAAAATTAATAAATGTAATGTCAAAAAGATCAACAAAAATGTGACGATTTTCAAAAAGTAAAATCAAATGTCTTAGTGATTATATTGCAAATAAAAATAATCAAGATATAAGATATATATGTGCCTACCTAATAATAGAAATAGTTAATACATTTTAGTCAAATTGAAAATTGTTTCGATGGATGTTTCCTAACCATGTTCTGATGATTTATAGAGAATAACGTCACTTTAAATGGTTTAGTAAAGCTAGGATGGAATTTTCTCCTCCTATGATTAATTTAAATGCGACAGTTTCGTATATTTTTCTATCATTTCCCCGGCCTAACCAAAGTCAAGCAGAAATCCGTGTTACTTATAAGTGATTAGAAACTTATTAGTTTCTAAGTTAATTTGGCATATAACGATTTAAAAAAACTGAGTTGTTTGATTTGTATCACTGAAGTAATCTTAAACAGTGTATCATTTCTCAAGCTTTGCTCAGTAATGCAAAATGTTGGCCAAGAGTTCGGCCAAATAATATGATCGACATTGTAGCCTCATCCCAGATAATAAAGTGCAAACTCTTCCCCTACGAATCCGGAGAGGGCAGCATGTAAGTTTTATTGGGGAATCGACAATTTTTGCACAAAATTTGTCGTCATGATGTTGCTCAAAATGTAAAAATTGCATTTTAACAACGCATTACAACTAAGAACAATAGGTGAAATATTTTTATAGTAATTAATATATTGGGCTCGATTGCGTTTCTCTTGGACTAAAATTGGAAATTAGTTCGTATGAACGAGACAAAGCAGTACGTCAGAGCGGAATGTGATATGAACGGTTGTCACTTTTCCGCATTAAAACTACTCACCGAAGTTAAAGCAGCTAAACCTAACACCGCACGAAATGTGTTCAAACTTATTCGGGCGTCTATAAGTTCGACATGTAGTTTTGGTGCGAAAAAAACGACGATAGCTCATTCATATTCCGTTCAAACGTATTGCTCTGTCTCGTTCCGTTGAAATAAGTTCCTTTTTTAGTTCACGAAGAAACGCAATCGGTCCCATTGTATATTAGTAATATATTATGAGTATAAGTAAGTTATTCTTTCATAGATAATGTATATAAAAAAAATATATTTACACAATGAACTGCCCGCCATAAATATAACGTTGCTGGACACACTGCCGTACTCCTCTAATAAATATACGGCAAAGCCTATAAAATGCTTATTAGGTCGTCTTCGCTTCTCGTTAACCTGCCGTCCTTCTTGTTTTAGCTTGATTAAATAGATGTAATAAATTGCTTTCTTTGTCGTTTCTTCCTTTGCAGAAGACGTAAGCGCACGCAAAGATAATTAATGTACTGCTTTTAAGGGGTCATTTAATGAGGAGATTGCCGAAACGGCGACAACGACTAGGGACGTCATGAATTGAATCAAGTTGACGTTTGATTTTAATTAAATTTTCTGAGTTTTGCGCCATTTCATGTCCGTCGTCCGGCAGCATAACGAAGGATCTGTCAGTCACCTTGAAGCTTTTAGATGCCAGACTAATACAATATTATATAACAAATCAAATACACAATGATGATAATTCTTAACTGAATCATAGTTTGCATGTGGAGGTTATACATTTTAATGAGTACATTCGTCACATGTCATGATGGAATAGTCACGAGAGACCTGCTGACGGCATTTAGCACATGAAAATCTTACTATCTTATTATTTGACCTTGGGCATACATAGCGCAATTTAAAATATGCCGATGGGTCGCCTCTTGGCGAGAAGCCAAGATCCTGAACATCAGCTTATGTTGTGGTATTGTTGCTCGGGTTTGTTGGTAAGTCTTTATAAAATTAAATAGAATAGAATAGAATAGAATAACTTTATTTGTGTTATAAAACATTACTTAATAAATATAACACTGGTTTTATAAATCCGCTGACTTGCCATTGTATTTAAGCATAAGCAAAAAAAAAACAATTTAAATCAATATTACGCATTAAAAAATCGGCTGTACCACCCCAAGACTTTCTCAGCAAGCAGACAACCCCTCCCCCCCCCCCCCCTCCCCTCGCGCCAAACTACATCCTAACTTCCTTCCCCCTTAAAACCCCCAACCGCCCCCTCCCCAAATAATGCCTGCATGCCAATTTTCAGCTTAATCGGATGAAGCGTTTGGGACACATACACACAGACATACACACACAGACATAGAGACACACAGACAGACTTTAATCTGTAAATGGTCTTAATCGTCTGCATTTTAGCCCAAAATGGACATTTTCGTCTTCTTTACGAAAAAAAATTTTCGCGCGTTCACAATATTTTTCCTTTTCTTCGGTTGGTCGGCCGAAAATATAATAATGTATCACTCTATCTGTTAGGCTGGGTAGGAACTTGGCTGTAAAATATTGGAAATATAAATAGTTTCACGCTGTTTCACTCAAGGTAGCGAATGACTTCGTGCAGCTTGGGTCACAAGATCCATTTTGTTCTCGGATCGGCTTTACTCACGATTAAGCTCCTATTCAGAAGCCTTCTCGTGCGGAAGGCTACCCCGGGTTAAACTCTCGCGTCTCAGGCCTCAAAGCTGGTGGACCGGTTTCTCCTGGCGGGAGTGCATCCCGGCGCTACTGGGCGGTTTGCGCACCGTTCGACGACGCCCATCGGTTGTATACTCTGACTAATTGTTGAAGAAGTCTGGAGAATATGGTAATATACTGTTTCCTAAGCAGCGGATTTGGATGTTGGCCTGTTGTCATGCCACTCTTGAAATGACATTGGGCCACTCGATCCTGTGTTGCACTACGGGCAAAGAACGCCCAGGTCCGCGATAAATTCAAATTGAATTACCGCTGTAATACAACAGGTAGAGCCGTGTAAACGACTTCGGACCCGTAACCAGACGGGAGGATGAAGGTAACCTGAAGGTTAACTCCAAACGGAGATATCCTACCAAAACAGTAAGTTAGGGGGCGAGGCTACCCGCTGGTTACCTTTCCCGGTGCCTCGCCGTAAGGCGTCGGCACCGGGAAATCTCTAACGGGTTGCTGGTGAGCTAGACAGTAGATTGTCTTGTCTCTAAGACTTCTACGCTCATCCCACGGCTGAAAGAATGATTACATATTGTTATAGGGTTATAGCTCGCAAATACACACAAATAGGGTTATAGCTCGCACAAGGGACTTTCATTTAAAGATAAATAATTTAGACATTAAAGCGGATATGGAAGTTGCGACTGAGTTTGAGCGATTTTTTACGAATATACCGTTAATAACGACTAACGCCCTCAAGTCGTCTTCCATTTCAGCTGAGATGCTACTTAAAGAAAGCGTTTCCGCATGTGTTACCGACTTCGCTTTCACTATTGTTAACTGCAATGATATAATAAATGCCTTTAAAACAATTGAGATAAAGAAAACTATGGACCTTTGGGGATATTCTGTAAAAACAATTTCATACATCATAGAAATAATCGCACCTTATCTAGCCTATATATTCAATTGTTGTGTTACTTCTGGAGTGTTTCCTGATCTGATGAAACATAGTAAAGTTATACCATTATTTAAATCTGGCGATACTTCTGATCCCTCGAATTTTCGACCAGTTTCCGTACTTCCCACTTTGAGTAAAATTTTCGAAAAATTAATTCTTAGACAATTGCACACTCATTTTAACAAATATAATTTACTTCATAAGAAACAGTTTGGATTTACAAAGGGTTGCTCAACCATAGATGCGGGAACCGAACTATTGACAGGTATATTGCATGCCTGGGAAGAGTCACAAGACGCATTAGGCATCTTCTGTGACTTGTCTAAGGCATTTGATTGTGTACACCATGATACACTAGTTAGGAAATTACATCACTATGGCATTAGGAACAAGGCTCTTGATCTTCTTACTTCTTACTTGGGAAATAGAATTCAGAAGGTTGATGTAAACGGTAAAAGATCACCAGGATCAATGGTCACCATGGGTGTCCCACAAGGCTCCATTCTTGGCCCATTTCTCTTCTTAATATACATAAATGATTTACCCTTTCACATAAGGAATAATCACGAAATTGTATTGTTTGCTGATGATACTTCTTTGACGTTTAAAATTAGTCGAAAATTGTACAATTATGACGAAGTTAACAATGCACTCTCAAAAGTTGTCCATTGGTTTAATGTAAATAACCTACTATTAAATGAAAGAAAAACCAAAGTGATTAAATTTTCTACACCTAATGTTAAGCAGGTACAAACCAATGTAGAAATAAATGGAACTAGACTGGAGCCTGTTGCTTCAACTGTGTTTCTAGGGATAACAATTGACTCCAAATTACAATGGGGCCCACAAATTGAGAAAATGTCAGGAAAACTTAGCTCTGCGGCATACGCAGTTAAAACAATAAGGCGGCTGACTGATGTAGATACAGCAAGAATTGTATACTTTAGTTACTTTCACAGCATTATGTCCTATGGGATTCTTCTCTGGGGAAGCTGTGCGGACATCAATAACATCTTTATACTACAGAAACGTGCTGTAAGAGCTATATATAAACTTGGTCCTCGAGTTTCACTTAGAGAAAAATTCAAAGAGATAAATATTCTTACTGTTGCATCACAATATATATACGAAAATCTGTTGTATGTCCACAAGAATATTGACAAGTTTAAAATAAAAAGCGACACTCATAATTTTAATACTAGACATAAGCATAACCTTGTTGTACGTGCTACTCGTCTCCACAAAATAAGCAATTCTTTTTTGGGACAATGTATACGCTTCTATAACAAACTTCCTCATACTATTAGAGAACTATCTGTAAATAAGTTTAAAGCTACCATCAAAGCAAAATTGTATAAAAAAGCATACTATACAATATCTGATTATGTAAATGACAAAACGGCTTGGGAGTAAGGCTTGGACGCATCATAAGAACATAAATTAAAAATAATATTTAATTGTGTCTATATGAATAAAGAACATTTTGATTTTGATTTGATTTTGATATACTAGCCTGGGGTGACGGGTTTGCCCGCTGTAGTCGACACCGCCCTACTGATTCACACAAACTGTTTCACAGCGAGCTAATGGGCCCTGTTAGAGAGTTGGCCACGAAGACCCAATCGTTCAGGGTCGGTCACACTCACGGGTCAACACCCATCTGGCAGCCTTCATGCAAAAGGGAGAGCCAGGGTAAGACGCTGGCCTGCGGGCTAGTCTCCCCTAGGAGCCAACCTTCTGGCGCTCCTGGACGGTTTGCGCACCGTGCGGCATCAGCCAATCGCTTGTGCACTCCGACTAACAGCCGGGGGAGTCTGGGAACGGTAATGCTCCCTATAGAGCGGGGGTGGTTGTTAACCTTATGGCAACTTCTCTTGAAACGACCATTCCGCCACCCGATCCCGGGTGAATATGCCGGGCAAAGGATGCCGTGGTCCGAGATAGATTTGGTTGACATCGTATCACAGCTTCATAAGGGGAGAGGTCTGCGCAAGCGACCTCGATCCTGTAGGTTCGATTCAATTCAATTCAGTCAGGAGGTAGCTGGTATCCTGAAGGTTAATTACAGATGGAGATATCCTTCCAAACTGGTAGTCAGGGGGCGAGGATGCCCGCTGTTTACCTATCCCAGTGCCTCGCGCCGTAAGGCGTTGGCCTCTGACGGGCGAGTGTCGTAGCTAAACAGTTAATTGTTTTTGTTACAAGTCTTCTACTCTCACCTCACGGGAGACAGAATGATCCAACATCGTTAAAACTTCCTGAGGTGACGGGCTCGCCCATTGTAGTTGACAGCTCTAATTATTTTACACAAATTACAAAAACTCCTCCATTCGTCTAAATTTCAACCGTTTCATTCCTATTCTTTGAAAGTAAACTATTTGTTTGCGACGCTCCATCGCGTCGAGGATTATTTTCGAAATTAAAAACCCTTCATTTCGAAAGTGGCAAGATTGATTATCTTCACCAGGCTGAAAAGAGTGCTAAAGCTGGAACGTTCTTTATAACAATTTTAATTAAATTTTATTGCATCCTAAAGGAAATTTAATTTGGCAGGAATCGTTATTTTCACCACGCTAACTCCAAACAGAGCTCTATAGTTTGACATTACTTGGCTTTGATGATATTTCAAATATTATTATTTTTATGTTGTGACTTAGTTTTGTCTTTTTTACAAGCATTTATTAACCTTGCAATGTATGCTAGTTAGTATGTATATATTATATTTGTGTAGGTCAAATCTTGCAAGCTGAATTAGAACCACTTCCTCTTCTCCTATGAAGTTGAAATTGCACGTTGGTTCAGTTCCGATGATGTTGCATTTTTGTGAGCATGCATGACCTGATTGCACTGGCACTCAACCACATGGCACTGACTAATGACTGAATCATGGAGGGAGAAGTATTTAGGCAGCTAATGAAGTCGACGCGTGAGTTGTTTAGGGAGGGGGGGGGGGGATCGAGCCGAATCTCACCCAATCTCACGTGGAGGAGAGGGGGGGTCTCGGCATATATCACGTTTTTTTTCCTGCAAGAAACAGTAGAAAGTCATTTGCTCCATTCTTGATTCGCCACTGCCTATCGAGTCAACCTGTGCACGCCTTCGTCAGCATGCCCTATGACTTATATTGCCCAAGTGTACCTACGTGATGATTTAGAAAAGAGATGCTGCAGTACATGCGGTATCTGCTTTTCATCCGTCAGAAGAGCCGCAGAGCTCCGGCGTGCGGTCCACACCGCACCAGCTGCTCTATCTACTGAGCTTCTGTGTGCAAGCGACAACGGTTTAGAGTTGTTAAGTCAGAGCCAGGTTGAAGGAGCAGATGATTTTACTGAGTATCCCATGGACATGTTGGTTATATTAGTTACTCTTGAGACCACACATGAGTCCCGTGGACTGAAAAAGAATGAATATTCTTTTACGAATTTTAGTAGTTTCAATTTAAGTATTCTATTGTTCGATTTTCTCACTGTGATTCTAGACTACGTTTTAAGTATTAGTCCTAAATTTTAAATAACAGTCTTAAATAAAAATAATTTTGTAAATTATGTTTTTTTTAACAAATCCAACTCAATCACAGATAAATTAATTTACACTAAAACTACGCATTTTAAAAATCTCAAGTGAGATTAGGTGGGGGGGGGGGGGGAAGGGGTCAAGCCAAATCTTACGAAATCTCACAAGGGGGGGAGAAGGGGTCGAAAAAATGGCTAAAATCACCTCACGTAATTAATTGACGCTCCCTAACTTTAAAACTAAAGGTATTGCAAGCGTTTAAACGTACCGTAGAGTAAAATAGACCCCACGCGTGAGACCTCCGAAAAATATCCGAAATGGGCGGACACGCGAAGGAATAGGCGTGATCAATTTTGTAGGTTTTGACCAATAAAAATCCAGTGTTGACGAAGTGTCAGGCGCAATTCCACGTGCGCTCACGCCGGCAACCGGGCGCATACTAAACGTTCGATCGCAACGCTCGTATAGAATAACTGTTTTTGCGCAGTGGTGGTATAAGGGTGTTAATGTATAAGCATATTTAGCGTAACTCTCACAGCGCACTCACGTTTTAAATAATTGTAATTAATTTAGATAAACAAATGTGGCTACGGGCGACACCAGAGATTTAATCAGTCAATGGAATTAAATAACAATAAAATACACTCACAGCTTACATTGTAGGAGTAATCGCACCAAAAAAAATCGAAATCAGTTTAAAGCCTTAATGTCCAGGCAATGAGCAATTTTTTGTCTAAATTATTAATTGGTTCCTTATCGAGAAATTCGCTTAGATTTTTTTTTTATAATTGCTTATATTTTTCAAAAAAATCATAAAACAAAAGTTCTTCTGATATGGTCGTTCAAAGGTATCAGTCACTATTGAATTCAGTCTTGCAGAAAAACCTTCAATCTTGGTATTTTGCTAGATTTGAAAGTCTAATCTCGCAAGATCTCGGTATTTAGCGAAATCTCAGATTTCAGAACATATTTTTAAAAATTTATAAATATTTTAATTATTTCTATCGCAACTTGGTAACGTTACGCCGTAAGGGCGAACTAATGGAATAAAATATGTTTTTCATCATTTAATTTAAAAAATAAGGAATAATTTTATAGCAATTTCTTAAAAAACACAACACATATAGAGCATCGTCAGCTAATCGACTTAGGATGCTGCGTGTCAGATATCCAGCGGCAGAAAATTATTATTCTACCTCGACACTAGTCGATACCACATAACAGGCATTGGTAGGAAAACTCATTGTGCACAAAAGCAAATGTATTGTGCTTTGTCCCGCCTGATTCAAATAGATTAATTTCTTTTCTGCTAAGGTTATCAATGGACGAACCAGTTGCGCGTGAAGGGCGTTCTCGTGGTCAAGCTTTCAAAACCATCTCTAATTCCTCATTAAGGCGACATGATACCTGGGAACGACCATATCTGAAGAATTTTAGTTTTATGAGTTTTTTGAAAAATATATAAGTGAATCCCTAGATAAGGAACCAATTTAAAATTTGGACTCAAAAAATTTGCTCATAGCCTTGGACATTGAGGCTTTAAACTGACTTCAAAAACTTTCAGGCGCGTTTACTCCTAGAATGTAAGCGGTGAGTGTGTTTTATTATAATTTCATTATATTGACTGGTTAATTCTCTAGGGCAGCACTTAATCACATTTTTCATTAGGGTCCTAAATTAATTACCATTAATTAAAAGGTGAGAGCGCTCTGAGAGTTACGCTAAATATGCTTTGCTATTAACGCCCTTATACCACCACTGCGTAAAGATGGTTATTCTGTGCTAGCACTGCGATAGAGCATTTAGTATGCGCCTATTAGTAGCCGGTTCGAGCGGACGTAGAATCTGCGCTTGACGCTTCGTCAACGCTGGATTTTTATTGGTCGAACCCTACAAAATTGACCATGCCTATTTTTTCGCGTGTACGCCCATTTCGGATATTTTTCTGAGGTCTCATGTCGCCTTAAGAGAGAGAGAGATGTGTATGCGGTTGCGGCTGCTAAATATAGAGGCAAGTAAATCATCATCATTACTTTCGTTCGCTGGGTTTACTATAACAACTGCAGATGTAAACGGACGAGCAAGTCCACTATTCGTTGGAGAAAAATGTCAATTCGGTTATGTCCATATAATCGTTCGATCAACGTCTTTATCTCTCTCTTGATCAAAGATTTTGGTGGAAATCTTGAAAATCTGGCGAGATCGCGCGTGATTTTATATGCAAGGTTAATCTTGCAAAATCAGTGCGAGACCTTGGTATTTCGAGATCTCGGTATACCGAGATTACATTCTGTCACCTTAAGAGTTAATCAAAAAATTGCCGGTATTTATTGGACAGAGCAATAGGTAAGTGATTAGTAAGTTATTTAATTAAATATCTGGAAAATTATTCTCAATATATATTTCTTGATATCCCATATTTCAAAGTAAAACTGAACAATCATGTTATTCGAAAAGATCAAAATAATAATAAAAACTATGGTTTTTTATATTTTAAATAATAATAAAACGACCTTGTCGAAATAATAAAAACTATGTTTGGCCATAAAACTCCTGAAAATATATTATTATTTTACTCACAGAAATATGATTTGTGGGAATAGTCGCCAAACAATCAAAATACATAATATATGTAGGTGGTATTTTTACTAGAGAATAATCCAGTTTCCGAAATTTGTGAAGCATCCCTATTTTTGATCGATGGTAGAAATTACATATTATTAGTACTACTTCTATTCCGGGTCAGATTATTATTATTATTACAGTTTCACAGTTTTAAGGATTTTAAAGCTTATATGTAATAATTGCGATATTACTTTCCATATATTGTGATTAATTTTTATTATTATTTATTATTTTTCTATTTATCATGATATTATATTATTATTATTCAAATATGATATATGATATTATTATTGTTATTTTTCCATCCATAATGATTATTTACATTTTCACGTGTTAATAAAATTATTTTACTACCTATCTTATTGTGCAGCTTAGAATGGATATTTTTTAAATATTATTCGTAAACTGACAGACTATAAGACACATTTTCATATAAATGACTTAGTTTTTAGAATAATAATTAACTTGTACCTACAATGTTTATTATTTTTAGTTAGTTAATTTTTAATTGAAATTATTTGATGCCTAGCAAATTTTTTAAATTATGTAGTTTAAAGTATGCACAAGCCACTGTTTACTTGGTACGCTTGCCTTAGTACGAGCCTAGACCTAGTTAGGCGGAGTTGATTTCAAAAATACTTGGCTGCGGTGCTTTTTATTTTGCTACTATTTACAATGAAGCCTCTAGTGTTAATGTTATAAAGTACTGCTGTTAAAAATGCGCTTTTCTTTAAATAAATAAATAAATACTTATTATTCACGCTACTATTTCATGTGAGGAAAATTTCCAATTTCTTGGATAGTAAAAAGAATTTTAAATATTATTTTATGGACCTTTGAATCAAATCGTTTCCACTGTTTAAATGATTTTTATAAATATTTGACTATTTTAATATTATTTTTGTTCAAGTGTAACAAAAATAATGTTATGTTGATTTTTTCATGGATTCCTAAAATGTTATTTTGATTGATTTTGATTGGCTATAAAACTCCTGAAAATATGGTAATATTTTACTTACATAAATGTGATGATGTGTGTTAATATTTCTAAAACACAAAATAAATATAGGTAGTACTTTTATTAGTCGGTAATAATCCGGTTTACAAAATTTGAGAAACAACCCTCTTCTTATCGATGGTAGAATTACATTTTATTAGTACTAGTTGTAAGCAGGTTTAAATTATTATTATTGCTATTGTTTCAGAGTTTTAAGAATTTTACAGATTATACGTAATAATACTTACTATTTATTTACTACTTTATTTTATGAGGCAAATTTCCAATGTCATGTATAAATTGAATATTTTATAGATTACTTTATGGACTTTTTAATCATATCGTTTTCACTGTTAAATTTTTTTTTTGTATTCTTCGACTATTTTAATATTATTTTTATTACACTTAGATGACTTTTAAATGCTATGTTGATTTTTCTTGAACTCTTAAAATTTTATTATTATTGAATTTAAATGTAATTAAAAATATATTAAGTAATAAGCACAAGGAGTGATCTGTGGTTATAAACATGTAATTGAAAATGTACGCCATGTGGGTAAACTGTATCGAACCATTTTTTACCAAACTATCTGTGCCTCTAACATACAGTTATACAACAGAGAATTATCTATCTATCTATCTAAGAGGCTCGATATTTTTTGCTTTCTTCGCCTTTGCCTAACGAAGTTAAACCGACAAAGAAAGCTCTGTTGAATGTTGGTTAGCTGAAAAAATAAGTACATTGATAAATCCATCTTTTACACAAACTCTAAAAAATTGTTCATATTCATATAGTTTGTTTTTCCTAACAATATTTTCCTCTTTAATAAAAATAACAGTCGCAGAAGTATATTTCATTTCACCTTTAAAAGGAAATAACAATCTTGTTGTCGAGAGAGAGTAAGCTGACAATAAATGCGATGGCGCGTCGTATGACGGCAAGTATAACACTCTGTCTCTTTGGTAGCGGTTTAAAAATAAACTCAATATCTTCCCGAGAACGCTGTTCGGGAATTGAAACCGTAATAACATTTCTCTATCTCGGCGATCTCTATTTTTATTTGTCAACTACTGGAATGAAACTACCTGAAAGGTGGAGCTGAAAAGCCGTAAAGATGAAAGTTTCAATAACGACGAAGTAAACCTTTACTAGGTGACTTCATTTCGGGTACTACTATACTTCATTCCAGATACTTCAAAGATCTTTATATAAGATTTCCCTTAAGATAAAAAACGGAGATGGTAAAAGTCTTTAGCTGACGTTGTCTTCCATACGTACCTAATTCCCAAAATTCAATAATACCTATATATATCAGCATTAAACCATTTTGTTTTTATTTTCTATAAAGTTATAGAAAAAAAAACAGTAAATCTTCACGGTGAATACGGTGAACCGAATGGAAGTAGTTTCAGCCACCCACACTACATATAGGTTCAGCTTGTAGGTTGACTGTAAGATATTTTATATACTAATAAGTCCGCCTTTGCACATATTTATATTGGTGCTACTAGGAGTTCGGAGGTAGCGAACAGTTTCGTGCAGTTTGGGCCATAAGATCCATTGTATTTTCGGATCGAACCAACTCACGATTCAGGTCCTATTCAGTAGCCTCCTCGTGTGGAGGACTATCCCGGGTAGGACTGTCGCGTCTCAGGCCTCACGGCTAGCGGATCGGTTTCCCCAGAGGGATTGCCTCCCGGCGTTACTGGACTGTTGGCACACTGTGCGGCGACATCCAATCGGTATGCGCACTCTTACTAATTACTGAAGGAGTCGGGAGACTATGGAAATATACTGCTTCTTAAGCAGCGGGGGTGGATGTTGACCTGCCGTCAACCATTCTTTAAATGACCAATTGGCTGTCGGCTCTGATCCTAAATTCAGAGCCGGCCAAAAGGTGCTAATGGACCGCAAAATATTCAAACTGAATCACCGCTGAATATACAGCAGGTAGTGGTCGCGCAAGCGACTCCGAACCTGTACAATTACAATTTGCGGAGTTACAATTTCGCCGAGTTTACAATTCCGCCGTTACAATTTGCGGAGTAACAGCAGCAGTTTGGTGGCTGAATGCGGATTGACATTACATTAGTCTTACCCTGGACAACGGTGGCTGCAACGTCGATGAAACATCGGGTGCTACAAACTTTACGCGGTAAATTCGTTTTATCATATCTATACTAATATTATAAAGAGGTAAAGTTTGTGACGTTGTAGGAAGTAATCTCTGGATCTACTGAACCGATTTTGAAAATTCTTTTACCAATAGAAAGCCACGTTATTTGTGACTGTCAAATTAATTTTCAAAGTATTTTCAAAATAGGCTATATATTAACCCGAAAAATAAAAAGACTTTTTCGTGGTAGTCAGATTTCCAAAGTAAGTCGGAAAAAACGGTCGAACGAAAACGTTTCTAACTAACGCTGCCTTAACGATGAGAGATATATGATTTAATTCTAGAGAAAAGTTGTAGAACTTGATAATGCCTACAAAAAAGTCAGCGACAGTATATGTCTAACTTTTATATTTAAGTCACAAAAAGTAGTTTCTCAAATTAAAAAAAATATTTAAATCGTTAGGTCATGTTTATTGGTCATATTATCAACAATTATGAATTATTATCAAAATAAGTAAATTTATCGCCTCAGTGTTTAAAACAAAAGTCTTTTCCCTTTTACTGCATATAATTTCACTTTTACTGCATAAATGGTTAAAGAGATAAGACACTCACAAATAACGGTAATATAGTCAAATTGGCATGCAAATACATACATACATATGCAGTTAAAATATAACCCTTCTTTTGGCAGTCAGGAAATAAATCATAGCACTCAGTACTAACCAAACCACACTCATAATTTCATCACAAGTAAAAAGTTTTACCGCCCAACGAAGTGGGCACGGGTCAGCTAGTTTATAATATAATGTCAAACAATCAAGATACTCGTAGTTTTCGATTTCATATCAAATACAAGATTATTGATTTAACATAAACCACTTTAATTTATATTGATAAAGATTACATGTAATCTAAAAATTTTAATCTATAAGATCGTCCATTTCTCCATTTAATTTTGCATTATTTTCGCTTCCGGCCTAATTTAATCAAATATTTTCGCTTCCGGAAATTTGTAGCACCCGAAGTTGTCCAGTCTACCCTTGACAACGGCGGCTGCAACGTCACCGAAACGTCGGGTGCTGCAAATTTCACGCGGTAAATTCGTTTTCTATCCTATTTATAATGTCAAACAACCGCGATAGTCTTCGATTTCCCAAGTCATAGTGTCCATCACTTAAATTCAGCTTGTCTGCTACATTTCGCCATAAGGCATTATAAAATCTGATATCATTAAATTAACGCCATTTCCGCGTTCCAGGCACTTGAAAACAAAATTCAGCACTTCTATACGGTTAAGGGCCAGTAAAACGATACTATTCAAATGCCAGACTTTAGACAGCAATTAAGGTCGCCCGAAATTCTATCATTATTTAGCGAAAGCCCAAGCTATAATGAAAGGAATTTGCTTTACCGGTGTATTCGCCCATAATATACAGAGATTATGATGGTATAAAAGAATTATTAACTAACATAATGGCTACATATTATAATAAATTATGAAATAATGAAATATTCAATTCTAAATGTTTAAATTTATATTAATTAGTTCGTTGGCTACATTTACGGTTAAATTGTGGATACGTGGATGTGGATACGATTGTGCAACCTATCTACTATGTAAAACCCTCTTCTTAAAATGTCCTCAATGCCCATCGCTGAACACAAGGACGCAACACTTGATACGTGAGTCTTGTGTGTAAGGCAGATTTTCAAAATTCATGCCCGCTGAACCCGCCGCCCTTAAAACCGTTACAATCTTCATTTGCCCAAAGACAATTCAACTATATAGCACCTAAAATATTCAACCGCCTTGATGACAAAATATAGGAAATAGAAAATACCATTTTATTCAAAAAAAATATTAAAAAATGGCTTGACGACATAGGTCGTTCAAGGACAGAGAAAGAACTGCTGCAAGTCATATCTTAAATATATATATATATATATATATATATATATATATATATATATATATATATATATATATATATATATATATATATATATATATATATATATATATATATATATATATATATATATATATATATATATATATATATATATATATAAATATATATATATTTCTGCATAACTTTACTATTATACTATATAATATGATATAAGATATTAAACAAAATGTACTATATTGTAATATAACGCAAAAGAATAATACTATAATATATTTAGATCGTTATATTTATATATTTGTGTATGTATGTATATGTATGTGTGTGTGTATATGTATCTATATGAGTACCTACGTCAGTTAGGCTTCTCCACCTAAGTCAGAAAGTAAGTCGTATGCCCAGATACAGGCTATATTTGGCCTAGTTGGGTATACGCTGAGCATGGTCATGTGAATGTGGGCCGTTGTTTCTTCGCACCAATACTTGTTATGACCATTTTTATGCGTTTTATAATTATGTTTGATACAAATAAATAAATAAAATAAATCTGCGTAGTAAGAGCAGGGCTATGCCGCCTACTCGCAGACCAACAACTGATCGCTACTAACAGCACTTTAGTCTACCCTGTACAACGGCGGTTGCAACATTGCCGAAATATCGGGTGCTACGAATTTCGCGCGGTAGATTCATTTAATCATTTTTAAAATGTCAAACAACCACGTGTGATAGTTATTACACGATTGCCCAACAAAAAAAGGGTGTAATGTGTTCAGGGTTCATCTATATATGATTCCCTCTTCTTTATTCTTCCATAACTTCTAATCGCTTGAACCTTATTTAGAAGTGTGTGATATTGCTACGATCGTTATGTCATTCTGAGTGTCATAGAGTACAATAACTGTCCAAATATCAAGTAAATAATTGTCTAAATGTCCAAATCTCCAAATGTCAATAAATTAACATAAATGTATTGTGTTTAGTGTCAAATGAAAGGTCTGATTGAGTACATATATACATATATTATATATATGGATAAATACATAAATCCCAAATATTTCATAAAAAAACCGTCTGAAATATAATTATAAATACAGTTCACATTTATAGCGGCAGTCGAGTTTTTTATTTCTTTTAATATATTTACTTGTTTTATTATGATATAATTCATACGTAACCAAAAAAATTGGAAAATTAAATTTATATTTTAAAAGGTATCGTCATATATCTCTGTACTATAAGTAATTTTATATAGTACGTGGAATAGATTACATAGAAATAAATAATAGTTTTATAAATGAAGTCGTTATAATAAGTATTTAAGAACACGGACAAGTACCATGCAATGATATAAATAAAGAGTGATATTGTGTCTACCGCTGAACACAACTAGAACAGTGAATGTGATTAATTCAAAAAAAAAAATCAAAAATCTGAAATTCAAAAAAATCCTTTTTATTGACCTAGTCAAGAATCCAGTATATGACTTAAGAGATTTGGATAATGCTGAATTCTTATTCCAAGAGCATCCTAATGTAAAATAACGGAAAATTCATGATAATCAACTTTGCCAAAGAGCGTAATTTTTATTTTTATTTTTATCGACGACGGCTATATTGCTCGATTTGAAAAGTAATTTAAATTTAGATTTTTTTAGTAGGTATACGCTTATCTATTTTCATGACCATCATATTATTGCCTTGATAATTATGACTACAGACATTTAGCTCTTTTTTTGATCAGCAATTTTGATTATCAGAGTATTTTCTATTTATCAATGGTTTTCAAACCAATTATAATTTACTAACATTAATTTATTTTACCACAAATATATCAGTTAATATTCTTTAATTAATTATATTATTTAAAATGTTAGAGGCAAAGACGCATCCAAGTGTAGGAAAGCCTACCTACTGGAGCAGAACTAAATTGTATTGTATTGTATTGTGAGAATGTTTCCAGGATGGATAGGAATAAATAATAATATACTAGTTATCGTCGTATTGATCCAATGGATTCGTCTGTAAATTTTACGCCGTCAGGCGCGTGCTGCCGTACCGCCGACCGCATATTCGCTCAATTTCCTCTAACCGTGGCAGAAACTCCGCCATTTCGCGAAATAACATGTAAATACATTACGATCCCGAATTATCCGCAGATATACACGTGCAACCAACGATACTGCAAATAAACGAAATATTTTGGCATCTACTACAGCTCTAAAGTGTCTTCAGACGAATACTCAGCTTTAAGTAATACTCGAGTATTACTTACCTCCCCAATATGTGATTTATTTATTTTTTATTTTTATTTATTTTATTAATATACAAAAAAAAGACATGGACATACATACTGTTATATATGCAGAATCGTTAGAAATACACATTAGTATAGAGAAAAAACATAGCTCTATGCATATAAATGTGCTAACATATCCAAAATGTCGCACAACCAACTAGACCTATATTATGGTCTGTATCTGGCTGTGCTGAGAACATTAATTGGTTGTTGATGCGCGAACTCACGCATTTGATTACAATTTTCAGAGAATTTTTATATCTAACAAAGGATTTATTCTAACAATGTGTTTTAACACAAATTAAAACTAAAAATAAAAAATGTACGCAACTTTTTTTTAATTTAACTTTGTATTATATTATAAAATA
Source organism: Micropterix aruncella (assembly GCA_944548615.1). Lineage (NCBI taxonomy): Eukaryota > Metazoa > Arthropoda > Insecta > Lepidoptera > Micropterigidae > Micropterix > Micropterix aruncella. The sequence continues at coordinate 25,910,724 of OX155957.1, forward strand.
AAACTTTATATACAAGTAAAGAGTCCACCTAAATGGTCAAAAACATCGCCTGTGTAACCCCAAGACTTTCCCGGTAAGTAAACAAGCCGCCCTAACGCCACCCCCCCCCCCCCCCCCCCGTGTCAACCCCCCCACCCCGCATCTATTCAATGACAAATATACTGACCATCGAAAATTCAATGAAGGCGCCAACAAGGAAAGCGTCAGTATATCAAATGTCAAATCTATAAGTACAATATTTCGATATTAAAATATGACTAGTTTGCCCTCCCATAGTTAACCGATTTTAATCATAACTTTTTTTACTTTTATCATGACCAAATGATGACTGCATGCCAAATTTCATCTCAATCGGATTTAGCGTTTGGGCGCTATTTTGGAGGAATATACACAGACGCACAGACAGACTTTCATCTGGAAATGGTCTTAATCGTCTCAGGGGGTTCCAAACATCGATATATATAAGGGCCTAGATAGGCCTTTCAAGCGCAAAAAATACCACTACGGATCACCGCCAGCAGTATTTCCGTCTGTACTTCCCCGTGTGAGCTAATCCCCCGACGAATATTGCCGTGCTATTCTCTCGTATACTGTTTAATGTATTGCTCTCTCTCTATCAGATGTTTTTGCACGCAACGGATATGACCTAACTCATTTATACCGGAAGGCATATCTAGGACCTATATATCGATGGTTCCACATATATATTTTCCTCTAATTCTCAAAAAAAAATTGGCGCATTTACATTACTTCCCTTCTCTTTGGTTGGTGGGCTGGGAACGTAATAGATATTCGTAAATCATGTCTGCTTAAAGAACATTAGTTAGGTGCATGTTCATACTACCCCCCCCCCCCCCCCCCCCCCACCTTCAACCCTCTCCTCCCATCTCTAACTTCATTAACATACGGTCACTTCCACAGAAGCCAGAGATAGACATGCGGTAATGTAATTAAAGTTGTAATGTAATGGTAATTGATGTTCTCATCTTGCATTCCCCGGGGTGACCATCTGTCAGCCAACATGCAATTAGAAGATCTGGGAAATAGCGCTGCAATGCTGCATTAAGCAGGAAATGGCGCTATTGACATAATATACAGACATCCTACAAGGGTAAGCGAACGTTGGAAATATTTGAGTTGTGTATGCAAAGATAGTCTGGCAGAGCTAGGAACATATTGATAAGCATATAAGATATCACAATATATAGTGCCCAGAAGATTTACATCGTTTGGACAACAACATTACCTTGCTCCGAGATTCATGAATATTTTAGGAAAACACTTCTATATTTCAGGACTGAGAAACGTGGTTCATAAAAAAAGTCTCATTCAGTGGTTAATTACTAAAGGAAGAACGGACACTGAAATATACTCGTGACATTTTATAAATAGCAACACATTTACACACACACATTTATCACACCGTTACATCTCAATATAAAATACCTATATGTAAACAAGAGTGAATTCAGTTTATTTATATTTATAACATAATCTTTTTCATTTGGATGTATTTTATATTTTTTTTTCTACTGCTTTTATTATTTAATGATTATTTAAAGAAATATATGATTATTTTGTTTATTTTATTTTATTTCTTGATTTACTATAACGATTTCTTAACATCGTTTCCATAAAACTAAACTTTGAGTAAAAAATAATATCATATAAAATCAGCGTTTTTCTTGGAACAGGCACTGTCTAGTTAGGAGTGACGCAAAATTATTGTGTAAAAATATTTCCTAAATATTTTTTCAAAATCATTGTGTAAAAATAATTCCTAAAAAAAAAAAAAAAAATTACAGTGGGTGGTCATATTAATGGGGATACTGTGAATTTGGTACTAATTGGTACTTTTCAATATTAACTCCCAAACCTGTTAAAATATATGTTTTAATGTGTTTACCAAAATAGTGAAATTATCAACATATCATTGCATATTTTTTTGTCATCACAGAGAGATTTATCAAGGTGGGATCCGACTTCCATAATCACATTATCAACTAATTATGATATAAATAAAATACAAACGGAGCTGCCATGGAATTCACCGACCGGAGTCGGGCCCATCATAATTACACTTCTGGGGGGTGAGCGGTGGATTTCGGTCTAACAACCGGCTGTATTAGGTTTAGGGCAGCTGTCTTGCCATATGTGCCATATGACCACCTTACCACCCATTCACTCCCCCTTCGAAGCCATAGAATTTGCGATGCGAAAATCGCGGTTTTGGATATCTTTCTAGGAAGGATTCTCTTTCTCTTCCTGGAGAGACCAAGATCTTTAAAGAGGTAAAACAGAGACTTGGCTGGCAGGCCACGAGTGCCAACTTACACCGCGTGAAGGTGAACAGTGAAGCCGTTCCGCGTGGCAGCTTTTTCCAGATCATGGTATTTATTTAGTTTGTACTCGTGGTCTTTAGGGATATTTGATTCCCATGGAACGGTTAATTCTACAATAATGTTCCGAGATTATCAATATTTATTTATTCTGATTTATTTATTATTATTTCACATTTTTTCTGTGGAATCTTTGAAACTAATGAGACGGATACGGAAACTAGCAAAGGAGAATAGATGAGTGAATCATTGATCAAAGGAGAATAGACGAGTGAATCGCCATAATACGATCAAGGTAACACAATAAAGACACGACAAAGAAAATGCAATACGAGAAGATGCAGGAAACTTTAAATAATACGGAGGAAAGAAGACAATAAATACTATTTATGTCCTCACAATCCTTACCATGACCTTATCCAAGAACTTATGGTTTCTAACGGTTCTGTAAAGCTTGGGCCTGATGACCTGTTTGTCATTTTGGGTCTGCTCAACTCACAGTTCAACTCTTATACGGTAAGAGAAACGAACCTGGAAAGGACTCTGTGATCCCTGTCACGGCTGTGTCGTGGACAGGTGGGATCGGATTCAATCTGGGGAAGCACCTCGAGCAACACTGCTCAGTTTGCGCACCGTGCGGTGTTTGCCAATCCTTTGTGCACTACGGCTATTTCATAAGCATTGGGTAATTATTATGAAAAATAAGGGTGTTTAATGACCTGTCAGCTACCTTGAAAAGATTCGTTGGGCACCCGATTCCGAGTGATATTGACGAGCAAAAGGCACCTAGGAATTAATGCTAACGACAGATAGAGGCCGCGCAAGCGACCTGGAATCCGTGATCAGACTGGAGGATGGAGAATTCCGGCTAAATCTGGGAGTAAGGGGGCAAGGTTGGCCCACTGGTGCACTTCCCAGTATCTCTCGCTAAGGCGTTGGACCCTCATGGGTTTGTATCTCACGGTAGAGTTAATTAGTGGACTGTCTTTTGTCCTCTGTCTTTTATCCTTTCATTTTCACTCCATGTGAGATAGAACGACTTAATGCCGTTTAAACCCCCTGGAGTAATGGGTTCACCCGTTGTGTTAGACACCCCAATTGTCCTCACAATACTATATCCCTCACCTCCTTCTTTCATATATTGGCTGTAAGTTTTTGGTATGCTTATCTATTGATTGACTCTTACCCGTCTTTCTTTCCCTTAAAAATAAGACTCCTCGTGTAATTGGTTAGCCGTCTCAGGAGCACTGCTGGGGTGGGGTGCACAACATTCAACTATTAATTCATTTAATAATAACTCTATATAATTCAATTTGAATAGAGTTTAAAATATCCGTATCCTTTGACTAGAGCAAAATGGTATTCCCTAAGATCAGATTCTATGGGATCCACCGTCCTGTTGAAAAGAATTTACGGTGATATTTTGTAATATCTGCTCTTTAGAGCTCTTTGAAGGCGCTTTGATGCTGGCGGACTACTTACCTCGCTCAAAAGAGCTAAGCGAATCCTACCTAGCGGAACAAAAGTTTGCCCTAGGTAAAGAGCGGAGATGTACCTAACCGGGCGTTTATCTGCGATCGCCCCTATTTATCCAACGATCGAGTGATATGAGTAGAGCACCGTTTGCTGGCTTTAATTAATTAAATTTTTTAAAATAGGCTCATATTGATGCCTTTTCTTCATTTATTAATGCCCAACAAGGACTATAGACTGAAGTGGGAAGAACATATCATTTGTACTGCAACAAAAGTGAGAAAACGTGTACATACATTTAAGTTAATAAGAAATGCCGTATCCAAAGATTTAGTAACAACTATATATTTCGCTTTGACCCATTACTTACTAGCAAACGGAATCATAGCTTGGGGTGCAGTTTCACTGCAAGCTCTTGATCCAAAAGGCACAAAAGTCGCTATTAACCCATTTACAAAGACCGATCGTTATAAATATCAAAACAAAGTGTGGGGAATACCCTCAATTTAAAAATAAATTAACAGTTTAAAAAACACACTAAAAACACGCTTTTATAAATGCACATAAAAAACAAAAAAGGTTTGTTATAACCTAATCGTGTTCAACGTCCATCACGTGACCTTTCTCACAAGTGCAAACACGACTATGATACGATATTCCATCATGGAATGCCAGTTCCTGTCTTCCGGCTTCATCATCAGACCTTGAAACTTAATCGTGGTCAATGTTCATTACAAGAGCTTTCTAACAAATCCAAACACGGCTATGATACGATATTCCATCATCGACAGTACCATATTATTGTATTGTCATCAGAACTACATACAGCTGCCAATTTTATGACGCTACGATCCTTGGAAGACGGTTAAATTAGTTACCTCAGATTCCATTACATAGTTACACACAGGTCGACCTAATAAAAGCGTGTTCATAAATGAGCAGATAACTTTTGCTTATTGTTTACCAATCGCCGCAGTAATCCTTTGACAGTGTTTCGGTGCATAGATAATTATATTAAAATCATAATTTTGAAGTGATTTTCTATTTTAATTCGTATTAGTGTAATTAACTTTCACTATGTCTTCAAAACGGTAAGTGTTTACAAATAAGCTTGTGATTGAAATTTATTTTATGCACGTTTTTTTATAAATGTATGACCTAGATAGATAAAGATTATATAGGTAGATATAGATACATAGATAATAAAGCCTTTTTCATAGTCGTAACTGTGTTTATTTAATTTAAAATAGGATACAATCGATAAAGTAGTAGTATATGAGCGTTAACCTACCTGCTTATTACTACTAATCGTTAAAACGATCCGCATTTTCCAAGCTTTACTAAAAAACCCTTTTTTTTTGTATTTTCCATGTTCACTTTATGCATCAAGGTAATAATACTAAAATACTACAGTGATACGAGGTAAAAAAAAGTTTCAGTAACAACTGAGTTAAGAATAATCCACAAAAAGCCCTCCCGTTATCCTTCTGAGAGCTTGTACAAGGAATTTAAAGTCCTAGACGTTTGTCAAATTTGAATCACAGATGCCTTTGATGGGTCAAATCACATTTTGGTTGAAATATCCTTACACAAGCTACACTCATAATATTTAAATTTCAATCTATATTAAAGTTAGTGTCTAGCGTTAATCAAATATTAACCCCATCTGTTAACGTTTGGCCCAATCCGGCCCTTAGCATAGAAACGAACCGAGCTGCACCAGGCGATTACAGCGGACTCAACTGGGTTTGCCCGCCGCCCAGAGAGGGCGCTTATAGATTTTTAATTACAAAATTAATATTTAGATGGATTCAGTCCTTGGCCGGGAGAATCTTAGGGTGGCACATCCGTTTGTTTCCTTGCTGCAGCGCTAAGGTTCTATTTCATTTTATTTATTAATACTCTTTATTGTGATATTTCGTATTGTCGGGAGCTAATGGGCCCTTGCTGAGTTGGCCACGAAGACCCATTCTGTTTCAGGGTCGGTCACACTCACGGGTCAACACCCATCCGATGGCCTCCACGCATGGGGAGCGGAGCCTGGGTAGGACACTGGGTCAACCAGTCTCCCCTGGGAATCAATCCTCTGGCGCTCCTGGACGGTCTGCGCACCGAGCGGCGCAAGCCAATCGATTGTGCTCTCCGACTAACAATCGGGGGAGTCTGGGAACTGTATTGTTTCCTATAGAGCGGGGGTAGTTGTCTACCTCACGGCGACTGCTCTTGAAATGACCATTGGCCATCCGATCCCGGTTCAGAGTCGGGCAAAGGACGCCTTGGTCCGCTATAGATTCGGTTCACTCCGTTTCTCCGCTTCGTAAGGGAGAGGACCGCGCAAGCGACCTCGAACTCGGAACCAATCGAGAGACCGGAGAAATCTGGTCAAAATTGGTAGTTAGGGCGCGAGTGCCGCCCGCCAGGTAACATACCTGGCTACTCGCGGTAAGGCGTTGGACTCTAACGGGTTGTGGCGTAGCTTGACGGTGGATTGTTATATCCCAAGTCTTCTACGCTCACTGCACGGTCGATAGAACGAATAATCGTTAAAACGTCCTGCGGTGACGGGTTCGCCCGTTGTGGTTGACAACTCAATATGTCGGATTTATAATTATAAGAGAACCTCTTACAACCAATCCCGTGATTCAGTCGATAAGCCTTATATAAAGCCTGTGACTTCTAGCGCTGGGCCAATTGACTTTTAGCGGGGCTTTGTGTGAGCCAGGCCCATTGACCCGGCTTTTTGGGTGTGGCGTCGCAGGGCACTCGCCCTGCGGCAGTTGGACGGTGTCGACTACAACGAACGAACCCGTCACCCCACGATATGTCATCGTTCTTTCAGCCATGGGATGAGCGACTTGACATGTGGGATGAAAACTTAGAGACAATGGACGATCCACTATCTAACTAGCTCGCAAGAGACCAACTCTTACCACTCGGCACCGGGTCGTTAACCCAACGGGCAGACCAAGCGCCCTCGCTATTAGTTATAGCCCGATTTCTCCGGCCTCCCGACTGGTTACAGGTTCAAAGTCGCTTGCGGGATCCTCTCTATATGGTAGCGGTGATCGATGTCTACCGAATCTATCGTAGGCCACGGCATACTTCGCCCGAATGGTCGTCTCGCTCTATAGGAACAATACTGTTTCCAGGCTCCCTCGGCTGTCAGTCGGAATGCACAATCGATTGTCTGACGCCGCACGGTGCGCAAACCTCCAGGAGCGCCTCCTAGATTGACTCCTATAGGAAACTGGCCCGCAGGCCAGAGTCCTACCCCGGCTCGCACTTCTGTGTGGAGATCGCTGGATGGGTGTTGACCCGTGAGTTTGGCCGACCCTAAACGCATGGGTTTTAGTGGTCTAACATGGCCCATTAGCTCCCTAAACTCGCCATCTTGCAGTCTACACTTGCAAGATGACTATTCGTGCAGCAGTCATCTTGCAAATGTAGACTATATAGATATGCGTACATGGCAACTTCTGTGGCGATGACTGGCCTGCTGTTAATCTACGAGTAGTATATCGCTCAATTACGGCTTCCGGACTTCACAACCAACCCTACTATGAAACGTATATATGCATGTGTGAGTGTAACATATGTGTAAGTAGGTGTCTTGTTATTCGGCTGTGTGATGTAAATTATGAAAAAAATTAAACCTAGAATCTTAATATCTACTAATAAAATCGGCTATTTCAGGGAAATCACCAACAACTATATAAATAGGAAGAACGATCAAAGTCATTTTGACGTTTCAGAATGAGATTTTTCTATAGGGTATAAATTTAAGTAAAATATATTTTTTTCTAAAAACTCAACTATAATCGGTTTACAGATCAAATATATTTTGTTTTCACTCGAGCAAACCCTGCCCAAAAGGTCTTATTTCAGGTTAGATTTTTTTAAATGGAATTACTAAAGTTTAAAAAAAATGGCTTTGATAATTCTATCCCTAAGTCGTAACCCTTCATTTATATAATTTAATTTGCTTTAAAATTAATTTAAGAGCAGCATAGTTTAAGTATACTTCAGAAAAGGAGAAGCAGGTAAACCAAATTAAATGCGTCTTAACTCCCAACGCAATCAATATTTCATTTCTGTCGTTTCAGCTATTTCTGCTGATTTTTATTGCATTGCTTCTCACATTGTTCCTTATAAAGTTACTAAATCAGTCGGCGCCTAAGTAATATTGAGTAGTCATTAATCAGCTGTTGCTTCCGGATTTATATTTCAAATTGACCGAAACGGCCGCTGTTTTCAATCGGTGTTCAATTAGTTTGCTTCAGTGTGCACGGGCTCTGCCTCTACCAATGCGAGTGAATTGAAAATCGAGCAAATGACAAGAGGACTGTATAAAATCAAACTGCGAAAACGCACACGCTATTATCAGCGACTACCATAGAGTCGCGTAACAGAAATCAAGACTGAACCATCGCGGCGAAGGCGTCACGACGCGACATCTTTTGGATTTTCGTGAAATGAGATCAAATCGAAGGAGAAAGAGATGGAGCGAGCGTAGATCTACAGTCATCACGTGTAGTAGTACACAAATGCATACAAAAGGTATTATTTTAAACCATTCATTCATAATTGAGCAGATTTCTAGACGAAAGTGTTCTTATACAAAATTAAGTCGCGGTTTCCGCTACGGTGAACACATTCCACTGTAAAGCACATGATAAGCAAACCACCGAGAAACTTATAATAATTATTTTTTTAAAAACATAAAAATGACATAAAAACACCCTTTTCAGTAATATTTTTATTCCAAATCAAAATGGACCTTTTGTAAATATTCTGTAACACAAAACGTTGAATATTCAAATTCGGCTTTCCCTCTCGACATGTTGCGAAAAGCCTTTTTTATTCTATGTCACTGGTGGGTAATCAGAGACGCGGAAAATCGCTTGCTCGTTAGTATGTTGTCTCTTTTTGTCTCTGATCTCATTGTTGGCTTCATAATTTGTTTGATTTAAGGCTCGGTTTAATTTACATTTTAAATCAACACAGAAAGAAGGGGGAATTAGTGCCTAGAACCGATTATTAATCGGGAGTACGGAAAGGATGAATTCATCCTTGCCGTTATATTTACTTGCCGTTATAATTACTCGGAAATATAATAAAACTCGGCAACTGAAATGATAGCCAGGAGGTAGTAATACTACGGTGTGTTCGCGATAGAACGACTAACTTTTCAAGACGTGACTGTGTATGTGACACTAAACAAAAGAAGTATTGTCATCTTATTATTGTTTTTTTTATGAAAACCTATTTTTGGATATTAGTAGATTTTTTTTTTAAAAAAGAAAGGAAAATTGTCTTTTATGTCCAACTTTTGGGTGTTCAGGAAGTTTTTCGATAAATGCAGGCCTAATTAAAAAAAGCTTTAAAGGACATTCAGCTTTATTTATTATGTAGAATAATCTTCCTTTGAAACGTTAGTCGTTCAGTTGCGAAGAGTCTGTGAGTATGAAGAAATAAAAATTTTATTTATCGAAACCTTCCTATGCGGAAAAAAATGTCTATAGTATGGAGATTAAAGGGAAAATAATTTTAAAAAACAATGACAAATTTAATTATTGCCGCAAAGAGTTTATATTTTTGTTAAATCAAAATAATTGTTTTTTTCTGTAATATTAATTTATTTATTTATTAGTCCACAAAAAAATACACCGTTAGCACTTAACATAGATTGTGTTGCTCCTAACTAGGCAGAGCCTGTTCTAAGGTGAACACCAATACAAATGATTAATAAATAATAATATATAATAGTAATAATAAACAAGCATTTATAATAGTAACTAATAATATTTAATAATTAGTAAAAATAGGCATATATTAAGTACTTAAATAAGGTAAATATGTGTATGTGTATAACAAATGTATATAACAAAAAACGTGTATAACAAAAAAAATATGTGTATAACAAAAAACGATTAAAACAAAAAAAGATTAAAAATATAAATATTAATTATCAACCATTTTGGTTATGTTTACTGAATAGCGAGTAGCGAATAAAACAACGTACGTACATTGCAGCTCCTCCACCCCGCACTGTCAAATCAGTCCACTATATATATAGAGCATTAATACTACTACAGAAAAATATAGTGGCAATTTCAGTTTTTCCGAGTCCCATTTTAACCTGCCACCCTTTCAAAAGACGAAGCAGTACCTACGTCTGAAGTTTTCCCCGCGTAATACGACCCGTCCACGTGGAAATCCCCGATCACCCGGCAGAACTAATACCTACTATCAAAGGGTTGCCCTGCCACACTAAACTACAGAACGTATGCTCAAAATAGTCATGGAAACATTTGGTGGTGTCTGCAGACCACATGGATATAGGTTTATAAGAAATCGCGTGGAATCACGACATCTCATGCCAGTTTTCAACACCAAACGTGATTTCCGTCCGCTGTAATTTCGACGGTTTTTTGGATGTTTCTTTATTTCATTCGAATAAGAAGTTAGTAAATGTATCTGCGTTTTTTTTTTGTAATCAACTGGTTACAAGTAAGTATTCTCCCTGTAACAGAAATCACTTTCACTTTTTACCATAAAAATCTCGAACGCCTAAAGTTAATCCCATTTGCCGCAGTACTTAATCAAAAATATTTTTTTTATTTATTTTTCCCTTGGTCTAAATACCCATAGCACACCTTTGTCGCATAGAGAGGTTTTCAAATTCTGAAGAAGAAAAAAAGGATCCACCCTAAGAAGCTTATTTTAAATTATCTTACACTCGAATCTATATTCTATCGTTTGAGCATTCCTTAACCAAGCACTGCCTAATGCTTAAGCATCGCTTGCCTTCTATAGAACGTCGATTTCCCTAAGCAATGCTCGAGCAGTCGGGATGATTTCCGTTTCTTCTGGCAATATACGAGAATATTTCCCTTTCGTAAAATGCTTCTAAATTAATTTCTAATCTTGATATTTCATGTCAAAAATCTTTTCCTATTTTCTCATTGTGTTTATTACAGATCATTGTGTTATCAGAGTTTTTTTCAACATATTAGCTTAATTCCGCATATTAATTGCCTGCCATTAAAAAAATAATGCCGCATTGCCCGTCTTGAAAAATTATGCCGCGTCGCTGTCAGACATTTTGGTCAAAATCCGGTGAAGTTGACAAAAATAGTAATCCGCCACTCGACTTCAACGATGTTATTCCTTCCCAGGCAAATGATATCTGTAGCATAGAGATCAATGATCACGACGTGGAAAAATTGTTACTTCATTTAGACACTTCCAAGTCGGCTGGACCTGATAATATCAGTCCAATATTTCTAATTGGCTGCGCTAAAACTGTTTGTGTTCCAATATCCCTGTTGTTTCGCAAATCCTTAGCTAATTGTGAATTCCCCAGTATCTGGAAGTCGGCTTTTGTTTCACCCATACATAAGAAGGGCTCGAAAACAGAAATTACTAATTTCGAAATTATGCGTTATTGCCAAAATATTCGAACGAGTCGTCTATAACCAAGTATATGCCGCTCTTCAAAACTCTATCAATCCGTCGCAACATGGTTTTATCAGGGGTCGCTCGACGGTGTCCAATCTTATCCTTTTTAATGACTTCTTGACTGAAGCTATGGATCACAGCTATCAAGTAGACGTAGTCTACACTGATTACAGTAAAGCCTTTGACAGGATTGACCACAGACTACTCTTGAACAAGCTTAAGTTTATGGGTATACAAGGGGACCTCCTCCGATGGTTCTCCTCCTATATCAATAATCGCTCCCAAGCTATCGTCATCAAAAACTATATTTCTAGTTGGGTTGCTATCCCTAGCGGTGTACCGCAGGGCTCACTACTTGGTCCATTGCTGTTCTTAATTTTCATCAATGATATAGCTAGCTGTTTTCTAAATAGTCACTTACTATGTTTTGCTGATGACATGAAGATTTTCAAAATAATTAAATCGGTCGGTGATGTCGCCGACCTTCAGGCGGACCTTTCAAGATTGAACAGTTACTGTCTCTCTAATAAAATTGACCTCAATCCATCCAAGTGCACCGTTGTCACCTACACCCGTAAAAAAATATTTACTCTAGCCTCATACTCATTAAAATTTCATAACTTGCAGAGGTGCAGCGTGGTTAAAGATCTTGGTGTCATTCATGATTCTCATCTACTGTTCGATAATCACGTTCAATCTATTGTTTCTAAAGCTTCCAAAGCTTTAGGTTTTGTTATGAGGAGTGCAGCTTGCTTTCACCGTGCTAAAACTTTCAAGATCCTTTACTGCACTTTTGTCAGAAGCATCTTGGAATATGCATCTCAGGTATGGAACCCTTGTTATGACAAATATATAAACAGAATCGAGCACATTCAAATGAAGTTCGTGAAATATCTCTGCTTCCGTCCGAAAATCCCATACAGCTCATCTAACTATTTCAATTTATGCAAGAAATTTCATATCCTCCCCTTGATTAAGCGGCGTGAAACCGCGGACTTAACCTTTTTGCTAAAAATTACCTCCAATAATATTAACTGTCCTGACTTACTAAATAAAATTAATCTCCGTGTTCCTTCCAAACTCAATAGATTTAACCCTGCTCTTCATGTTCCTCATGCTGGTACCAACTATAGACAAAATGCATTTCTGTGGCGAACAAGTGACAATTTCAATGACATGATTAAACGCTTTGACTTTGATCTATTCTGTACGAGTGTTAACTCAGCTAGGCAGCGGCTGAACAGTGATTTTTTTAGCATTAATTGTTGAATAATTTTTGATGCATTCTTAATCGATAGCTTTAATTGAAAGATCACATATGTTTCTACAACGTTATTTAAACGTGAAAACCTTTAATTGGCTCTCTGCTATGTTACTCCGGCATTGTTAAATTATAATTAGCTGTTGGTTTTCCTGAAAATAAATAAATAAATAAATAAATAAATAAATAAATAAAAATATCCACAAAAATTTCAATCTAATAGCAGCACAAATCAAATTCAAAATCAACGGCGGAATATTGATCGAGGCATGCCAGAAGGCCAGAAAATACACCGAAAATGCAATGAACAAGAGGAGTGATGCGTTTTTCGTTATTCCATAACCGCTGGAATACTAATACCACCGATCGGTGGTTTTTCCGTTGCGACAACTCGCGGGCGGCCGATCTCTGTATTTATGCAATTATTTAATTAGATGCGAAAAATGTCGCCTTCGTTGAATTACTCACAAACATTAGTATGCGTGTACTAACGCCCCTTGGGAGCGAATGGGCCCTGATGCAGTTTGACCACTAAGACCCATGTGTAGGGTCAGCCAAACACACGGGTCATCACCCATCTGCCTGCGAGCCTGGCTAGGACTCTGGCCTGCGGGTCAGTTTCCCCTAGGAGTCAACCTTCAGGCGCTCCTAGACGGATTGCGCACCGTGCGGCGTCAACCAATCGATTGTGCAGTCTGACCGATATCTGGGGGGGGGCGGGTCTGGCGACAGTATTGTTTCCTATATAGCGGGGGTAATTAACTTTAGGGCAATTGCTCTTAAAACGACTATTCGGCTACCCGATACCGGGTGAAGAGCCGGGAAAAGAATGCCGTGGTCCACGACAGATTCGGTAGACACCGTATCACCACTATGTAAGAGAGAGGGCCGCGCAAGCGACCTCTAACCTATAACCAGGCGGGAGACCAGTTTAATCTGGTTGCAACTGCTTGGTGACGGGTTTGCCATTTGTAGTAACACCACTTACAAAGAAATTTTCGAGGGTTGCAAACAAGCCATCGTGAGTTTCATTCCCATGGCTAGCTTGCATTGATAGCTTGATTATAGAACGGAAACAACTACTACTCTAGCGGTACTCATGTACCTACAAGTCAATGCTTGAGCATCGGCTATAAATTCGGATGTATTTTTTTAAAGTATAAAGTAATCACATGAATAGATTCAACAATTCTATTTATATTGACCGCCCACAACATTCACTTCGTGAGCAATTTTAATGGCATTCAAATGATATTCCTAGGTGCACGTATAATTCTCTACTTAAGTTCGCCTCGGTGATAGTCTTGTGAGAAATTCCTACAGTGAAGCGACGGAAGAAAAGAATATCTTTTTAAAAGCTTGTAAATTTTTCAAGGAGACAAACAAAGTCCCCAGAGAGACGAATTATTCGCATCGTTGTATAATCAGTTTTGTTCTTTTATTGCTTTATAAATCATTCTTAGAAATTTAAATAAATGCATAATATAATAAAAACATACTCTTTATTTGCACTTAATTATAATAGAAACAGGTGAGTTTGTTGCCGCATAGCAATGTCTTACAGTTACCTAATCACAGTGGTACATGCGCGCATTATGAAAATTGAGATTACTAAGTTCATCTGCATAAAATGCAGACCAGTGTAGCTATTTAAAACTAAGAATGCCCGAGGAGAGGATAGATGATAGAGGTTTGGAACAGGAAGAGGAGAGAAAGGGAGGAGCTGCTTACTTCATAGAAAGGTAGTCATTTTTAAGATTAGTCTCAAATGATGGTAACGAAGGAAAGTTTCGTATATTTGCCGGAAGATCGTTCCACAGTCTTGCACCATGGATTTAGAAAGAGTAGGAATAGAAATCAGTATTATAACACGGAATTTTTAGTAAATTAACAGAGGCTGACCGAAGTATGAAACCGTGGGAAATTCATGATTCAAAAAAACTCGAGTAATATGCATAATATCTAAGTTGTAAAATGATAAGAACATTTACCGGAAATTATAACAGAATTCCTTAGGGGTAACCTGAACATCATCGCTGATGCGAGTTTTTGGAATAGGAAAAGTAAAATTGATGAAGCATCGTCGGTTCAGTCCTGACCTGACTCCCAAGATTATTTTACATTCTCGAGAATCAGAGATAAATAGCGCCGTCACCGGTTTTAAGACGCTGTAAAAGCTGTCGAAGATTTTAAAACGGTTTCAAAATAACGAGGTTTGTTTATGACCTCGACTTCGAGTTTTGAATTACCTTTTCATTGATTAACATTAATTTTAACAGAGAAGGTACTTGTAAAAAAAATATTATTTTGTGATTTTGGTCGTTTTTGCGTGACTACGAGGGCTATGTAAATACCGGTGTTAGGAAATAAAACGCATAATTAAAAATAAAAATCATTATTTCCCAACATAGTCCTTTTTCAGTTCGATGCACTTAGTCAAGCGATATTTGAACTTTTCCAAGCCATTTAAAAAATATAATTTATCGAACTCCGCCAAATAGGCATCTATTTCGGTAATAACCCACTAGTTTGACGTAAACTGCTTCCGCCAAATGATTTTAATCAAAAATGTAAGCAAAAAGAAATCAGATGGAACTAAATCTAGACAACATGGTTGATGAGGCATCAATTCGTAGTGTAATTTGATATGTAGTGTGCTGGTGTGTAGAAGTGGTGAAAGAGAACTATTTTATTTGCCATAGTGGGCTGTTCTAATACCAATTCAGCATAGAATCGACTTAATAAGTCAGCTTTGTGATTGTCCTTCCCATCTCTAAATAGTCGATATAGTGGCACCTAGCGATTCCCAACAAAGTTGACCTTTCCGAACGATGTAACCGTTTTCGTCTTTAATAGGGCAAGTTCACGGGTGAAGTCCACAGTTTTGTTTTTTCTTTCATTTCTGGCACACAGTGAAGTATTCTGTTTCATTACATTAGGGTTAATTTACAAAACGGCGCAAAAACTCAATCGGATTAAGCTTGAACATGTCCGAACAGTTCTTCGAAGTTGTCATGCGATATTCCGTTTTTGCTTCACAGCGAGTAGTTGCAACACCCACCAAACCGATAGGTTTCTTATTCCCAATTTTTCGTAAAGAAATTTTATACGCATTCAATGTTACCAATCTCTCTGACCCTTATTTGGCAGCCTGCTAACACGATATCATGGACTTTGTTGAAATATCCTCCTGGTAACTTCAGTTCCACCGCCAGGGCACTCTTCATCAATAAGGAATATTTAGCCAGCCCTAAATGCAATCAACTAATATCTGATGATAGTTATCAAAGGCAAATGGCCTTGTAAAGGACATTCAACTTCACGTAGATTTTTTCATACGTCTTCCCATCCAATAACAGGAATCGAATCACTGACCGATATTACTCGTTTTCCATGATTGTAAAGAAACACGAAATTGCCCACTTTAACTGCTGACAAAACACATCTATACAATAAATCTGTTAAAAATGTTGACAGGCAATATTCTAAAGATTGCGTTGCACGGCATTATACAGATGTTGCATGTTTAAATAAACCATATTTTTCCAATATTTATTCTTCTCTTTAATATAAGTATGTTTATTTAAATGCGATCCATTACGAATACGGTTATTTTATAGGAAAAGTATTCGTTTCCTTTACCTAAATAGTATATTTTTTTCACCTAGGTCTCTGGAAACGAAATTCACTCTTTTTTAGTGATCCTCGCCTACTCCTCGGACACCTGTAGACCTCTCCATCCTTGCAGCAGTGCTCCTTGCCGCCAGTATACCAAGAGTTCACCCACTCGCCGTCACAGTTCTGCGTGAACAGGAAGGCGCTTTCTTTATACACATCCCTGTCCACAGATCCACAAATCATGGCATCCGATCTAGACAGATGGGTGATCACCTCGTCGACGCATCTTCTGAGGCACCGCTTAGTTCCTTTGGGTCCACAAGGTAACATTAGCGTTTCTGTTTCAATCAGCAGCGCTGGATTCTCCTCATCTTCCTTGAGTGTTCCGTTACGATTGAGCTGCCCATCCAGGAAGATGCCGCAGGTGCAGGCCACGATGGTTTCTTCCAGAGAATAATCATAATCTTCATTCGAATCTTCACTATAATCGTCTTCAGAATCTTCTGTAGAATTTTCTAAAATATTAAACTCTGTAGCCGATATCGTCGATGCATCTTGTAAACCAACCAAAACTATTACTATCACAATACATTTTAATAGACCTCTCTGACTAACGACCATCTTAATGTACAAATTTTGAATGTGTCATCATAATCAAAATCTCCTATTTTATAGCAAACATCACATTTTATCTTATATCTCAGTGTGCGTAAATAGGCAGTGAAATATTAGAATAGTCACGTATGGTCTGTATTTTGCTTCAAACGTGATGCACCGTTTCTAGGGCATTTAGATAAGCGACGCAATGACGTCATACTTGTGCTTTAACTTCGGCTTTATTGTAATTTATTATTATTGCTAAATCATCATTATATTAGTATTCTTTTAATTGTGAAATTGAAAATATATTATTATTATTATTAAATGACCGAAGTTATTGAATAAGTGAAAGAAAACTTATCTGGTCATGATAGACCAGGAGCATTTCTACTCTTGTCACTCATCCAATTCCTCTTTCAGTGTTCAATGTTTTTTTTTGTGGAGACTGGCTTCTTTCTTTGGTATCATCAAAGTAATAATTGGAAAGATGGTGATCGATGCTGGAAAAGATGGTTATTTCCTCTCAAAAAGTAAAGATTATATTGCAGTATTTCGGTTGTAACCGTCTTCAGATTATATGACATTTCCGTAATCGAACAATTCCCCTTAAAATCAAATCTTTCTTATTTTTTGAACCTAAACCGCCAAAGAATTGAACGGTGAGAAATTGATGAATAACATTATTATCCCAAAGCAAGAAAAAATACCATTTAGTGAAGTCTTTTTAAAAGATATCTATATCAAAGGGCGTGAAATTAATGCAGTACCTAAAATGTTAATTTTGTATATTCAGCCTGACATGCTTCTAGAATATGCATGAAAGCCATTTCCCATGATTTACTTCGCGCTCTTTAGCAGTATTACCAAGAATTTTAATGATTTTCTCTTCTGATCAAAAATTTTATTATATTCTCTTGCATGTAAAGCGACGAGTAACTGGCTTTCACTAATTAGAGTGACTCTATGCTTATGGTATTTGGAGAATTAATATAAATATTTAGAAGATATTTTGTTTAATCATTATAATAATGGACAAAATTTTAACAAAAAAGAAATTGACCCCAATTTTTTTATAAGTGCAACAGCCATGTCATGGTGAAACCTAGAACGGGCTATCATAATTGAATGCGTATACAAAATTTCGTGTCTGTGCTGTTTGCCGTTGAGGAGTTCCCTTGTTGGAGGCAATTCTGGGTCCCGCAGTCCTGTCTTGGTGAAACTTAGAACGGGCTGTCGTAATTGAATGCATGTACAAAATTTAGTTTCTGTGCTGTCGACCGTTGAGGAGTCCCCTCGTCGAGAGCCAATCCTGGGTGTAGAATCAGGTCATGCGAAAAACACACTCGAACCTATGGCAACGCAAAAGGGCCAAACCTCGGTGTGATTATATCCAGTGATCTGAAATGGGAACCACAAATCTCTCGATAGCTAAAATAGCAGAAATTGAACACCTTAGTATTAATGTTGAAGATATATAACAAGCAATTATTAGAATATGGTTTCGAAACATGGAATCCGTATTTCGTGATGGATATTGAATTGCTGCAAGGAGTTTATAGACATTTTACCTAATCGTAGGGAACTAAATCATGTGGAATATTAGGAGAGACTCTCAGCGATGAAATACATTAAATGACAGGAGAAAGCGTACAGATGTGATCGAGATCTATAAGATGCTACAGAGACCTTATAGCTGCTGTAACCTCCCTAACATGAAGGTGTGTTAATTCTGCATCGTTTTTGCAAACGTCGAGTTAATTTACTGCAGGCGGTAAATTAATTTTTTTCAGAATTATGATGTCAGCCAGAACCAGAATGTAAATTTTCAACTTCATATGATAATATTTGAGGAGTTCCCTTAATTTCTTATGGGTGCCATTATCAGAACAGGATTTTGATAAGAATGGGAATCTGCCAGAATATTCTTTCGAATAAAGAAAGAATTTTCCAAATCGGCTCATAAATGACGGAGTTCTAAGGTAAAAAAACATTTTAAAAATAAGATAAAACCGAATTAATAACCTCCCCCTTTTTTTGAAGTCGGTTAAAAAAGGGTCAAGTTATACCTACTACGTGGACGCCCACTAGATTGAAGTCCCAAGATATTATTATCAAAATTTCTGTATTTGTTTGTATTGTTTAATGTAGATCTAATATTAGGTGGTCTACAGAAACATAAAATTGGGGGTGAATATAAGAAATCCTTACTGGTCACATCATTAGAAATAACATTTAGGCTGGTAAAGACGTGTATACAAGCTCTTTAACATTTAGCCATAATATTTTATTCTGGCATCATTATTCATGGAAAATCAATCTTTTTGTGTATTAACTAGAAAGCAATCAAAATTAAATTTCATACATCATTTTCGTAAAGGAGAGAGCCTGGCGAGGCAACTACATTAACACAAAAGTTAATTTCAAATAGTTCATTAATAAAATCATCCCATTGTTTTAATATAACTTACTCCGAGGCTATATATTTCACTTTAGATAATAGCCTAGTAATTAAATTTCTATGTACATGCATACATTATTAATTATTTACCGTGGTCTATGGAATTTGATATACGGTGAACGTCGTATCGCAATTTTGAAAGTGGAGCAATTTTCCTTGACACTTGGTAATAATAATTTTATGTTATGAAAATTAGTACGAAGTTAAAATTGGGCATTTAATAATGGGGTTAAAAATCTAGAAATAAAAAAAATTCAAAATGTTTCAGGGTTTATGCAGATCTTCTGAAATTAAAATAAACTTAAATCGCTGTATTAAATTGAAAATATACACTAATTATGAAGGTTTCCGGAAATTTATAACATTATCATGAAAACGAAATACTTGATAATTTCCGAAAGGATAATTATATATGTTTCTATTAGTAGTAATATCACAATTTTCCATCACCACGCGGGTGAAACCGCTGGGCGCAGCGAGTATATTATAATAGGGTTTCTGAAGTTCCTGCAGATTACTAAAACTTACAATGCTCCAATGTCGCTCGCGAATTTTGGACTACACATTAATGAACACCTCCTCTTCGAAACCCACTGAAAGCGAAAAATGTGGCTTTTTTCGTATGTATACATAATAAAATTTCAATGACATGATTAAACGCTTTGACTTTGATCTATTCTGTACGAGTGTTAACTCAGCTAGGCAGCGGCTGAACAGTGAATTTTTTAGCATTAATTGTTGAATAATTTTTGATGCATTCTTAATCGATAGCTTTAATTGAAAGATCACATATGTTTCTACAACGTTATTTAAACGTGAAAACCTTTAATTGGCTCTCTGCTATGTTACTCCGGCATTGTTAAATTATAATTAGCTGTTGGTTTTCCTGAAAATAAATAAATAAATAAATGAATAAATAAATAATATCATGTATACATAAAAAGACCAAAATATCACGTATACATAAAAAAATATTTCAAATACACAACTAACTCGAATATTCGTATATTACGGGTAAGAAAGAAGACTTGCGTCATTCCAGTTTACACTAGTTTTCACTGTACAATAATTATTAATTGCAAAGTGTCATTTGTGGTTCGACGTTAGTTACGACAGACTCGTCCGTGGCTTGCTGTACAACCAGTTATTTAAGTTCTCCGAGAACAGTATTTAGGTTCCGGAAATTCCGATACAGCATAGATATTTGGTAGCGAATGGTTTCGCGCAGTTTCGGCCATATAATCCAATGTGTTCTCGGGTTGGCCTAACTCACGATTCAGCTCCCATTCGGTAGCCTCCCTAACCTACACCGGGAAAGACTCTCGCGTCTCTGGCCTTACGGCTGGTGGATCGGTTTCCCTTTGGGGGATTGCCCTCCAGCGCTATTGGACGGTATGCGCATAGTGCGGCGTCAGCCATTCGGTTGTGCACTCTGACTAATTACTGAAGGAGTGTGGATACTATAGAAACATACTGTCTCCTAAGCAGGAGGCTGGATGTTGACCTGTTGTCATGCGACTATTGAAACGTACTATGGGCCACCCGATCTCGAGTAGCATTACGAGCAAAGAACGCCCAGGTCCGCGATAAATTCATATTGAATTACCGCTGAAATACAACAGGTAAAGGCCACGTAAGCGGATTGTTTTCCGTAACCAGTTGGGAGGACGGAGGTATCCTGAAGGTTGATTCCAAACGGAGATATCCTGCCAAAACTGGTAGCCAGGGGCGAGGTGGCCCCACTGGTTACCTGCCTAGTGCCTCGCCGTAAGGCGTTGGCCTCTGGCGGGTTCGTGGCTTTCCTAGGCGGTATATTTGTATCGTCCCAAAGTCTACGTTCACATCAGGGATACAGAAGGATCATTATCGTTCGCCCGTTGTAGTCAACATTCCTAATAGCATAGATATTGTATTAATAAATAAATGTAGAAAGAATAGAAAATAAACAGCCGTAAAAATGTGTTATTCGTAGGGAACATGAAGGGCATATTAAAGTCGAAACACCGAAACTGCGACGACTTGCTTCTGTGGTTAAAGACCTAAATGCACTTAAAAATCATAGCCAAGTTAATAATGTTGATTATGACAAACTCTGTTCCCGTGTTTTCTTTTAAGTATATATGTACTGGCCCCCTAATAAACGTAAATAAACACCAATAGTTGTGTCACTTAGAAAATCGCACCCTTTCCAAGAGGTTAAGAAGGTGTGACATTTATCGCGTATTTCAGGTCATACTTTCTCGCTTGCCCATGCGGCAGTTACCGAAGTAAATATCACGTGTGTGTATAAAGTGTTTTGTTATGTGATTCGTATCGAAGATATATTTTTGATGGGCCCTGGGGAGCTGAAGCCAGCGATAAATTGGGATAAATAGCTACGAAAGCCGTGATACGCGTATATTAGAAAAATTAAGTATTCATACTCGTAGATGCCTCAAAAGACGGATTGAATGTTCAAATTCAAGATAATTGGAAAGCGACAATTTAGCTTGTAGCTGAAAAATATTTTTTCATTACTTCAACACTGACAACTCGACTGGACTAAAATTAAATGCAACAAAACAACTAGATTTGTCAATCCAACGGGCGAGCCCGTCACCTCAGGAAGTTTTAACGATTAGTCGTTCTATTTCCCTGGAGTGAGCGCAGAAGACTTGGACAAAACAGTCCACCGTCAAGCTCCGCCACAAACCCGTAAGAGGCCAACGCCTTAACCGCGAGATAGCCAGGAGTGTTACCCAGCGGGCTTACACTCACGCCCTTACTTCCAATTGCGACCAGATTACTCCAGTCTCTCGATTGGTTACGAGTTCGAGGTCGCTTGCGCGGTTTTCTCCCTTACGAAGCGGTGAAACGGTGTATACCGAATCTATCGCGAACCACCGCATCCTTTTCCCGGCTGTTCACCCAGGATCGGGTAACCGATGGTCGTTTCAAGAGCAGTCGCCGTAGGTCCGCAACCACCCACGCTCTATAGAAAACAGTACTGCTTCCAGACTCCCCCGGCTGTTAGTCAGAGTGCGCAATCGTTTGGCTTATGCCGCACGGAGCGCTGGACGTCCAGGAGCGCCAGAAGGTTGATTCCTAGGGGAAACTAACCCTAGGGCCAGAGTCCTACCCAGGCTCGCACTTCATGCGTAGAGGCCGTCGGATGGGTGTTGACCCGTGAGTGTGACCAAACCTGAACAGAACCGCAATTGGTTAGCGCACGGTGCTTATGCAACAAAACAGTCGGTATGGTTATTTGTTAATTCGAATATATTCAAAATTATATTTTAACATGGAGCATACATATTTTATGTATAACTAGCTGTCGCCCGCGGCTTCGTTTTGTGTAAAGTTTCGAATCAATTTCTTAATTTAAGTAGGGTGGCCTTTGTTTCCTTTTTACAAGCTACCTTTAGCTATATAGTACAAGACGTCCCCCTCAGATGCACGCTACCTATTCCGTACAAACGCGTCTTGTTCCTCACCATCCACGCCGCCTTCTGTGGAACGGTGACCTTGATGGTCCTTCAGCCGCCGCCACCGCCTGCTAGGTATTTCGAGGTGCTTGCACGCCGTACTAATTTCATGGTATCTCGTTAACTATACCACCTAAAAACTTACAGTAAATTGCTAATTGTATCTCTATTTAACACTCGTGATAACCAATTAATTTATTTTGATGAGGATTCTTTTTTTGTTGCGAATGTTTTGCAATAAAAACACTGTCTATTTATTTTTCTTATATTTTTTTTTTTGTGTATATGGGGTGTTTTTACTGCACGGGCATTCTTTTTAGTGGGTGACTCAGTACAACGAGATAAGCAACTTTTGATTAAAAAAAATAAAGAAACGTTGGATGACGTATTATCGTGGTCCAATATTCACAAATCGGCACTTTTCTCGCAGACGCCTCATAATGTCCAAATATTTTGGTAATTTGGAGTAGACTACGAGCCGATAGTCAAATAAAATAATCAGCATGACTTTGAATTTCGAGCGACGTGGTTTTTCGGATTCGGCTCATTATCGAGTCGCCTTTTCAAGGCTTGTGGCTGGTTTGTTTGTTTGTTTGTTTCCACTCTTTATTGTGAAATTTTACAATGGGGGGTTTATTGTGTTACGACAATATCTTTCAACCAACCTTACTATGAAGTGTGTATTTGTTTGTGTGTGTGTCAAATGAAATGCAGTACCGTTATTTTATCCCAACGTAAAATGGAGACCCAGCCGGGAATCAAACCTGGAACCTAACAACGTAAGTACAGTCGACCATTCCCCATTATCACTTCCTGCTTTGATTGCAATGTGTTCATGTGTGACACAGATTCAATGGATTGTCTGAAAAAGTGATTGATTTTCAATTTCCCCCACGTTCTGGTAGCAGCTCGAATGCGTCATCCGTTAAATGAACGATGGCATCACGTTCATTGATAAACACGACTTTAGCATTAACGAAAATTGAATAGTGGCTTTTTAAAAAACGGTTTAAATAAAGATCTTTTAAATTTCACATATAGATACCGTTAGATAAATATCGGAAATTGTTCATTTAAAAGTCAATATACAAAGCTTTGAATAAAAAAATAATTTGGTAGGTTTATTAGTCATCGCGACAATATTTAATTGTCGCGTAGACATTGGGCGCTCGCTATTATACGTTACTAAGCAATATTACATTATTTTGTCATACATATTATATATTACAATGTAGTGTTAATACTCTGCTTATATAATTGTATATATTATTACCATTTTTTCTACCTAAATTTAATTAATATGATGCAAAGTTTATACAAAAGAAAATTGTTTAGTTATAAATGCATACATTTTTTTCTACTTTGTATTTTTAGTTTTAATTTGTGTAAAAACCCATGTTAGACTAAATCTTTTGCTAGATTTAAAAAGTCTCTGAAAATTAGAATCAAATGCGTCAGTTCGCGCGTCAACAAACAAATGTTAACTCAGCACAGCCAGATACAGACCTTCTAGGTTTAGTTGGTTGTGCGATTTCGCCTCATTTCGGATATGCTAGCACATTTATATACTAGCTAACCCGTGCCCACTTCGTTGGGCGGTAAAACTTTTTACTTGTGATGAGATTATTAGTGTGGTTCGGTTAGTACTGAGTGCTATGATTTATTTCCTGACTGTCAAAAGAAGGGTTATATTTTTACTGCATATGTATGTATGTATTTGCGTGCCAATTTGACTATAATACCGTTATTTGTGAGTGTCTATAATTTATTTCCTGTCTGCCACAAGGACGGGTTATATTTTTATTTCATATTATGTATGTATGTATTTGCATGCCAATTTGACTATATTACCGTTATTTGTGAGTGTCTTCTTATGAGTGTCTTATTTGTGAGTGTCTTATCTCTTTAACCATTTATGCAGTAATAGGGAAATTATATGCAGTAAAACGGAAAAGTCTTTTGTTTTAAATACTTGAGACGATAAATATACTTATTTTGATACGAATTCATAATTGTTGATAATATGACCAATAAACATTACCTAACGATTTAAATTATTTTTTAAATATAAAAAACTACTTTTTGTGACCTAAATATAAAATTTAGACATATGCTGTCGCTGACTTTTTTGTAGGCATTACCAAGCTCTATAACTTTTTCCTAGAACTCAATAATATATCTCTCATCGTTAAAGCAGCGTTCGTAATAAAAGTTATCATTCGACCATTTTTTCTCCGACTTACTTTGCAAATCCGACTACTACAAAAAAGTCTTTTCACAAATAGCGTAGCTTTCTAATGGTAAAAGAATTTTTAAAATCAGTTCAGTAGATTCAGAGATTACTTCCTACAACCTCACAAACTTTACCTTTTTATAATATTAGTATAAATTACAATTTTATTACGGAAAATACAAAATGAAAGCTGCTATCACTTACAATTTTGAATTTAGAATAACGATGTCTAATTTTTAATTAAGAATGTCTAACGATAATTATATTACAGGCGATGGGCTTTTCCTAATCAATCTAGGACTTGGAACTCGGATCCTGCATTGCTACATCTGGCCAGTGGTTACTTATGTATGGCAGCGAAGCGTCGGCAATAAAAGAAGACACCTGACGGCGGCTAGGAGCTTTTGAGATGTGGTGCTACCGTCGAATACTCCGTATAAGCTGGACCCATAAAGTTAGCAACGAAAAAGTGGTTCAGCGTGCTGGTACGACCCGAAAATTGTTGCACACCGTCAAAAAGCGCAAGATTGAATATCTGGGACACGTGCTTCGGCATGACAGACATCAGCTGCTCCAACTGATATTGGTGGACAAAATTGAGGGTAAACGACGCCGTGGAAGGAGGAAAAAGTCGTGGTTGTACAATGTCAGAGAGTGGACCGGGATCACCAGCACGGAACAGCTTTTCCGGATGGCGCAAGACCGGCAAAAGTATTCAGAGATAACGGCCAACCTCCAATAATGGAGAGGCACTTCGAGAAGAAGAAGAAGAGCGTATCCTCGTCCACAAAATGTTCAGTTTCCCCAAACTTTAATAACCATTTCCTGGAAGATATTTTGAGTCCATTGTCGTCATAAAACGTCGCAGAGTTAGCGAAAAAACCATATCAGAAAATGTTCGTAAGAAACGGTTCGGCGACTGGATTCTATTTTAAGCTTAAATGGCGTCTATTTCAAAGGTGACGCAATAAATTTGGACGTTTGAGCCAATATTTTGTATTTTATTAAATTACTAGCTGTGTTCCGCTATTTCACCCACTATTTAATTTAAAAGAAATCTGATTATTTATAAATAATTTAGAGTACTTCGGCATAGGCAATATTTTTAGTCATATTTTTGTGGTATATATACTAGTTTTCGCCGCAACCTGATCTACTGTTGGAACTGAGCTAAATGTAAGCGGTGGCTGAGGTGCGGGGACCGGCGTTCGTAGAACAGACGTTGTTTCGTTAGCTTACATATCTATACCTATTACTGTCGAGTAGCACCGGGCGAGTGATGTCACAGCACTAATGTCTGTGGTGGCGAGACCGAACGCTGGTCTACGCACCTCAGCCACAGCTTACATTTAGCTCAGTCGCCAACTGTAGATGAGGCAAGCACAGTTCGGCGCTTCTCTGTAATGCTCGGTTCTCGTCGGGCGTCCGCTCTCTGTTCCCGAGCCACCTCGTCAAATCGCCCGCCGGCGCTATTCTTTCGTTTTCGCCTAGCGTTATTTTTGCTTGTGTCTTAAGGGTCTAAAAGTTATATCGAGTAGACTATAACCTTCTAAAATTCAATTCCGACTGGTAGTTCCAGAGATTAACGTGTTCAAACAAAAAAAAACAAACAAACTCTTAAGCTTTATTATTTGTATAGATTCCCATATTTTTTTGACACAACATTATATGGGATATATACACATTAGGCAGTTAACGGTTTCATACAGCTTGGACCATACCTGCTCGTTATCTTGGGTCGACTCAAGTCACGGTTTACCTCCCACCCGGTAGCCTCATCGAAGAGGGTCGAATCTACAAAGGGCTCTGTTTCGCCTGTCGCGGCTGTGCCGAGGACACTGGATCAGATCCTCTGGAGGATGACCTTCGGACGCTGCTGGACGGTTTGCGCTTCGTGCGGCGTCAGCCAATCAACCGTGCATTTCAGTAAGTACCCGGGGGTACTGGAAATAGTCTTATGCGTATCATAAGAAGCGGATTCGGGGTTTGACCTGGTATAAGCTACTCTTGAAATGACCCGGTGGTCACCCGATACCCTGTGAACGACGGGAAAATGGTGCCACGGTGCGAGACAAATTCGTACTGTTTTTTTTCTAACGGCAGATAGAGGCCGCGCAAGTGAGTTTGAACCTACGACCAGCTTGGTAGACAAAGAAATCCGGCCAAATCTTGTAGTCGGGGTGCCAGGACGGCCAGCTGGCTTCTCTTTCCAGTGCCTCGTGGTAAACCATTGGCCTGTAATGGGCATGTTGGCGTAGCTAGATGGTGGACTGTTTTGTCCCAAAGTTTCTACGCTCACTCCAGGTTGAATGAAAAATCAATATAGCTATAGCTTACTGGTGTGACAGGTTTGCTTGTGGTAGGTGACTATTCTCCAGAGCGGTATTTATTAAATCTATATATATAAAACAAAGTCGGTTTTGTTCGAACACTTATAACTCGAGAACGACTAGACCGATTTCCATAGTTTTTGATTTGTAGTATTTGTCTCCGTCCCGAATAGCAGAATAACTATTAAAAACAAAAATTGGAAAATTTATGAAAAATTAAAATAAAAGAAAAACATTTTCCCATACAAAATGTAAATCCGTGTTTTTTTCATGGTTTCACGTGTTTTTTTCATGGTTCACGTGTCGGCAAATCATCCCCTTTTTTTGTTCTTGCGCCTGATAAAAACCCAAAAATGTCGTATATCACAAGGTGCTTTAATGAAGAGAATTAAACCGAGTGCATCCCATGCTGCACAATATTATGTAAAAAGTTTAATTCAATCATGTCTTGCTGACACGCGATTGATATACTTAATTTTTGTATTTTTTTCTTTTTGTGTTATTATCTTAATAAAGTAGTGAACTTAATATTTATTTTGTATTCATTGTATTACTTTCATAAAATCATAAATTAAGTTCAGCTAATCTGTAACACGGCATTCATTGACTGTTAGGCGGTACGAAGTTCGCCGGGTCCGCTAGTTTTAATAATAAAACAAACTTCTTCTTGATAAACTATATTTGCGAATATGCCATCCATAAACAACTGTTCTGATCAGTTACAAATTTTCGTACATCAATTAATTAATAACTTAGATATTTAGTTGAATATCCGTTAAATCAAATAAGTAACATGCGATATAATTTAACACCGACCTATTTTTGAGGGATACTCGACATTTTGGATCATTCATTGAAATTATGATTGATAATATAACCATATGATTAAATATGCCGAACAGCCTATATAATGATACTAATTATTAAAAATAATAAGCTGCCTAGGAATAAAATACACTGATTTCTGTACATAAATGTATTTCTGTCTACATAAAACGTATTTCTGCCTACATAAATGTCTAATAAATATATGGTAAGATAGGGAAATGGCGGTACCTTAAGCCGGTATGATTAGATAAATAAAATACAAACGGAGCTGCCATGGAATTCACCGACCAAAAATCGAGCCCATCATATATAATTTTTACACTTCTGGGAGGTGAAGGGTGGATTCCGGACTAACGACCGGCGGTGGTAGGTTTAGGACAGCTGTCTTGCCACATGTGAGCGTTCACCTTACCACCCATTCACTCCCCCTTCGAAGCCATAGAATTTGAGATGCAGAGATCGCGGTTTTAGATATTTTTTCTAGAAAGGAGTTGATTATTTTCCTGGAGAGACCAAGATCTTTAAAAAGGTGAAACAAAGATTTAGCTGGCAGGCCACGAGCGCCTACTTCCACCGCGTGAAGGTGAACAGTGAAGCCGTTCCGGGTGACGGCATTTGCGAGGTCATGGTATTTATTTAATTTGTACTCGTAGTCTTTTGGGATATTTGATTCCCATGGAACAGTTAATTCTACGATAAGGACCACCTTCCGAGATAGAGAGTAAAGAGTTATATCTGGACTCAGGGCTGTGCACCCGAGACTTTCAGGGAATTTATACTGCTTAGAGACCGAATCGACCTCCAGAATCCAATCTGAAGCTTTCTCGATTATTGCGAAAGATTTTGCAGTGAAATGTTTTTTCCCTTTAGAGACAACCCGCACAAACTGTATTGGGGGTTTCGAGGATACTGTGGAACCCTTGTTGGCACGAGCCACTGAGAGGCTAAGTACCTCGCCAATAACAGCAAGGACTTTGTCGTGGCGGTAAGTGTACCGTCCTTGATCCAAGGCTGCCATGCAGCCAGCTAGAATATGTCTAGCTGTGCAAGGGGTGTTGCTACAAAGGGGACATGAACTATCCTCGGCGTAGCTTCAACGAGCGAGGTTGCTGAGGTCTGGAAGTGTATGCTGAAAGGCATTTAAATAAAATTTCAGCATCTCTGGCGTCCAGTCATACAACATTACTTTCCAGTGCATTGGAGGAGGAATGCAAAAGTCTCCAATTGTTGTCCAATCATTCTGGCATTGAAGGCCAATATTACCTTAAATGTTGTGAAATAACCTTACAAGAAATAGGTACTAATTAGAAAAACCTATTTTAATTGATTTATAATATAAATGTATACTACGTGAAATGTAATGTTAGGTGCATTTTAAAATCTTTTAAAAACAGTACGATAAAATTAAATACCTTCACTATAGGTGGTAATACCAGTCACTCATTAATATTGAGTAATGAATATTTACACAAACACAAATCAAACGTAAGAAGGTCTCTAAACGATCAAGCATGCTTGACAAGCATCGCGTCGAGGGCAGGGAGGGGATCGTAAACCGCAGGAAATATGCAAATATATTTTTGTAATATTTACAAAAAATTCCTAATTTTATAGTTTTTACCAGAGGGTCACGTTAACCCTTCAGGCCTCGGCCCCTCAGCCGATTGACAAGTTGATGTCCCAAAAAAATTAAGTAAAAATTAGTAAAAAAAATGAATTATGACACTGTCTCACCAAAACATTAATTACTGCCAAACCACTGTACCCACAATTTAAATAAACCCTATTAACATAATAAAATCAAACAAATTAAATTAAAATAAAATTAAAACGGGGTCGTCACGCTGAATCGTGTTGTGGCCGATATCGGCCAATTGGGGCTTGAGGGGACATTTGTTTATTTATTTATAGGAAATTAATTTCTCTAAAAGATTATATAAAATTATGTTATTTACCGTGGGATATGGAACACTTTCTACAATGAATTTTCTTTTGACAGCGGGTTTTATCGTCCGACGTTCGTCCAACACGGTTCTTTATAATGCGACTTAAAAACGCCGTATTTTAAAATTAATATAAATAAATATCATTTTTTTAGGAAATCTAACAGCGAAACATTAACCTCGTGTTTATTTCATTCTGTCATCTAACTCGGCGAACCTGTTTTAATGTGGACAGGGCTTTAAGAGTACATTTAATTATTTAAAAGTTTTAATGAAATGCTCATAAAACTAAATTGCCTTAATTGGATGTAATTAATTGATGAATGACGTGACTCCCTGGTATAAAACTATAAAATTAGGCATTTTTCGTAAATATTACAAAAATATATTTGCATATTTCCTTGGGTTTACGACCCCCTCCCAGCCCGCGACGCGATGCTTGACAAGCATGCTTGATCGTCTAGAGAGCCCCTTAGGACGTGTAGGCGTCACAAGTGCTACAAGAGGCTCTCTAGATGATCAAGCATGCTTGTCAAGCATCGCGTCGCGGCCTGGGAGAGGATCGTAAACCGCAGGAAATGTTTTTTTTTTTTTTTAATTTACCAAAAATGCCTAATATTGTAGTTTTATACCAGGGAGTCACGTCATTCATCAATCTACTACGTCTATTTAACGTGACTCCCTGGTACAAATTACAAAATAAGGCATTTTTGGTAAATATTTAAACAAAATATTTGCATATTTCCTGCGGCTTATGATCCCTTACCAGCCCGCGACGCGATGCTTAACAACCATGCTTGATCGTCTAGAGAGCCCCTAAGGATGGCACCCAAAGAGGCACCTGAAGTAATATTGGTAAATGACCACTGAAAGGTATCGAGGAGCATTATTGTAGCCTACTTGGTAGTTTAATCCACGGATTTTTATAACAAAAATCACATAATGAAAGATCTTCTATCACACATCAAACGGCCAACAAAAC
The DNA here is from genome assembly GCA_944548615.1 of Micropterix aruncella. Lineage (NCBI taxonomy): Eukaryota > Metazoa > Arthropoda > Insecta > Lepidoptera > Micropterigidae > Micropterix > Micropterix aruncella. The sequence continues at coordinate 25,941,714 of OX155957.1, forward strand.
ACTGACGTCTCGCTCTGAATTAGCGTCGGTTAGATTAGTTGACCGCAATTGTATTTTTCTGAAAATATTTACGTATCGTAGAGAAATATCGCTGACCCGCATGTCCCATGACCTCATAGAGGGTAACAGAAATAGAGAACGGAAGTGCGAAGGCGGGATGTGAGTGAATGCGTTCACCGAATGAGATAGCTGCATATGAGGCCCCCTTTATCCTTGTCTAGTTGCGCATGCACGTTTATCCATAGCATAGCAGACATATGGCGTCGAAGCGTTGCCATGGTGATATATAAGCGTTGCCATAGTGATATATGTACGTGGCTCCGGGCATGCGCGACTAGAAAAGGATGGAGGGGGTACTATATATGCTGCTGTCCCTTTCTATTCGGGTGACGCATTTTCAGGCTGGTTACGCGATCTAGTGACATATATCTATGCATGACCTTCATTCCCCCATCTCACCTCTTTTATTTTTCGGGTTTGTACTTTTATATTATTGTTTGATACTATTTATAATACTTGCAAAAAATGTTTTTGCAATATATATATTATATAAATCTAAAAAATATTAATATATTCTATAGACGTATATAAATATAAAAAATACTATGATTAAATTGGCACATATTTGAAATATGCGGAGTAGGTTTATGAATATGAACACTATTGATTTGAAAGAACGAAAACAATATACATAGGTATTTTAAAATTTTATCACCGGAATTTTATACGGAAAAAGCTTTTTTCTCAGAAACCTTTGCAATAGGGTCAGTATTCATAAAACCGCCCATATTATACAGGGAAGACCATTATAAAGTACCATCCCGATCGTAAAACATACTACTAAGTATCGCTATACTACGGGCTCACTAGCACTTTATAATGTTCTGAGACAACATGGAACTGGAGGGGAAAATGTAAAGTTAGAATAACTCAAAATCGTTAACACTTTCCTCTCTCCGCTTTGCAATCGATCGATCGGTCGCAAATAGGAGAAAAAGCCGCGCTGAATAAGTAAATTATAAGATTCAATTTGACTGCAAAACCGCAGTACTTCATACGATTGAAACTTTATACTATACAGGTTGAGTTTTCAATTAGTGATATACTTGTAGTGGATGAATCAGTACGACGATATAAGCAACTGTTGATAAAAAAAATTGGAAGAAACTTTTATTGAAACTTTTTTTTTGTTAAATTCGTAAATTTTATATATTAAAGAAAAGTTTGAGAATCGTTGAGCGCTGTGCGCCATCTAGCGACATGTAAAATATCGCTAATAATGTATATTAGCGATATTTTACTTACTACTAGATAGCGCATCGTTATAATAAACTATATTAGCGATATTTTACCTACCACTAGATAGCTCAAAGATTTCTTTAATAATTTAAAAAAATTAAATATATATATATATATATATATATATATATATATATATATATATATATATATATATATATATATATATATATATATATATATATATATATATATATATATATATATATATATATATATATATATATATATATATATATATATATATATATATATATATATATATATATATATATATATATATATATATATATATATATATATATATATATATATATATATATATATATATATATATATATATATATATATATATGTGGATTTCTAAAAATTTGTTTTAAAAGTTGCTTAGTTCGTTGGACTGATTCACCCACTACAAGGATGTCACTAATTGAAAACTCAGCCTGTATACTATGAATTTCCATATTTTATGAATCAGGATTTATCAGTAAAGACTAGCATTTCTATTATATTTTTTAATTCATCTATGTTATTTCCTCATCTCTGTTTCCAGAGATATTTCCATATCTTTATGTTTATTTCAAAGCAATTTATATGAATGTATTAAGCACGATGATAAAATTATGTTATGTTTATTTTAAGTAATATGTACGTATTATATTAGAATACCAGTAGAGCCAAACTTTTATATGAGGGCAATATAATGGGATAAGCAAAATAAAAAAATAAAAAATAATATTGCAGCAGATCTTGGGGGGCTTTACAAAAGTTGTGTTTTATATTCTTTGCCTATTTAATTATATACAAAACGTTTCTATTCCGATGCAGAATATTTTGACAGGTGGTAGATGTACATTTGAAGCGAATATTAAACGACAAATATATATTCCGTCACATACAAAATCTCAAAGATATGGGTCACTCAAATATTTGATTGCACGAGTCCCAACCTTATAGGGTTTTATTTAAAAATCTCGAAAATACAGACCTTATTTTAAATTTTGAATATAACGGGCTTTCTGAATAATTTTTTTTACAAACTTTTTAATATATACTGGAAATGAAATTGCATTTTTCTCAATATTTTGTGTTTTATTATTTTATTCGGAAAATCGCCAATTAACGAATATATTATCTTTAGTGTATGGGTACTTGAGAATATATTTTATCACTTTTCTGTACATTACAACCTATTTATTTTATCAGAATTGGTAAATTGAGTAAATTAGACAAACAAACAAAGAAAAAAGTCTAAAATTTCCAATTTAACATTTTTTTCGGTTAATATGTTTAAATAGTTTGCTAAAAAGTTTGTTATTAAAATGTTAATTAAAATATAAGTTTATCTTGATATATTAAAAACTTGCTCAATATTTTGGGTCTTTATATGAGAGAAACAATATGATATGATATGATAGGGATATGATAGGGACCGAAAAAAATGTGTGGGATGAATTTTCATGTGTCTATCTGTAATTTTTTTAAATGAGCTGCATTTGAAATTAATAAGCCTGTATTATCATTACGTTACTTAAATTTTGTTTTCATATAAAATATGTAGCATCAGTGCCAAATGGAAAAGCGATCTTTTTATAATGATGTACTTGAACCTTTTATATTTTTATAATTATTATGTTTATAATTATTATATTAAAAAGATCATTATTATTTTGCTGTAAAAACAGATTCTATTATTAGTTATTTTATGTTTTTGCACATTCAAAATCAACCCTTCCAGGTGTCCCCCTTTACTGTTATATAAAATCGTTATTTTAGCGTTTTGCTGTTTACATTGATGAATAAACAATTCAAACATATCTCCGTTTCTTGAAGTTTTTCAGTTTTTGCTTCAGTACTAACGTATGACAAAGTTACATTGACTCGTTACGGACTGTAGGTATTCATTTAAGATGCAACAGCATTGACCCAAAACGTAAACAAAATTGCCGAGCTTTCAAGTCATTCCACGAATGAGTAACTTACATTTGGCCCAGTTGACGTACCACGTGCTAGGCCCATAGCTTATAGTTTTGACTCTACTCTTGTACCATGGGCCAGGCACGCGATAAACTGTTTTGGCTCGGAAACCTGACCACGAGCCTCAGGCTAAGCGTATGCTGAGATGCAGGTGATACAGCATAGCATAATACAGATTCTGCAAGGCAGGGCAGTTGAGGCAGACATAGGCCGCGAGCGTATGCTGCGACGCAGCTAAATGGCACAAATGCATTCAGTCGAGTCCAGAATTGAATGACATATTTGTCCCTGTATATATTGGGCCAAATATACAAAATGAAGAATTAACATAACATATACATGTGATATAAATGCAGTAAAATTTATAATTTAATATTTTTTTGACCCAAATCATTACCATAAATATGCATAAGCAATAAACAGAAAACTATTCATATTGAGCTCATTGAATTTAGACAAAATACTTCATAATATTTGGTTCTTTTCTGCATCTGCTGTAAAACTCTCGTGGACAGGAATCGATAAATGACTTGTAGGCGTTCTTCACTGCTCTTCAAAATTGAATGCTTTCTCCTGTAAAACATGCTCAAAATTTCGAGAAAATGGAAATCAATTGAAGGAAGTTCTGTAACGAAGAGTCTGCAGTCGCAGCTGCTGCCACTTTGCGACTGTTTATTGTAAAGTGCATTTGAGTTGTTGTGAAGGACCAGTAGTTAAGGCCGACTGGATTAGCACGTTTGTTTTGGATTAGCAAGAACTTTTCCATCATTGTTTGGAGTTATAAGGAGTAGACGTTTACTTCATGACGAATTAATAATTGATTTGGGAAAGAAAGAAAGAAATAATATGACACTGCATGAAGATTTATTGGAATCGAAGACTATCGCGGTTGTTTGACATTATTAATAGGATAGAAAAATTTCTACAAATTTCACGCGGTAAATTCGTTTTCTATCCTATTTATGATTTATTGGAATTTGGAATTCCAACTCAAACCGAAGTTATCCGATATCAAATTGGACACTTAGAGGTGAATTACAATGGTCGAACCGTCACCTCCGGAAGATTTAACGATAATGATCGATCTATCTACTAGGAGGTGAGCTTAGAAGACTGAGAGACGAATACAAACTACCGTCTAGCTAATCCAACATGCCCGTCAGAGGCCAACGCCTTACGGCGAGGCACCGGGAAAGGTACCCATCGGGCAGCTTCGCCCCCTAACTACCAGTTTTGGAAGGATATCTCCATCTGGAATTAACCATCAGGATACCTCCAACCTCTCGACTGGTAATGGTTTCGAGGTCGCTTGCGCGATCTCTACCTGTCGTATATTCAGCGGTGAATCAGTTCGAATCTATCGCGGACCATTGGCGTTTTTGTCCCGGCTCTAAATTCAGGATCAGATAGCCAATTGGTCATTTCAAGAGTGGTTGACAATAGGTCAACATCCACCCCCGCTGCTTGTGAAGCAGTATAATTCTATAGTCTCCCGACTCCTTCAGTAATTAGTCAGAGTGCACATATCTATTGGATGTCGCCTCACGTTGCGCAAACTGTCCAGTAGCGCCGGGAGGCAATCTACCAGGGGAAACCGATCCACCAACCGTGAGCTCTGAGTCGCGAGAGTCCTGAATCGTGGAATAGGAGCTGAATCGTGAGTTGCACCGATCCGAAAACACAGTGGATCTTATGACCCCAGCTGCACGAAACCGTTCGCTACCATTCAAATTGGACAGTGTGAAATACGGCAAATAGGTAAGGAGGTAATGAACTAATATTTGAAAATGAACTAATATTTGTAATGAACTAATATTTAAAATACGGCAAATAGGTAAGGAAATAATATTTAAAAACTGTTTGTGGTTTTTTTTAGCAATTTCCATATTCCAACTTGCCCTTCATGCCTCATCTCAGACTTATCTTGTATATATATTTTTTAATTATTAATATATCTTTCGTTATGATCAGCGACTCCATCCTTATTTTAAAAATCCAACTAAACATAATATATAGGTTGTTATCGTGGTTTTAGAAAACATTTTAAATGGAGTCATCTAACTCGCCAATTACATTTGTATATAGCCTATATACGATAACAGTCGTCATATAGACTTGACAAATGATCAAAATCTTAAATGTTAATGAGTAAGGGTCGTTGGTGGATGCGGAGCAGACTGCTACGTCCAGGGTCTTGCACTTGGCGGAAGAGACGTTGTCGATGGAAAGGGTCTCGGACATCCTTCTCAGCATTATGGCGGATTCGCGATCACATTTGGATCGGCCTGCTACCATGATGCAAGACTGAAAACAGCTGCGGGCACTGTGAACAAAAATGTTACAAATTTCTATAAGAAGATATAACATAAAACATTTCTTTATTGAGCTTAATAATCGAGCATACTACACTCGGGAGCAATGAATCCGGATCAACAACATATAACCAACATAAAACTATATCTCGGAGACTAAGAATGGGTGTAGATTACGTAATTACCACATCGGAATTAGTTCGTGATTAGTTCCACTAAAATCGGAATTAGATCATACGAGCGAGACAGGTGTATACGTTAGAGCGGAATATGAAATAAATGTCACGTTTCCGGCTTAAAACTACCAATTGAACATAAAACGGGAAAATGTAAGACCGGACGAAATGTTTCCAAACTAATTCAAATTATTTTATGTGCGGCAGGTAGTTTTTATGCGGGAAAAGATGAGATAGTTCATTTTACATTCCGCTCTGCGCTCTCCCGTTCGCATGAACTATTTTCCGATATTAGATGACGAAGAAACACAATGTATCCATCCTAGTGGCGGTAGTAATGGCTTCAGGCTGAGAAGTTCCTTAACAATTTCACATACAGATTTATGATATTAATATGTAAAATATTGATCATTGATTGTCATTGACCATATCATGATATTTTTTTGATGATCAATATCATCAACGATGATCAAAATTGACAACATGATGATATCTTTCACGTGATCTGCCGATAAACGACCGTCGCGTTCAATCCCTGTGTATACTTTTTGGAGGGTTTCAGCGCTCTCCTACGATGATGCTGTCACATCACCATGTCATGGTGATGAGTCTTGGTGATCATAACATAATGCTCGCACTGCTCTAGGGCCTCCTTATCGCACTACTAGAAGACCCTCTAAATAAGGGATTCCCAAACTTATTAGTATCACACCCTCCCTGCTGCCAAAAGAAAATGCTCACCCCCCCCCCCCGGCATGCTATTAATTAATAAAATAGGCGTAAAAAAAGTAATACACATAAGGTTTATTTATTGCTTATATTATATAATTACTTAAAAGTGGTAAAAACAAATTAATGAGACATATGAACTTGCATATTTTGAAAGTATATCTATTTTTTTATTTTCCTACAAACTTTACTCAAAAGTTGCTTACATGCTCGTGCTGATTCACCTTCTTTAAGGATGCCGGTTATTTATAATAGACTCCGAAACCATTTCGCCGATCAACATGAAAGTTGGCAAATATAGGTATTTTTTCATGGACAAGGTTTTTATGTAACTTACCAATAGATCTAACTCGCCACCAGATGGCGCTGCAGAACATCAACTTCTATACCGCTCAACTGATCGCCATAAAATTGGTAGTCATTTCAGCACGCACAATATTTAGCGCTATTAACTTTTAACTCGTCACTAGGTGGCGCTGCAGCACATTAATTTATATACCGTTCAACCGATCGCCGAGAAAAGTGGTATGGGTATTTGAGCCCGGATATAACACGGGCAATGCCGGGTAATACCACTAGTCTATATATAAAAAAATATGTTGTTATATCTGTCTGTATGTTTGAGCTTTGACCGATCACCATGAAACTTGGCAGATATATGTATTTTTTTAATGGAGAAGGTTTTTATGCTATCCACTTTGTTGTAAGTCACCACTAGATGGCGCTGCAGTACATCAATTTCTATACCGTTCTACCGATCGCCATGAAAATTGGTATACGTAGATATTTAAACACGGATAAAATTTTCGCCCTATTCACTTTGTTGTAACTCGCCTCTAGATGGCGCTGCACAGGGTTGAATTTAGGGAAGGGCATCCGGGGCTACAGCCCCGGGTCCTCCACAAAAGAGGGGACCCCACATGAAAGACTTCGGAAAGAGTCTTCATTTTATTTGGAAAATAATTTGGGGCCAAGGGGCCTCCACTCCTTTGTTGCCACAAGGTCTCCAGACCTCTACCACATCAACTTCTACACCTTTCTATGGCCGCCATGAATTCGCCATGAACGCCACGTGGGCAACACCGGGTATATTCCGCGAGTCACTTCATCCGCGTCAATATTACCTATACGGGAAGCGTTACAACTGGCAATATCGTACTCTCAAGCAATTCAATAAATACCTCCTGGTTAACTCAAAATCGCCTTTTAATACGGAGATAACCCGCAAGTTAACACCACCACCTCAAACCGAATAACCTGGAGTCTAGTGAGGGGTGGTCCCTCACAGCTCTAAAAGCAAAAAACTTTCTACTACAAAACATTTTCTAATAATCGAAAAAGCTTCAGGTTGAATTCTGGAGGGCGATTCGGTCTTTAAGCAATATAAATTCCCTGAAAATCTCGGATGCACAGCCCTCCATCAAGATATAACTCTTTCTTTACTCTCTATCTCGAATTTTGGCTTTTATTGTAGAATTAACTGTAATAGTAATAGTGACAATAATATGTATGTATAATATCGTTGCATTACAATTATGACTCGATAACTCGAATTTAGTAGTTCTGAGATAAACGCGTTTTAATGTTTTTTTAAAGTCTCAACTCGTCCACCATTTAATGCTGCTTACAGACTGACGAATGGTAACATGAAATGAAAGAATTTGCCGTCCACATTAGTGCAATGTATCATGTAATGTAACATACTTTGTAACAAATTCTCATAGTGTGGACGCCTCGCGCGCGCGAACTGTGCATTTCATGCGCACGCTTCGAGCATTTCAGGACGCGCGCGGAGCGATCCGTGATTTGTCGGTGTTTCGATCGACACAAAGGAGCGCACAGTGGGCTCAGAGCGCCAGTGTAGACGGGTTGTGTCGATGCGCGCGCGAACACGAACTGAACCAGGAATGGACACAGCGTGTTTTCAGCAGACTGACGACGCTCGCGCGCACGCCGGAAACAGATGCGAGTAGGTATATGTTCGGCTCGTGCGCGAGCTGCGTCCACACTGATGAAATGCTCCTTTCATGTTACATTGCATGTTACCTTTCATCAATCTGTATACAGCATTAGATTTTATCTTTTTGCGATCGTATTTCTTGTTTTATCTTCTCCATCTCAACTATCTCAACTTCTCCATCATCAACTATCGATCATAAATTCGATTGTCATTTTTTTAATCAGAAGGACTAGAGAAATACAAAATTAATTTTTAAAAAACCGAGTTATCAACTTATTGGAAAATGTAAATTCTCACCAATTGGAAAATGTAATTTTTCAGTAATACACAATGTAATATTTGAGCTTTTGTTAAAGAATCAGGTATTATTATGTTATAGTTTTTAATGATGAACCCAGATACGTCAACAAAACTAACAATGTTATCTAACAATCAGAACCTACAGGAAAGGAATGCAAACAAAAATAGTAGAGAACCTGCTTCAAAAATATATAAATAATGTTGCAGACACAGAAAACCTATTCATTTATTTCTTCATCCTCATCTATAATTTCTTCCACATCTTCGGTTTCATGGTGTGGTAGGTTGAAGTTAAAAATGAAAGGCTACTTCTTAAATCTTAACCAGCACATTTCTTGCCAGAGTACGGGAACTGCATTGTCGTCTTTTTATGGATAGTCAAGCAGTCATTCGACTAGTTGTCCGCACGCTAAAACTAGATAATTGGAAATATCGAGTGTTTGCGCTACGACAACAGACAGTGCTGCGAACTTTCCGCCGAAAAAACTAAAGTTATGCATATCAGGTCATCGCAGGCAAGAGAACGAGGAAGTAGCTTTGCAATTAAATTCCACACGCATAACTGTCTACATAATCCACAACCGGACTGTCGGTGTGAGCATATAAAAAAAGTCGATGCTGAAAGGTACCTTGGACTAACGATTGATAAAAAATTTAACTGGGAAGTGCACATTAATAACATATGCAAAAAACTTAGACAAATAATTATAAAAATCTACCACTTAAAATACATTCTGAAATACAATCAGCTGAGAACTCTGTATTTTGCCCTGGTCGAATCTATTATTGCTTATGGAATTACAACCTACGGCAACACATCTTATATATCGCGCATCACATCTCTACAACACCGTATTTTAAAAATAATAGTTTATAAACAAGATTCGAAATAAATTCAGAAACGACCAGATAGGACTTTTCAATTATTGTGACATATTACCAGCTGATGTATTATTTATTTATAGATTGACAGTTCAATATTTCGAGACTGACGAGTTCCGAATTTATGTCCAACATAAACACAGCACTAGACAGATACAAAATGAACGGCTACTCGTCCCTCCCTTTCGCAACCTTTATGGCAAAAGAAGATTGAATTGGCTAATCCCTCATATATTCAACCAAATTCCTCTAAATTTAAAAACTTATAAAAAAGTGTACAAAAAAACAAAAAAAAAGAATTAAAAATAGTTAACTTTAAAATAAGTGAAAGTGAAACACACGTGTAAATGATACGAATAAGATTTACACTTTATTTTATTAGCATTAAGTACGTTCATCTTTTTATGTAAATATTATCAAGGGGGTGGCTTTCTGTGCCGACTAATCCTGACTAATGTAGCAGATATATTATAATATGGTCAAAATGGCCACTAAAGTTGCACTGAAAGTCACCCTATCATAATCTCCAGCAGGTAAGCGTTAGGCTTGGCTGGATTTTATACAAAACTGTATTTTTGAAAAATGGGTTTTAAATAAAAAATAAAAAAAGTATACTAATCGATTTTTAGTGTTATAGGTGGAGCTGATTTTCAACTTATCAACCACCGTTAACACTTTTTTTCCTCCGGGAGTTCCTCCGGGAATTTTAGTTATCTCGGGAATATAGAGTTGATATTTTTACACCTTCTGGCAAATTTATCTCAAAAATACCAATTTTCGAGTTATCAAGTTATAACCGTAAGGCAACGATATTATCATAGATTTTAATCGTTTATAATAACAGGAAAGCTCTGAAATGTAAATGAAAAGAATCTACCCTAGTAGGGCATTATACTAGTTGGGTAGTTTTGTGTATATACCTTTTTTGTTTCTGTCTGTTAAAATACATTATTATTATTATTATATTGGTTATGAGCTATACTAACCAGCATAGATCCATATGCAGCTGCGATAGTGGCTGTCCTTTTCCATTGTCAGATATGGTTTGAATCGAGTGCTGAAATTCGGTGAAACATCTCGTCCAATCGGGAGATACGGCCTTGAAGCAAACGGAATGAGTCAGGTATTCTGAAATTAAAAAGAATAGGGATTTTCAGGATCTTACCGTCTGTTATGGCGAAAATCTATAGGGTGCAGAAAGTTAAGGCTGGCACTAATATGATTGAAGAACTCCTCGATTACAGCAAAGTCTTTGATTATTTATATAACTCTCACTTGCTGGTTAAGCTTGCCTATCGCAGCTGACCTAGGTCACAGTACACCGAGAGAGCAGTAGACGCACTCTCGAGCGACAGGGTATTGCGGCGATAGGATGCGAGGGAAGTGAGCAACTACAGCTGTCAACTACAACGGGCGAACCCGTTACCTCGGGATTACGATATTATATCGTTCTATCTCCCGTGAGGTGAACGCAGAAGACTTGGGACGAAAAACGATGTACTGTCTAGTTACGCGACTCGCCAGAGGCCAACGCTATACGGCGAGGTACCGGGAAAGGTAAATCAGTCACAACCTTCCTATATATGTTTAGGTATAAGCTTGTATAGCTTGTAAATATGTATAAGCTTGTTTAAATAAAATAATCAATCTTTCAGTTGAAACTGAACGATCGATAAATATTCAATATAACTGAAAAGCTAAATAGCAATCTCTTTCATGTAGCACCCGACGTTTCGACGATGTTGCTACCGCCGTTGTCAGTCTACCCTGAACCCTGATTCGCTCACTCCGTAACATCCGATTGGGGACATTTATGTCGGCCGCCTAAACACCGAAACGTCCGCTACCGGACAAAGCGCTCGCCGCTGCGAAAAATGCAATTTACGATTCGAAACGTCGTACTATATGCTTTCTGAGGACGCAACGATATGGCCAAAATATCTTTAATTCAAGATTTCTGTGTGGCAATATCGAACGGCGATTTAAAAAGTGAGCATAGACGTCAAAACGGCAGTGTCCATCGGCCCCCGCGGCGGCCGCGGCGGCCGCGTATAGTTCCGCGAAATGGTTGATAAAAACAGTCTTTTGTGCAGTGTTTTGTGCCATTTACTGGAGAACAGTGAGTAATTTGCATTTTTAAGTAGTTTAGGCATGAGGATTAGTCAATTGAGATAGTCCATTTGCTGTTTTTCACGAATTTTTAAAGAAAACACTTCGGCGACAACAAACGGCTCGCGAAAAAATGGTTGTTATTATTTTGTAATGTTTATGAAATATCTCAATATATTGCGAAATATGACGTAATGTCGCTTTAATTTACTAACAAAATAAGTATTGCTTCATTTACATCCTAAGTTATCACATAATTAGGCGTATTTTGAAAATTATATCTTGTTTTGTAAAATGAATCGCGCAAAGAAACTTATTTTGATAATTACTATGAGAGAATAAAGTGCGATTTTCCATAGTTTTTCGATGAAATGTGACTCTTTGGAGTATAGTAATTAGTTATTAGACATATAATAAGTCTATGATAAGACAATATAATTGAAAAAATCTAACGAATTTTATATTATGAGCATTCAAAGTTTATTATTAAGTTCGGACGCGGAAACTCTCAAAACTTTAGATTTTTCTATAATATCAGACAAAGCTCAAAGTTCTGGTGTGATTTCTAAGAAGTTTGATGTAGTAATAAAGTTATTTTGAAAGAATTTCATATAAAAAATACCATAAGTAGTCACAAATTAAAAATTTAAAAAAAAATTCTTAAAAGAGAATACATAAATTTTTTTTGGCTGAATAAATAAATATTTTTGTATGCAAATAAGTAAAAAAAAATATCGTGTTGGTAAAGCATTTAATAAAGAACATAACTGTATTTACAATTTTTGCATATTTTACGTATTTTGTGACAAAAAAATCGAAATGATTTTATAGGCGAGTATTTTCAGTTTGCCAATTTCGTAATATTTATTCATTATTATCTTAATTGTTTTACGAGATAAGGTTATAATGTTTTATATGTCAAATTTCAACGCGATCATTTTTCTCTTTATCTTTTTTAAATCCGTTTAGTGGTTTATAAGTTATGATCGTTTTTCTCAAGGCCGTTGACTCGCGTCGATTTTTTGCCCGAATATGTCGCGCGCAAAAGTGATAGGTGAGTTTTTACTTCGCGACAGGAGGGGTGTCAAACAACTGCGACAGTCTTCCATTTCATACCCATAGCAATGTTCTTTTTAAAAGCTTTACATACGTGGAAGCGTGTTGAGTCTTAAAACAATATAAATATATTTATGATGTCTTTAATAAAACGAATAATGAATGATCATAATATTATCTCAATTCATAGACACTCAATAGATGCTTATTGAAAGAATGCAATATAATTAGTCAATTTATTTAAAAAAATGCTCTGAAAAAAATTCTACATTATTATAATTTTTTCTTTTAAAAATAACCGATTCGTATAAAATTACAAATTTTTAATCATTTCATAAATATTTGAATCATTTTCGCAAGTGTTTCTGCAACTCTGCTGAAATATTGGAGACTGCTGTAAAAACAAGCGACAAACCCTTGTAATGCAAACTTCGAGTTACTAATTCCTTGGTAAGCACTAAAATTAAATTAATTTAATATGCCACCTTTTCAGTAGGCATAATAGCTTATACGCGTCCCCTTTTCACTTGTCTCGCCTCACTCGTGATCTTTCAAACTGTTCAAACTTTATCGCCCGCTTTCAAAACAACCTTTTAGTGTTGGAAAACTTTGCAGCGACGACTTAATGAAGAATTGTTAGAAAACGCGGGAAATTTTCAATTTTATAAAAAGTTCTTTGCCACTCTTGCCATTGGAAAAGAGAGAATATTAGATAGAGTGGTGGTAGACCGAGCCAGCCTTCGCGTCTGCGACATGCCGCATCGGTTCAAAATTAAGATATGGTAGGTTTATTAGAGTGTTCAATGTAGGTAGAAACAATCTCTAGTGTAAAAATAAATAGGCACAACTTGTTGGGAATGGCTACTTATTTTATTGCAATTTAAGCTGACACGATACTTGCAATGGGACCGCCCATATCTGATGAACCTTTATCCTATTTTATTCTAAGAGAATCTTCTGTCTGGTATACTGTGCCGAAGAAGAGCGACCAGTGTTGCCACTCGCCCAATTCCAAATTCCTTAATTATATTTCTTACATTTCAACTGTGGGTTGCGCGACTTATGCCTCACCCCGTATATTTGGATAATTAGGCCATTTTTTTGTGTTTTCTAAGAACAATTTTCAGTAGGTATATATAATATTTATCAGAACAGTATGTTTTGTGAAAACTCGGTAAAAAATATCGTAATTCTCCTGAATTTGAAAATCATTCATAAGAGTTCAGATTAAAACAGTTCATCGAGAGTTCTTGGACTTTGAAACGAGCGTAGCGAGGAGTTTAGCTCCTCGCTTCCCAAATCCCCTTAGACGAAGGCCTTGCTCACACTTGACTGGTTTTATACATTAACGTTCTTTTTTATGTGTAATCACCCCCTCTGTACGTCGCCCTCCTTCTAATATTATTATCACCGGGAGGAAATGAAATAGAATGCCAGTACCTTTCCGAAACGCCGTATCATTACACAGAAATGACATCATTTTTCTGGCTCCCGCTGTCTGATGCTCCGATATTAATCTTGACTCGGCTGACAGGCATTCCTTACTCCAGTCGTCCACGCACTCTATTCCAATTCTGTACGCCCTGTAACAATACAATTATAATACACGTTATCACAACGTGTCGTGACCACCTATCGACCCTTGTCAACATGTCAATGAGAGGTTTCGAATGTGGTTTCTTTATATGACCATATAGTACATAGCAGCGCATTCTATTGCCTGGATTTATTTTAAATATCTATAAAAAGGATTGTCAGAATCCGAATCAAGCTGAGGCGGAAAAAATACCAAAGAACCATATGCCATAGAAGATATGTCGAATTATACCCATTATAATCATAATTAGTTTTTACCTAAGTTTTGTCATTTAATTAATAAAACTTAAACGTACAGTATTTTATTACCTACTTAAAGTACTACCGCAACAAGGTACAGTAGGACCTCACTTATCGGAGGTAATGTGGACCGAGGGTACCGCAGATAATCAAAAAATCGGATAACACGGTCTCTGACGTAAATCGAAGGGGAAACATGCGGTAAAGTTTAAAATGAATGAAAACGTAGTCAATTGCGTAAAATAATACATCCAAAAAATATTTAAAAGTATTCTGTTAACGATGTAATACAATACAAATATACATACATTATAAAATACAGTAGGGCGGTGTTGACTATAACGGGTGAACCCGTCACCCCAGGCTGGTATAACGATATGTGATCATTCTTTCATCCATGGGATGAACGTAGAAGACTTAAAGACAAGAAATCTACTGTCTAGCTCCGCCAACAAGCCCGTTAGAGGCCAACGCCTTACGGCGAGGCACCGACAAAGGACCACAGCGGGGAGCCTCTCCCCCTAACTACCAGTATTGGTAGGATATCTTCGTCTGGAGTTAACCTTCAGGATACCTTCGTCCTCCCGACTGGTTACGGGTCCGAAGTCGCTTACGCAGCCTCTACCTGTTGTATTACAGCGGTAATTCAATATGAATTTATCGCGGACCTGGGAGTCCTTCGCCCATAGTGCTACACTCGATCGGGTGGCTGAAGGTCATTTTAAGAGTGGCATGACAGCTGGTCAACATCTACTCCCGCTGCTTAGGAGACAGTATTTATTTATTTATTTATTTATTTAGTAACACATTTAGTAAAAAAATAATGTCATATTTGATTAAGATGTTAGCAAGAAATTGATGCGACATTATTTTTAATGATTGACACAGTCGCCTAACTAGGCCTAGGCCTATTCTAAGGCAGACTTTTAATGACGATATTAAGTGTGCACTGTCTGTCAACTTAAACTATACTTGGTACTTTTTTTAAAATCGACAAATATAAAACTACAAATATTTACTCATATACAAATATGGATATATACTTATATACATCTATAGTAAAAATATATATCCATATATGCACACATACACATACATACATTTATACGAAAATAATAATAAAACCAAAATAAATAAAAATAAAAACTCAAATAATATACATATATAAATCAATTACATATTGATATAACGCTCACATACCTATAATAGTCATTTAAAATTATCATGGAAAAACTAAATACTAAGTTCTATACTATATTTCCATAGTCACCAGACTCCTTCAGCAATTAGAGTGCACAACTTATTGGCGTCGCCAAACGGTGCTTAAACCGTCCATTAGCGCCGGGATGAAATCTTGTCCAAAAAAAAACAGTCCACCAGCTGTGAGGCCTGAGACGCGAGAGTCTTACCCGGGGTAGCCTTCCGCACGAGGATGTTTCTGAATAGGAGTTGAATTGTGAGTTGAGCCGATCCGAGGACAATATAATACTTGTGGCTCAAGCTGCACCGTTCGCTACTTAAAATACAGCACTGCATAGTAAAATTGGAACAGAGGAGTGTCGTTGGGGGTAGAAACATGGCCAAGCCGTGACTCTTTAGTCACAAGAACTCTGTTAATCGAGGCTCAGATAACCGCGGTCCTACTGTAGTTAAAAAACTGATATATGCAAATATAAACACGTCACATTATTATTCGGATAACTATGTCTTAAAATAAAGATGTACATTAAAATAATAAATTACTAGAAACAAATATTAGGAGTAATACTTCAATTTGAACGAAGCGCCTTCGAACTCCGTTCGCGACACATTTAGTCTAGTCAAAATATAGAAAAAGAAATCTTTTACTTTTAGAAGCAAATCATGTAACTTTTGGGCAACAGGTCTTTTCTTCCTATTTCGACCCTGCTGAATCTGAAAATGCCGGATGCCCAAGCGAAATACCGACCGGAAGTGAGATATCCAAGATGGCCGCCAATATGGCGCTGAAACCAGAAATCGGCGCTGAATAAGCTCCGCAGAAATAAGCTCCCCTTTGACATAGGAACACGTCCAAAATATCTAGTTTTTGAGCATGGGGCATTTAAAAATACACTGGAAAAAAACAATGGCCCGGTATTTCAAGATGGCGGCCAAGATGGCGGCCAAGATGGCGCCAGCACCATATTTTGTCGTACAAACGAACGAGACGCGTCTCGATATATGTTTTTAAACATGAGGATTTCAAAAAATTACTTTAAAACAACGTTGAGCTAAAGTTTGATTCAAATATTTTTGAAAATAGAACAAACAAGCGACTTTTTGGAAACAGCAACCTAAGGAAACTAAAAAAGATTACTGTGTGTCTCCAGAAATAAGACAGATACGTTTGCAGAGAGTAAAGAGTTTTATGAAAGGGATGTTTTATTTCTTGCAACTGCAGTTCTGTGAGTTACAAAACTCTAGTGGCAAACAACAACTTCGTGGAACAACTTGCTCTCCGTCAATGGTCCAGTCGTAGTCTTCAAGCAATAGAAGAGATGGCTTGGGAAGGTAGGCATTTTCCCAAACACATACATGTCAATTAAGAAAAAGATTAAAGAACATCTTGAGAGTCTTTTGTGTTTTTATTGTGATGTGTTCCAATCCAAAATTTCGGGTTTCGACGTCATATTGACCGCCATCTTTGATATCTCACTTTCGGCCAGGATTTCGCTTAGGCAACAGGCATTATTGGACTCAAAATGGTTGAAATAGGGAGAAAATACCGGTTGCCCAAAAGTTACATGATTTGCTTCTAAAAGTTCGTTTTGCAGAAAATTTTACTAGACTAAATACTTTAATTTGCGCGACCTCTGCATGTTTCTCATCGTTTCTTCTAGCAGCATCCTTCCTTGCGTCACCTATGATATAAGATATACTTCGCTTTCATTTACAAAGTGTTCTATACTCCCAAAATCGCTCTTGCCTAAAACTTTTAGTCTGTTCAAACCCACCCTGCCATAGTTTTTAAACATGATCTATATATAGCCCAGTCAAAATGGGTTAACCTTGAAGTAATTCGAAACCGCATTTATTTTTTTATTTGATATTATCCTAGGGCAGTATGGGGGTAGGGATAATATTCTAGGGCGGCTTGCTCTATTTATTTTTGGTATACTTATATGGCGTAGTATAATACTTTTATAGTACAATAATTACAGTGATTTGTTTCATATTATTGTTTCAATGAATGCCCCCCCCCCCCCTCCCACTCCCCTTGACAAACCAAAAGTCCGGATACCGGCCTGAACACGGCGGTACGTATCGACACGCTTTATTCACAGCACCTAAGAGCACCACGCCCTTAGCGAAAGAGCTATAGAAAATTAGTATTGCTATATATATCGAGCGTGGTTTCGACCTGAATACGTCGGAACCACGCTCGAGCATACACGCTCAGTTTATATTGAGACGAGCAAGAACTCGCCTGCCGGTAAGAAAGTTTTTTCGAATGCTGAATGCGCCGCCGAGCAGTTTAGGAAAATAAAATGCCATCAAGTTGGTTATTGAAAGAGCACATGATTTTTAAGTTTATCTTTTATGATTTAAATTAAGACCAATAGACATATTAGCATACTCTAAATAAAAGGTATTTTTCAAATAAATGACAAGAGATAAATCGGTCACAAAAAAATGCAAATAACTTATGAACTGCTGAAGAAATAAAGAAAATGCGAAACGAAATACGTGAAAATCGTTTTGTTTCCCCAAGATAACGCCTCACCACACAAGTCCAGATTTCCTACGGCTGCCATTGAAGAGCCGATTTGGCAACCTTCTGAGTCGGCGAAATGCATGTGACGCTGATAGCATTAACGGCGATACTAATAACAATTTATTCAGATATCTATAATAATATTGATAATGAATGTAAACAATAATAACATTAATGTTTTAGTTATATCTGTCCTTTGGGAGCTAATGGGCCCATGTTGAGGTGGCCACGATGACCCGTGTGTTCAGGGTCGGTCACACTCACGGGTCAACACCTATCCGATGGCCTCCACGCATGGGGTGCGAACCTGGGTAGGACACTGGGTCAACCAGTCTCCCCTGGGAATCAAACCTCTGGCGCTCCTGGACGGTCTGCGCACCGAGCGGCGCAAGCCAATCGACTGTGCTCTCCGACTAACAGTCGGGGGAGTCTGGGAACTGTATTGTTTCCTATAGAGCGGGGGTGGTTGTCTACCTTACGGCGACTGCTCTTGAAATGACCATTGGCCATCCGATCCCGGTTCAGAGTCGGGCAAAGGACGCCTTGGTCCGCGATAGATTCGGTGCACACCGTTTCACCGCTTCGTAAGGGAGAGGACCGCGCAAGCGACCTCGAACTCGGAACCAATCGAGAGACCGGAGAAATCTGGTCACAATTAGAAGTGAGGGCGCGAGTATCTCGAGCCCGCCGGGTTTATTCCTGGCTAACTCGCGATAAGGCGTTGGACTCTCACGGGTTGTGACGTAGCTGGACGTAGAATTGTACTGTCCAAAGTCTTCTACGTTCACTGCAGGGCGACAGAACGACTAATCGTTAAAACGTCCTTTGGTGACGGGCTCGCCCGTTGTAGTCGACACCGCAAGATGTCCAAACCACAGAAATAATATGGAGAGATAGACAGCCACTTACTAGTCTACGACATTAAAGAGCGTAATTATTACGTATTGAAACCTGTATACCAAAATAAAAAATTACATTTTATGTGAATAATATTCAAACAAAAAGAGCTATGAATTCAGATACACACAAAATGCATATAATTTTTACTACAATTTAAAATTTCATTTTATATCTTTTTGAAATGAAATGAAATGAAATGAAAAAAAATCAAATGAAAAATACCTTTATTGTACTAAAAAAATAATCACTTACAGCCAACCGTTGTAATATTAAAAAAAGTAACAATACAGCTCACATACATACACATATACACATAAATATACATATACATACATCCATACATACATACATACATATACATACATACATTAAAAAAAATACATAAATTATAATAATATAATATATATTATAATAACACATACATAGGAACTACAGATAAATAAAAATGAAAATAAAATACCTACTTATATAAACGGATAGATATTTCAAAGTTCTTATGAGTATCCAATCAACAACCCAACGGAAGGGGGAAGGGGGGGGGGGGGAAGGGGGGAGGTTTGGTTCTTAGTTGATATTTTGAGGGAGAAAATGTTCTTTCAGTAACGCCTTGAAGCAGGGCAACGATGTTGCATGACAAATAGTAATATTTTTTGTATCGTGTTGTACTTTATTTTTTGCCTACTCTTCTTTTCACGTCAGCATATTTGTTGACTAGAATATATTGTTGTGCAGTAATAAGTCCGCCATTGTACCTTTGTTTTAATTGTGCAATAAAGAGATTTTTATTCATTCATTCATTTATTCATCATACTCATTTTATCACTTTTTATTAGCCGTAGATTGTTAGGTGGATGTATTTATCTTAGCTACTGAGTGTAGTAATAAGGCTTACAGAATTCATTACCATACAACAAAAAGGACCTGATAGATTCTAAGAATACACTCATCTACCCGTACACGTGCCATTAACACAAAAGCAACCACGCAAAATGATATAACCTCTCTATTTCTACGAGGAATTCGATACCTTAGCTCTCAGAGCACGATAATGGGAAACTCAATATTTAATATACTGTCTGGGCGATGTTTTCTTCATACGCCACCCATGCAAAGTTAGTTGCTACTGTTATTAGAAGAATGTTATGCCGTATGATAGTCACTTCCTTTCCTGTTCATACACAGTAATAATGGACTCATTAGTGGCTCGGTGGCTCAACTAGCGACAATACCTTATTTCTGGCTTTGATATCTGGCGTCACTGTAGCTAGGCGTGTGTATGGATCTATAAAAAACGAACTTTCAAAACGGCATTACACGATATTAAACGATATGACTATTATATAGAAGCTTTAAAATAGGTAAAATATAATAATGAATATAAAACCCTATAATAGGTAGTAACTGCTAATTAAACATCAGAGCATTTTTGCGTATTGTACGATCAAGGGTTGATTCAAGGGTTGAAGACGTCAGGTAGACAACTACCCTCCGCTGACATAGGAAACATATGTCTCCAGACCCCTCTGGTTATTCGCCACTTGGGCATTCAACGCTATCAAACCGGATGGTGAACCAACTGCCCAGTTCCGCCAGAGGTATTCCCCCGAATCCGCGATCTTCTTATCCCAACCGCCTCCGACTGCAGGATTTCAGCCGTGGTAGAAGCTCACAGCAGCCCAGACAGGGTAAGCCTTTCTTCGAGGAGGCTACCAGATAGGAGTTGAACAGTGAGTTGGGCAGGCCAGATGATATAGATTTTTGACCAACAGCACCCAAGCTTCACGGAACCATTAGGAATCAAACCTTCCGGGGTAGTCCCTCACACGAGGAGGCTACTGAATAAAAGTTGAATCGTGTGTTGGGCTGACCCTAGATACCAATGGGTTTTAAGACCCGAACTGCACGAAACCGCTCGCTAGAAATAGGATTTGATAGTTTCTATACACTCATCCACACGTACATGTGCCATTAACACAAAAGCGACCACGCAAAATTACTTTACTTTTTTATTTCTACGAGGAATAATATACCTCAGCTCTCAAAGCACGATAATGGGAAACTCAATATTTAATATAATGTCTGGGCGATGTTTTTCTTCATACACCGCCCTTCTAGAATGTTATTCCGTATAATAGTCACGTCCTTTCCTGTCCAGACACGGTAATAATGGACGCATTAGTTGAGGTGATTCAGTAGTCCGGACAAGCGACAATACCTCCTTATTATTTCGTGATACATCCAGGAACAAAAATAAATATTATTACCTTCTGATACACGGAAATTATTAGCGGTAAACATTCATGAAAATGTTGATACAGCATTAAGGGGACGCCGAAGTAAAATCGAATATGTCTGTGTAGGTAGATGTTGCGAAATGTATCGGATTTTTAAATAAAAAGGTGTCTTCCTATTTTTCCTGAATAAAAACACTGTATTTTAGTCTTATATTGTATGTTCAGTGTACAGTGTTTATGCTATAACAACAAAAAAACACACACACAGATATGCTTTTTTGTTGTTTTCTAAATTCTCTTTTTGTAAACTAGCTTTTTCCTTTCAAACATATATGAATATTAGCCTTCTTTTTACTATGTTCAACATGTTTGAACCGGCACAGGTAATCACTTAGTTGGGCGGCATGGGACCGATCATCACTTATTTTTTTCGTTTATTAATTTTAAGTAACATTTTATTCCTTGTTAAAGTTTCTTGTTTAGAAGGAATATGACATTAGTTTCTGTTTACGCAAACTCTGTACATTGTCATAATAAATAAATAAATAAATAAATAAAACCCTTTTTTTTTAATGCCAATGACAATTTCAAAATGTCACAATTCGGCTTCATTCGTCAACTATAATTAGAATACGTTAGTATTTATTACCCTTGCATAATGACCTCGAAACTGCTTCTTGGAAAAATACGTAGAAAACGCAAACGTTTGTTTATTTTTATTTGTAGCATATTTACTTATTTTTGTTTGTAGCATTTAAGAAAAAAACAAAAATAAGGTACGCATAAAAAAATCTTAAACGACATGTATATATATTTTTTATATGTATGAGTGTGTATTTATATATAGATGTATATATTTATTATAGTGCCTATGTAGGTAATTATCCTTTTATTCTTTTATTATTACCGCTTTACTAACTAACATTAGATGTCTTTTCTTCAAATTTTCATAATTATGTTGCTAAATATTTTCATTATTTTAACCGAAAGTTTATAAAAATGTGTAACAAATATGTAACCAATATCTAACTATGTAACAAATATAAGACTGGTGTCACTCCAAAACAGACTGTAGTCTAGTAGGGCTCATAAAATCCATCAAATCTGTACTTTCTTTGATTCGCAAACAATGATTAAATATTTGCTCTTTTCTACACTGTATTATTTATGTCAACAGTGCTAATTTTTGATTTTGGATTTAAATAAATAAATAAAAATAAATAAATAAATAAAAAATGTACATTTATAACGACAAAAACCACACAATGGGTCTGCAAACGCTACAAATGGGCCAGCTGACCTAATTTCCAGGATACCCTTAAAGTTCTTGGTCGTCACTCATGAGCATTTGCTTATATTGAATTTTGAAGCAACTATGTAAATAAAGTTGACCGCAATTTCGGCCCAAGCCGATTCTATACAGCCGAAACATTGAAAAACCACCCCTATAGAAGTTTTTAATTTAAAGTTCGTAGGGTAGTGGTTATTAATCTATACATTTATAATGAAAACTCGACGCTAACGCTTGCAGTGAAAAGCGAATTTGTCCAGAGCGTGACGTTTCGTGAATAATTATCACTCAAACAATAATTATTGGTATATAAAACATGCTGAGATCGCCTCCTAAGGGGACGTTTTAGCCTATTATCTTACTTATCGTATATAACAAGCAGGGTCAGTGTTTCCTATCGTATTAAAATCGAGTGTTAAAATCGATTTTACATAAACGTGTTGAGACAAAAAATATTCCGCAGGATCGCAAAGACATGGATGGTGTTTCGCAAAAGACGACACATATATGATTTATTAGTATGTTTATTTATAATAAGCTAGCTTAACCCGGCACGCTTCGATGTATGTTTATTTTTTTTTATTTGGTAATTTACAAATATTTACAGTAAGTATATGGACATTTACAATTACAATGTCATAGACTAAAATCCAGTAGCAAAAACTAATAACATGTTATGCCAGAAACTGTTGCCAGTGATCCTATTTTAATGTCGCCTAACTAGGGAATAGCCTGTTCTAAGGCGGAAATTTTAATTGTTGTAAATATTTGGGGTGTTAATGCTGCACAGGCATATTTTTTGTTGGTGAATCAGTACAACAAAGTAAGCAACTTAAAAAAAACTTTTAAAAAACTAAAAAATAAAAAAAGTTCATTTTTTTATTTTGTTTTTTTTTAAATTTATTTTTTTAAATAGTATGAAAAGCTATGATCACGATGCGGTATCTAGCAGTTGGTAAAATGTCGCTGGTATTGTTTATTTACGACTTATTACCTACCGCTAGATGGCGCAGCGCGCTCAAACGCTTCGCAAACTTTTATTTAACAGTCAAATTCTTCAAATTTTCAACTTTAAAAAATCTAAAATTTTTGTTTTCCATAAAAAAATCCTTTTCTTTTTTGGTTTTCTCCAATTTTTTTTATCAAAAGGTGCTTACCACGTTGTACTGATTCTCCCAAAGAAAAAATGCCCGTGCAGTAATAACACCCCGTATGTATGAACCAATATATAAAAACTGAGTAATGTAGAATATAGCAAATTTGACAGAATGTATACACTAAGAGTTTGATTGTGACAGAATGTATACAATCAAAGTAAAATCGATAATATAAAATTGTTAACCCTAATATAATCATTTAAAAAGATGCAAAATTGTAGTATTTAGGTAGGTAATCATAATTTCCTAAAAATAGAGTTAGATAGTCAAACCTAATGCCAACATTCTATTGGATCAAAAAAAGTCCATTAAAAAAAAACAATTCAAATACAAAAAGTATATTAAAAAAAACAAAAAATGTAGGAAAAGATATATTTTTTTAAAATATTTTTACCAATATCACAGAAAAAAAACATTAGCACACTTTACTATGTTTTGTATCACATATTAGGTGAGACAGTAGCAAAAATCTGATGCTTATGGAGACATAGCTATTTATCAAAGTCGCCTAACTATGTTTGAGCCCATTTCGAAACAGAGTATTTTTTTACCTACTTCAAAAAAAGGAGTTTATCAATTCAGTTGTATCTTCTTTTTATTAATGTTTGTTACCTCGAAACTTCGTCATTTATGAACCGATTTAGAACATTCTCATTTTATTTGCAAGGATATACTTCCAGATTGTTTGCATTTTTATCAAAATCCTGTTCTAATTATGGGATCCAGGAGGAATTGAGGGAACTCCTCAATTATTATCCTATGAAATTGAAATTGTACATGTTGGTCCAGTTCCGATGACAAGGCAGTTTTTATGGTAGGCATGACCTGATTCTACACCCAGGATTGGCTCCCGACTAGGGGACTCCTCAACGGTAAAAAACATGACAGACACAAAATTTTGTATTCGCATTCATTTATGATAGCCCATTCTGAGTTGCACCATGACATAACTCTTGTAATTATTTGAGAAAATGGAGTCTTTTTTTTTTGTTAAAATTTTGATTATTGTTATATTTGATTCTTTTATTATTATTATATCTGAATCGAAATCAGTGTAGTAATTCTCGAGTTATTTAAACCGACAGGCAGACAGACTTTGCATATTATAATACGTCAGTATATACTTATCGTGTTTCTTTTTTATGCACATGAATCTAGAGACGGGCCAAATTATCGCCTAGTTAAATGTGCTATTGGCAGGAAAGGTCATGTAAGATGTGTCAAACCTACCTATATTAATTATTAAATAATTTATATAAATATTATAAGAAGCAACCGTTACATGATCAATGAACTGTATACCTAATCATAAGTATCTCAATAAATAAAATAAAAAAACATGTACATGTATGAAATCAAAGACTGTAATAGCAGCAGTTTGCCGCCAACCCGCAGATGACGATTGGCAGCACTTTATTCTACCATTGACAAAGGCGGTTGCAACATCGCCAAAACGTCGGGTGTTACAAACTTCACGCGGTAATTTGCTTTTTTTTTAAATTTTATTTTTTATCCTATTTATAATGAACGTCCTAATTGCAAACTATGCAGACACATTTTGTATTAACTCGCACTATAACTACCTACTATAGTTATTAATAAACGATTTTTGTATTCTGTTCTATTCTAATTATTCCATTCTATTCTATTTTATACTATTCTAATAATTCTACAATGAAAGGGAGGAAGATCCTACAGAGGAAATTGGTCATTTTTTATGATATCACAGGCACCATTCATCATTAAAGAAATCTATTATTTTAGGTCGCAACTGGTATTTACCCAAATATCCTCCATATATACTACACCTGTATCCACAATATTATAATATTTTGCGCAAATCGTGTTTTATGAGGGTACCCTTAATAAAGGACGGCAAAGTAAGGTTCGGCTATTTTCCTCGCTTGATAAAGAACATTACGAAACGCTGACCAATGTAATATTATTCTAAATTAGGGACGTTAAGTGCGGAAACAAGCGTATTGAAAACGGCACGATGTTATTACAATCAAGAATCGACTGCGGATAAAGGGGCGAACATATTTATTGGACGCGTCCGTTAGCCGCGGCTCACGGACGCGACTTAAAGGTATCTGTGTCATGAATGTTTTCTGAGCCGTACACATTATCGCCCCTATACGTGTCCGTAAAGGGGCGAACATATTATCGGACGCGTCCGTTAGCCGCGGCTTACGGACGCGACTGTTAGTATGCAAAGTCGTTTGGGACGCGACTTGCTGATCTCTATCGGACGTCCAAGGTCACGTCCGCGACTTACGTCCGATAATGTGCACGGCTCAGTAGACATTCATTACACAGATACCTTTAAGTCGCGTCCGTAAGCCGAGTAGATATAGGTAAGATATGGCAGAATCCGAGTTAATCAGTCAGAGTATAGTTAGGAGTGTCAGCCCAAAACTTTCCTGGCAAGCAGAACCCCCCCCCCCCCCCCGCAAGCCAAACCCTTACCCCTTCAACTTCTCTTTAGAACCCTCTTTCGCCCCCCCCCCCAACCTCCCCCCAACATCCCTTCCCAACCAACCAACCCCGGAACCCACCCTCCCCGCAAATCCTATCCTCACCACAACCCCCCCCCCCCAACGTTACCCCCCCTCAACTATCCAACGGAACCCCTCGCAACGCGCCAAAAACTTGGTATGAAAAATATATATTTAATTAACCCTTCGAGTAGCGGCATAATTTCATGGCAGACCGCTGCAATTTAGTGGAATTTATTGCAATATCGCCGCGCTCGACAAAAAGTATTATAACTATTAAACTACTGTAGCAATCTTAAAAAAACTGTGCAATAATTGCATGATTGTATTGAAATTCTGTATATAGAATACTGAAATCTCATTTTGTAGAACAATTAGATAATTATGAATAAATATGAGAAAGTTGAAAAAGTGAAGAAAAAAAACATTTCTAACTTGTACATGTCTTACGGAAAAATACGGAACCCTATTTAGAAATTGTAAATACTATCGTGATCTTTATTAGAATCTCTATCAAAGGTAATATTTCGTTTTGCTTATATACATACAAAAATATTTAGATATTAGGTCATAAAACCAATAAAAATTTTGATGATTTCTCGAGAAAAAAAAATGATGTTTGACAATTGAATTATACTAGAAATATCCGCGAAATGGCGCGGAAAATTATTCTAGCGGCCGTCTAATGTATCTATTGTAATAATGAGATATTTGGTATGGATTTTCGAATTAGAAAGTTGAGGATGCGTTCGAATTAGAAAAAATTATTACTGTGCGATCCGGGAGCAAGCCGCCAATATTGGTCGTTACGTAGTCTGATGTCAATATAAGTCAATATTGGGTGTTTCTGATGTGCAACCAAATTTGGTCATTACGTAGCCGAAGGTTTAATAGAAATATTCACCCCTATTATCTATGCAGATTTGTCATTTTAATAAGAGTTGCTTAATTCCTTTTCTGTAAAACTCTGGTGGACAGAAACCAACGAATGCTTTTAAGGCGATTTTCACTGACTCTTCAAAGTTGATTTTTCCCTTCTAAAAAGTTATCTAAATTCTGAAAAAAATCAAAATATTAATATTTAGTAATTAATAATAAGGTCTGGCAAGTACGGATAGTGACCAATTGACTCTAACCACAACTCCTGCAACTTTGCGACTGTTTGCAGTGAAATCTGTGGTTATAAAGTAAAGTAAAGTAAAGTAAAAGGTATTTATTTCCAATACAACCATACAATTGTGTAGGAATGACAGTAATTAATCTTAAATTAGTTACTCAATTTAGACAAGAGATGATATACAATATATAGTTTTAAACTTACCAATTTACGAAAACATAGACTATATGATAACAGTTTACAACAAAACAATTAACGGTAAATAATATGTATTAGATTAAATGGGTAGATACGATGCTATGTATTTTCAAAATATTTTAAGAAGTCGTTATGGGCATACATGTTGATTTTAAGCAGATAGACTCGGATGGATCTCTTGAAAATATCGATGTTTTTAATTTCTTTTAATCTTTCGGGCAATTTATTGAAAAGTTTGAGGCCTAAGTATCGACTAGTCGCCTGGAACTTGGCAGTACGTGCTACGAACGGTTGGAGATACAGGGTTTTATTCCTGGTGTCATGCCGATGTACTTCCTCGTGGGATATGGCCGAGCTCTTATTGCAATAGAATTCGCAAAGAGCTTCTTGAGCAAAAATCGCATATACGGTCAATATCCCTAGTTTTTGGAAGTGTTCACGACATGACTGCCGTGGACCAATACCTACTATCGCACGTATGGCTCTTTTCTGGAGAGTGAATACACTGTTGATGTGTGCTGCATTACCCCATAAAAGAATACCATAGCGCAGGTGTGACTCAACTAGCGCGTAATAGGCCGATATTACTTCAGTTCTCTCCAAACAATTTCTGATGCGTAATAGAGCATAGCAGGCTGACGAAAGTTTTGACTTAACATGCTCTATATGTAGATTCCATGACATATACGTTGTCGTGCAGAAGCAGTGGCGATGACCGAATGACCATGCTCGGTTATTTAATCATGAGCTTTTCTATCACTGTTTGCAGTTCTTAACAATACACATTTACGGTAACTATGTAGCCAGACTTCAAGAATCTGTAATAGAAAACACCGGCACAGAACCTCATACTTGAAAAAATGCAAATTTTCAAACTTACCATAATTGCACAAACGTTAATATTTGAGCTAAAACAAAATCAGGGAAAGACAAATAAACATCTGATTCTCAAAAAAGAGTAGCATTGCCTTGAATTAATTTGAATTCCAACTCAAACCCAAGCTATTTATGTTCAAAGTGGCCAGTGTCAAAAAACAGAAATTACATAGGTATGAAGAAGCCTATGTTCTAGGCTTAATCAACATCATCATCATCATCCGGCAGACGTCCACTGCTAGACATAGACCTCCCACATAGAATGCCATAACGAAAAAAATTAATAAATAAAATAAAAATCGGTCTATCTTATGGCGGACGGTCCTGTACTGCGTCTGCCGGTTCGTGGCCGCTATTCAAGAACCTATTTTCTCAACGGTTGTCGGTTCTGCGACCTATATGGCCGGCCCATTTCCATTACAAGTTGCTGATTGTACGAGCTATGTCAGTGACCTTGCTTCTTCTGCGGATTTCCTCGTTTGGGATACTATTACGCAGTGAAACTCCTCTCTCCATGGTTCGTTGCCGGACTTTGAGCGACTAGATTAATAGCCGGTAACAGAACCTGATACTGGCGTTGTGCAGCATTTGAATCTTAATCTCAACAAATGCGGCTATAGTTATGTAGATAAAGTAAACCGAAAGTATCGACCCAGAGCTCTTGAGTTACTGTCAGTCTGACAGGCAGGACGACAGATAGAACAACAGACAGACATTGTATTTTGTAATATGTGGATAGGGATAAATATGGTAGATACAATGGAACCACCTTAAATTATATAACATATTTTCACTCATTATCGAATAGCTTTATTTTATACCCTTTAAACATTATTCATTATTGTTACCTGCAAAGCGAATCGATGTCCTGTTCGGAGATTGGAAGAGCATGATTCCTCTCGCTTCCTTTCAAGAGTAAAGGCAACTTCTTGAGACACTGATCCAGTGAGGATATGGAGCCGCATTTGCTCTCCTCAAATCCCAACACGTTGTTATTGTTCGCGATAGTTTTCCATGAAAACACTGGAAAAAAATAAGCAAATAATTGTGGCATATTATTTAAGTAGTATTTATTTTAATTTAGAAATAATATTTTATTATCAAGTAACGAATATAGTATTGAGGGTCTTCTAATTTATTAAAAAAAAATTAACTATGATCTCCGATCTCCAAAATTAGATCGCCATGATCTAACTATGATAACTATTATAACTGTGATCGCCAAGACTATAAACTTAACTCCTATAATTATGCTATTAAACTATAACAGATACAACAATTCTTTGAAAAACAAAAATTCTGCGGCGTTTTCCGTATTAACATTTTGGAACTTCTTCTACAGGCGTAATCGGGTTTTATTTTTCACGAGCAATTAAGTCAAATAGGTTTTCTGCATTCAGTGTATAGATACTGTGTGAGCGCCTCTTCAACCGAAGGATAAATAGCACAAGTCTTCATTATTTGTGAAATTTTCTCATATTTAGAAAGAAGGTAATGTTGATGTAACTAATAATGAATGATGGAATAGGTAATGTTGATGTAACTAAAAACGAAAGTATTACACTGACGCTGGTGTGATCTCTGAATTGATGTGATGTATATACATGCGAAAGTTTATAACTCACTATGTGAAACCACGAAAAACGTGAAAAATTATGTAACTTTTAAAGGTAAAGTAAAAAACTGGCTTCTAGATATTGGGCGTTCAAAAACTAAAGCCCTTATTAATACTGTAGGGTGAATATTTAAAAAAATATGTATTTGTAAAATTGTGCAATATTACATATCATTTTCTTAAACATATATACTAGAATGTAGTGTTTATTCATATATTTGTATATATTATTACTTATTTTCCACTTAAATTTATTGTATATAATGTAAAGTTTACTTTATTTTAGCCCTTAATTGCATACATATATATTTATTTTTTCTACTTTAAATTTTTCTTTAATTTGTGTAAACAACACATTTGTTAGATTTAGAAATATTTAAAATTGATCACCTTCGTCAGTTCGCGAGTTACAAAAATACAGTTGGTATAACACAGCACAGCCAGAGACAGACCTTCTAGGTCTAGTTGGTTGTGCGATTTCGCCTCATTCGGATATGCTAGCATATTTATATGCATAGAGCTATGTTTTTCGCTATAATAATGTTTGTTCTTAATTATTCCTCATGTACAACAGTATGCATGTCCTTGTATTTTTTTGTTCTTGTACGTTATAAATAAATAAATAAAATTAAATAAATAAATAAATATACATGATGATGTAATGTTTATACAATT
The DNA here is from genome assembly GCA_944548615.1 of Micropterix aruncella. Classification (NCBI taxonomy): domain Eukaryota; kingdom Metazoa; phylum Arthropoda; class Insecta; order Lepidoptera; family Micropterigidae; genus Micropterix; species Micropterix aruncella. Next base: position 25,972,647 of record OX155957.1, read on the forward strand.
ACAGTTATGAACTCGGAGGCTATCACGGTTGTTTGACATTATAAACTAGATATTATTGACGGATTTACCGGGTGAAGTTTGTGGCAGTCGACGTTCGTTGTTGTTCTGGTGTCAATCGTCATCCGTTGTTGTTCTGCGGGCAGGCTGCAAACTGCTGATGTTGCTAAGCAGATTATACAGGTGGGAGGAGGGGGGGGGGGAGTGGGGTTACCGCGCGCGAATTTTAAAAATCCGACGCGCACACAATAGTCACTGTAACTTGTTTCGCGCCTTTGCGCTAGTTGATGGGGGCTGAGAATATTTTCAGATGATGATTCCGGGTAGTAGAACATTTTAAACTGTCGTCTCTATTGACGTTCATGGTTCTTCTTATTTCAATGGCTTCCCAGATCATACGTGGCAAGTAAAATTGTTCTATGGATAGCAAAATGGGATTTTGAAACTGCATCCAGTGGTTAATTCCGCTATCCAACATGTGTTCACAGATCGCCGATTTTTCTCGCTGAAAGTTTTTAAGAGCCTTGATGTGATCCATCAGTTTACCCTGGACAACAGCAGTTGCAAAATCACCGAAGCATCGGGGGTCACATACTTCACGAGGTATATCTGTTTATAAACATTTTAATAATGACCCTACGTCTTGAAATACCTGTAAGGTTACACAGGATACACTGTTACCATATTGCGTACTAACATAAAGTACACAGGAATAACGAAATACGAGTATACTGAAAGGGTCAGAACGATAAAAAGAAAGAGGCCAGAGAAATCGCGCGATTTCAATTGGCGGTGTTTCTCGGACCCTAACGTCATTAAGTTACATAACCATGTTTCAGACAGACAGACATTTGTATAAACCATTGTTTTGGTTTGGTAAGACCTATAAAATGTATATCCGCTGAAAGAGCTAAAACACATTTCAACAAAGAAAACCACATACCTGTCAATGTGTACATCACTGTCAGTAAAGTTCGAGCCATCTCTGATGTTCACCTTTTCATCAAAGTGTTTGTTTCTCTTGCCTTTCGGCTTTCTAATCTGCTCCAGAAAATATTACATTCAAGACGAATAAAATAAGATGCTTTATACTATGCCAAAATAATATATTAAAACAAGGAAAACCTTTGAAGATTTATATTCTTACTCGTAAATTGTGTATCTGTCAATATTATATTATATACTTTTAATTTAGGATTCATTACGAACAGACAAAAAAAATATATTGGAAGGCATAAATAAGTATTAAAATGGGGCTTTTTTAATATTTGAACGGATATTTATGTATTTTTTATACAGTGGATGGTAATATAAAGAGGGTGTCCCTCTGTGAATTTTTGTAATAATTTCAAAAACCTTATTCTCTCAAAAAGTTATTGAATTGTGATATTTTATTTCTAAGTAAACAATAAAAGTGTAGCCATCACAATCACAAGAAATTAAACTTAAAAAAGTAATTTTCCTTTAGTTTCAATTATTTCAATTACATTTTCTCTTCAAAGATATATTTTTATCGTGACGAAGAAAATGATTACGGTAAAACCCATTTTTAACACGCTTTTATTAGGTCGACCTGTATGTAACTATGTAATGGAATCTAAGGTAACTAATTTAACCATCTTCCAAGGATCGTAGCGTCATCAAAATTGGCAGCTGTATGTAGTTCTGATGACAGTACAATAATATGGTACCTACTATCGAACTGATCTGATGATGGAGTCGGAAGATATGAACTGGAACTTCATGATGGAACATCATATCATAGCTGTGTTTGGACTTGTTAGAAAAGTCAAGGAATGAACTTTGACCACGATTAGGTTTCAAGGTCTGATGATGAAGCCGGAAGATAGGTACTGGCATTCCATGATGGAATATCGTACCATAGCCGTGTGTATGTGAATATCGTATCATAGCTCAAAAGCGTGTTTTTGTTTTTTTTAAACTATTCATTTTATTTATAATCGTGGTGACTATTAACTAGGCTACCATTTAAATACCACCATAAGCTATATTTATGACTTAATAAAAAATCTGAATCTTTTCAGAAATCTTCAGTAGAATTAAAAAATTGTTTTGGCGATTTTAGCAATATTGACATTTAACACACTTATATGTAACTATCTTTTTTTCTATACAAAACTATGTCTTCCCAAAGAAAATATCCACCAATATTGAAAATAACAATATACATCAATATTCGCGATATTTTACCTGCCGCTAGATGGCGCAGCGCGCTCTACGCTTTTTATACTTTTTTCGAAATTAGGTTTAGGAATCGAAAATTACAATTATTAGAAATTAGTATTAGATTTTCCGAATTTTGGGGGAAAAAGTATCTCCTAATAATTAAGAATATTTACATTTTTTAAATCAAAGTTGCTTATTTACTCGTAATTATTTACCCACTTTAAGGGTTCCGGTACATTTAAACTCAGCCTGTGTATCACAGCTGGAAAGGTAGAGCGACTACCTGCTCTATTGGGGCGGGACCGTCTTATTACTTTTGTCCATTTTACTCGCAGGTGTTCCACCATAATGAAGCAACATTATATTATTTTATAGTGCATGACACACATAATGTTTTAATTGTAATTTGATTAATAATCACTGTATGTTTTAATAAAATATATGGGCTGATTGGTAATTAGTGGTAGACCTTGAAAGGAAGTGTAGAAGAAGTAAATTGCAGTCGATTTAACTGTACATTGTTATGTCTAAAAGTGAACCGTTTACAAGATATTTAAAATTTTATGATTTTAGCAAGAAAATCGTCGAATTCACATTAAAAAAACCTAAAAAAAAAAAATGTTGGAATTTTTGGAAAAATACCATTTCAATACCAAGGTGATACTAAAAAATAATACTTTTGATTTAATCATAGTCACTTGACACATCACTTTCGGATGGGGAGGGGGGTACATTGTTATGTCTAAAAGTGAACCGTTTACAAGATATTTAAAATTTTATGATTTTAGCAAGAAAATCGTCGGATTCACATTAAAAAAACCTAAAAAAATAAAATTATTGGAATTTTTGGAAAAATACCATTTTAATACCAAGGTGATACTAAAAAATAATACTTTTGATTTAATCATAGTCACTTGACACATCACTTTCGGATGGGGAGGGGGGTGGTCGGGGGAAGGGGGGAAAGGGAGTTGCCGTTGTCGGGAGGGGGATGGATAGAGGGCTTTGGCGAGGGGGGCGGGGCTGCTTGCCCGAGTCTTGGGGTAACACCGCCAAATTTTTTTAAAGTAAAAATTCTGAAAATGTAATGCCTTATGAATGCGTTGTTAATAATAGTAGAATGATAAACAAAACTGTCTTAGAATTATGAGAATAATTCTGAGAAAACTTTTTTTTAAATGACAGGTAGAAAATCAATAATTTAGAAAAAAAACCTAGAAATCGCTATTGTTAAAGCCGATAAAATTAGTTAAACCAAAAACAAGAAAACAAATGTTTTAAACAAAAGGGTTTTAAAATTCAATGCCAATAAATTATCGCACTTACAATAGCCAATACCTAAAACAGCGACGCATTGTATGTCGGTCCATCAAGACGAAATTTAGGAGACTATCGTGCATAAATCAGATATAATTATTTTTATGTCATACTAGTCAAAACGTGTACATTTGATGTAACATACGAGTCCAGACGTGTATTTCGGTAAGTTCTTCAATCATTTTTATCCATTAAATTTTCGATTTTCATCACTATCTTTATTAATTGGATTTCAGGAAGAGACCTGCTGGTCAAAATTCTACCCAAGTATGTAACCAAAAATGCTACCCAGAGAATCTAACAATCTGCTACTTTTTAACCGACTTCAAAAAAGAGGAGTCGGTTTTTTTTTTGGTAAAATATTGTGTATTATTATACTTCAGCCATATTTCTATGCCAGCACTAAAATATTATTTTCAAACTCGTTAGCAACTTCGTCTTACGATCATGCATATATTAAAGAGAGGCGTTATGTTTTAATGCAGTTAATCTGAGTCAGTGAACAGTGAATGATTTTAGACGTCAATATAAAATTACCTATTTTAATATGCTGAAAAGTTATCAAACTGAGAGAGTTTAATTGCAATCGATCAAGGAGTTACTCTCCAAGAATTTTTAATATTGAATTAAATTCCTAACAGAATAACTTGGAGGCTTTTAAAATTGAGTTAAGGAGGTGTACCAACCAAAAAATCACGCGCCTAATCAAAATAAAAGGTATAATTATAAATGGAAGAGATCATAAGTTTTATATGTTTAATATTTTATTGTATTTCATAATTTTCTACATATATCTTAAGAGAAGTTCGCAAAAAATATCGATAACAACAAGGCAAAATTACTATATTGATTTTTTATGTCATTTTTATTACAACACACATATTAGTAAGTCAATACGTTGATGAATCATTTAGTTATGCGGGTATTTTTCAATAAAATTTAACAACATATGGAACGAATCTTCTCCAAAAATCAACGGAGGGATATTTTGACGAATTTTATTCAAAAAAGTAATAAACTTTGAAAGATATTCTATTTGTTTAGCGTATTAGTCGTTTCTCTGACTTTTAGTTTAATGATAGACTTTACATTTTATATCTCTAAATCTATTATCATGATACTCATACAAATAGCCTTTTTGAGCATGTTTTACGAATTTCATCCATGGATTTCTGACTACATAAAACTTGCTACTATATAATCCTTTATTTAAATCGCTTGGGACTTTGGTTACCTATCTATACATTATGTAATTTTAATTACGCACAAAATTTTAAGGAATGATTCTACAAATATTTTTTTAAGCTATTGCATAGCTTTTATCGCGGGCCTAGCTAGGCCAGCGCGGCGACCGAATGAAGAAATTTCTTAACGAAAATTAATGATTTTAAACTGATAATTACGTCTAAACGAGTACTGCTTACGATTCGAAAAAAATATATGTTAAACAAGAACATTTTCCTAATATTCTTAGATTTGAATATTTTAGATTTTGTTTATATTACATAGTGTAATTAATTTGTGAAATTAGGTCTAACCGAACACAAAAACGACTACTACGCAAATACTATCTGGCGTATTATTATGAAACCTGCACCATTTTAAAGATAATTTAATTATCTATCTTTTTATCTACGATTTTTTTCAAATAATTCGTTTTTTTTGCTTTATTGAATAAAAAATTCGTGCGCGGCGCTCTATCGAAAGACGTTTTAATTATTCCGAATCATTTGCTTCCGCAGCCGCAAATGATTCGGAATAATTTCAACGTTTTCCGATAGAGCGCAGTTATCTGATATCAGAAAAAAATAAATAAATAAATAATTATAATTGCATAAGTTGTTAAAAATGCTATGCAATAGCTTTACCGTGGCAGTCCCCGAGTGCCACACGTATTTTAATTTTTTTTTTTTAAATAAAATAAAGACCCAAAATAATCCAAAACTATTCGCGCGCCATATTTTTTTTTAGACTTTTTTATCGAAAAAAATATATATATATATATTATTTTGTGCTCACTAATCACCTTTTCAAATTTTATGAGTAATTAAAATTCCACGATGTATATAATTAATAGCAGAAGAATGTAGATTTGTAAGACTGATAATTTCACCCTCGCGTGATGCTTCTGCATGTCACTGAGCCTTAAAAAAGCGGCCGGCAAAAGTTACTTTGCTCAGCTTGATAAATTAAAATAATTTCTTCGAAACCAAGTCCCGGAAAACTTTTTTTCTTGAAAGCGCTCTGAGGAAAAGTCTAATTGAAACCCCCTCAAATTATGACGCGTTTTAAAAGGGAATCCCGAATTGGAAATAATGCCTAGCCTGAATTGCGATGGTTAGATGGAGTTAATGAACAAGCCGCTAGCAACCAACATAATAGGCAATATTAAATCAGAATTGCTTCTAGTTCGTACTTTAAAGGAATTTACATATAGTGTACTAAAGTATATGTATATTCTGACGTATACTGGAATAGTAAATTTATACAGGTATATTTTTCTGAAAGCGATAGATTGCAGAAGTTTGATCTCTATCCTTAATCGGCTTTTTTTTTTTTATTTGTTGAGTGGGGCTTTTCTAAGGTCTTTATGAGCCTTGTAACACTGCGACCATTGCTGATCTATTGTGCTCGCCACCTACTATAGTTCTGCGCTAAGCCTCGTGTCATTTAAGAACCGCAGCAGGCTTTTGGCGCCAGATTGTTTTACCTCCTCAGGTTGGAGGTAGTGACCACCCAGGTGGTTGTATCTTTTACGCATCAGCGGGCCACACTCGCACATGAGGTGCTGGGGAGTTTCCTCTGCCCCTTGGCAGAACCTGCACATTTTTGTGTCTTTGAGCTTGAGGTTGAACATGTGTTTGTATAATATATATATAAAGTATATATGTACATTCTGAAGTATACTGGAATAGTAAATTTTTACAGGTATATTTTTCTGAAAGCGATAGATTGCAGAAGTTTGATCTCTATCCTTAATCGGCTTATGTTGCCAAGAGCCCTATATAACCGACTTCAAAAAAAGGAGGAGGTTATCAATTCCGTTGCATTTTTTTTTTATTTCTCTGCCCTTTATGAACCGATTTGGATAATTCCTTTTCTAAATTGAAAGGATATACTTACAGATTGGTCTCATTTTTATCAATAATGTTTTAATAATGGGATCCATTAGGAATTGACGGAACTCCTCAAATATTATCATATGAAGTTGAAAATTTACATGTTGGTTCAATTCCAATGACAATGCATTTTTTTATGGTAAGCATGACCTGAGGTTGGTAAGCTGACCCTGGGTTGGCTCCCGACGAGGGGACTCCTCAACGGTCAACAGGACAAATAGAGTTGTCAACTACAACGGGCGAGCCCGTCACCTCAGGAAGTTTTAACGATTAGTCGTTCTATCCCACGTGATGTAAATGTAGAAGACTTGGAAAAAAACAGTCCACCGTCAAGCTCCGCCACATGCCCGTAAGAGGTCAACGCCTTAACCGTGAGATAACTAGGTGGGTTAGCCAGCGGGCTCACACTCACGCCCTTACTTCCAATCGTGACCAGATTACTCCGGTCTCTCGATTGGTGAAACGGTGTACACCGAATCTATCGCGGACCACGGCATCCATTACCCGGCTGTTCACCCAGGATCGGGTAGCTGATGGTCGTTTAAAGAGCAGTCGCCGTAAGGTCCGCAACCACCCCCGCTCTATAGGAAACGGTACTGCTTCCAGACTCCCCCGACTGTTAGTCAGAGTGCGCAATCGATTGGAGTATGCTGCACGGTGCGCAGACCGTCCAGGAGCGCCAGAAGGTTGACTCCCAGGGGAAACTAACCATAAGGCCAGAGTCCTACCCAGGCTCGCACTTCATGCGTGGAGGCCGTCGGATAGGTGTTGATCCGTGAGAGTGACCAATCCTGAACAGAATGGGTCGTCGTGGCCAACTCAGCAAAGGGCCTATTAACTCTCAAATGAAACAGGTAAACATGTACCCTCCTTTGACTGAACGGTGCCGCTCCGTCGCATATCCCCGGTTTTCATGCGGTGCGACGCCGGAACGCACCGTGTGACCTAACGTGGATATTTGTATGTAGGACGCCCCGCAGCGGCACCGCTCAGGAGCCGCGCCGCAGCCGCACCGCATCGTGTGCCCCGGCCCTTACTTAGTCTTAACCATCAAACTTCGCCGTTATTGATTCTCCGCTTTCAACCACTTAATAACGAACACTAAGTCCAGTTACGATTTCAACCCAATCCTATTGGCGAGAGAAGTTTGGATTGGTACAAAAACTGTATTATAAAATAATACCTAATAACTATTTTTAAGGAAGGAATGATATCTGCTATTTGCGATATTCTTTAATACAAAACTACTCAGCTTTGCGACAGTTACGCCAGCTAACACTTTACTTTTGAAAGTGATACAAATGCGGTTAGCGGACACATAAATAAATCACTAGAAATCATATTTTTTGGCAAATTTTTCATAAGATTTGGAAATAAGAACAAGTTAATGGTATTGTAGTATAAGTACAATAGTATTGTAAATTGGAATAGTGTCAGAAATATTATGAAAACTACACAACAAGCTGGATATTTAAGGAATTGTACAATTCCAAAAATATAGAACTGATACATAATATAAATTGAATTGAAAATTGTACCTAAATTTAAAAAAAAACATTTGAAAATCTATATAGTGTTTCCGGAAATTGCACGGTGCTTTTTAGTATTATTTTGTCTTTATTTTGTTTTAACCATATATTTTTAATATTCCGTAAATACTTCCTTTAATTTAATTTAATAGACCATATTTTAATCCATACATAGTCCATAATATTAAACCATAGTCCAACCTCACCACAGCGAGCACCGCGAAGCCGCACCGAAAATGACTTAGGATCGTCAAAGAGGCATTCTTCAGAGAGGTTCGATAGGAATGGGCAGAAACCCCCCCCCCCCCCCCCCAACTCCCCACTCCCATAAAATACTTTTCTAACAATTGAAAGCCACTCCAGACGCGGCCTTAGAAGCCACGCCGCGAGAAAATTGGACTGTATGTGCGAAGAACGATAACAATTTTACCTCGTTAATCATATCGTAACGTCTGTGAGCACCACTTATAAAAAATCCCTCCGAGAACGTAATCTTATTCAATTTAAAAATTGAAGTGCATATGCGCGTCGCCGCAATTTTGCCGTTAGACATTCGAATTTCGAACGAGCGACAACGCAATGAAGATTTAAATTTCGGACATGCCTCGAGCGATAACGCAAATTTAAATATTTGATTCCCCCATAAATTTGTATGGTAACATTTATATATTATTTGTCTAACTTCTGCGTGAGATATTCTAAACAAAATTTTACAATGTGATTACCTCATTTAAAATTTCTAAGTCTAATATTTCGAGGACGACATATGACTAGTAGTTTATGACATCCCCCCCCCCCTCCCCCCCCCCCCCCACGGTGGACAGATTTGAACGTTTTCGACACTTGCTATGACCAAATGATGCTCGCATATCAAATTTCAGCTCAATCGGATTAAGCGTTTGGGCGCCATCATGGAGGAATACACGCAGCCAGACACGCAGAAGTGCGTTCACAATATATGATTTTTAGGAGATTGCTGTCATGGTGAAAATCTGCATTTAATCGCATATTGTGTTTTACGATAGGTCGAAGAAAAGTCGAGTTTTGCTGTAGGTACTAAATTAAATACTTACCCAGTCTTTTATAATAACATCTTTTATCACCACCGGTTTTCACCACCAACAATTTTCCATCACCACCGGTTTCGCGGTGGTGATGGAAAATTGTGATAATGATGATAGAAAACTATATATCTTTATAGTTCAAGTTCAAGTTCTTTATTGTGTGAATTATTAAAAAACATACAATGTTTAAGTAACAAACTGCCCAGAGAGCATACAACATCTCGTTTTAAAAGAAACCATAAAGTAGAAGCTATATAAGGCGCAATCAACAAGCAGTAAAACTAAAACCATCAACAAATAAAATAATCAGTATCAGAAATGATCAAACAAAAGCAATAATCATCAATAATCAGATAATCAATCAACTTAATTTTTATAATGGTTTGTCCAAGAAGAATCCTAATACATTGTAATTATATTTAAATATAATATACCATATAACTAAAACAATCAATAAAATAATTAATTCAAGGTAAAACAATCAACAAATGAAATAATCAGTATACGCATTACATTAAAATAAAGGGGATGTAAAAAAAGTCATTTTGTAAAATTTATAAATTCCTCAATAGAGTAAAACGTGTTTGTTGTGAAAAAATCCTTTAAAAGTTTTTGGAACGTTCTGAGGTTGCTATTGTCTTTTATGTTACATGGTAGGCGGTTAAAGGCGGTTATAAATTATAGTCTCTTACAAACTTTCGCATTTATAATAGTAGTAGGATAATAATATGTTCGCGAAGGTATGTTCTTGAAGGCTCAAAAAGCCCATCTAAGAGTAATTAACAAGACACCATACAGCTAGCCATCCTATCAATTGTTTCAGGGGTTTGCCGTATTTGATTTCGGCAGCCTATATTGAAACCATTCCTATATACTTTGCCAATTATACGGATAGATATGATGAGCATGACACAAGGGGTCGAGATAGTCGAAAACTGCCACGGATGTATTAAAATTCGGTCAAGGGCACTTTGGTATATTCCTTGCACCTCGGATATATTGTGTATTGTGCTATACTAATGTTAAGGTAAATGGGGAAAACGAGCAATTTCAACTTTTTCATAATTTAATTTCAAATATTTCCAAACTTAAAATATGGCCTTTTAGCCAGGGTTTAGTTGAATGAGAAAAAATATATGCCGTCTGTAAATTAAAGATAGTTTATGTTTCTAATATAAAATATATTTTACTTTAATTTCTACCTCATAAAAAAATTTGCTCAATTTAAAAAATTAAGTTGACATCGATCGTTATTCCCCGTAACCTTTCATTTTGGTGCATTTTTCGATTGTTTATATAGAATCCGCATGAAGATCTATGTATATATCAACATATTAGATTCGAATTCAAGGACAATGACTTTTCAAACATTGTACCCATTTAAATGATGATCAAAGGGATGAAACTGTTCTATGATCAAACGGAATTTGAAACGTATGATTTCCAAAAATACAAAAGCGGAGCCATATTGTCTGGTTGTTTAATTTCATCTTATATTTGTACTTTTAATTTTAAACAGATGATGCAGCTATAATTACTGACTACTTTGTATGAATAATAACTATAACGCTTTACTGACTACATTGTATGAATAACTGACAGTGGGCTCCAAATATTTGACTATATTAAATATTAATATCATTTTCTTAGATACTTTTTTTTGACAATATAATAGTTAAATTCTTGACTATGTTCTATGTAAGTAAAGAGTAGTAACGAGACTTACTACCTAATAAAAATATTTTGACACGTCGAAGTGCAGTTTTTTTCCGTCAATTGGACACGACGGAAACGTTATGTAAACGCAGCTCATGATGTTATTTTAGTCTGATCAAACCCCCAGATTGGTGACCTATACCTAATTAGTTTCTAGCGTTTAGTACATCATCAATTGTACAATAATATCATTAAACGTGAAATGTTTTAAATGGGGTTGATTTGTGCGTGGGGTCCTTAGTCTGCAAATGTAGTTTGCAAACACAGACATATTATGAAAGAGTAAACAATTATTGGAAAATTGTCAATAACAAAATGATTATGAGACATTTTGCCATAAAGATACAAATAATGTAAAGGAGAAGAGTTAATTAATAATATTACTTATTTAAATAATAGTTTTGTTGAAATACAACTTTAAGAAAACGGTCCGCAATTTTAGCATTTAATAAAATATTTCGGTACTATAGACATGGATCAAACAACTGATCATACGGAGTGTTTGGTTAGTTGGCGACTTCACGAACCTTTTAAAGGTTATCCTTATATGTAAAACTAATGAAGAAAAAAATATTAATATTAATTTTGTCCTTTTACTGAAAAACATGTTTTTTATATAGGAGATAAAAGATTTTTTTTTAGGAGATTATTCTACACGAACTTTTTTCTATGAAGGCCTTTGTTACTGAGAAAAAATCTAAATATCCGGAAGTCGAACATAAAAAAATACTTTTTCTCGGTAATCAAGGCTTAAGTCAAAAGAAGTGGTAGATGACTTCATACTAACTTTAATTTCCCGGCCCACCAGCCAAAAAGAAGGGAAAGTGTTGTGAACTCGCTAAATATAATATTCGAAGTGAAGACGGAAATATCTATTTTGACCTTAAGGCCATTTCCAGATTGAAGTCTGTCTGCCTGTCTGTGTGTGTATTCCTTCACTATAGCGCCCAAACTCTTAATCCGATTGAGCTGAAACTTGGCATGCAGGCATTATTTGATCATGGCCACATTTGAATAAATATTAGGTGCTTATGTTTTTACTTTCCCAGTCAACCAATCAACAAGGAGGGAAAGTGTTGTGAAAACGCTTTTTTTTTTGTTCGGGATGAAGACGGAAATATTTATTTTAAGTCTCTTTAAGACGATTAATATAATTCCCAGTTGGAAGTCTGTATGTCTGTCCATGTGGCTGTATGTATTCCTCCGCCTATATAGTGCCCCATCGCTTAATCCGATTGAGCTGAAATTTGGCATTCAGGCATCATTTGTTCATGGCAAGTGTTGAGGTTGAATTTGTGGTTGAAATAAGTGCAACAGGGGGCGCACTAGCCATAATCAAATCTCGTAATATTGGACTTAGAGATTTGAAATTTGGTACACGATGCCTGGTTGGGCAAAATTACATTCTGAGATTTTGATTATCTAATCAAAATCATTTTATATGTATATGATAATACAAACTACACTAATAATGTTTTATAAAATCGAAGACTATCGCGGTTGTTTGACATTATAAATAGGATAGAAAACGAATTTACCGCGTGAAATTTGTAGGACCCGACGTTTCGGTGACGTTGAAGCCGCCGTTGTCTACCCTAGACAACGGCGGCTGCAACGTCACCGAAACGTCGGGTCCTACAAATTTCACGCGGTAAATTCGTTTTCTATCCTATTTATAATAATGTTTTATTTCTGACATACAATGTCATCAAATATTAACACCGAACCGCCTGAGCCTAGCTTGGAAACGAACCGTGCTGCCCGAGGCCGTTATGTAACGGAATCCAAACGGTTTCCTCCGCCGGCCGAGAGAGGGCGCTCGTCGATTTTATTTATGAAATTAATATTCAGATGAAAAAAGGCCTCGGCTACTTGCCGGAAAAGTCCTGGTGTGACACAACCGATTTTTAACACGCTTTTATTAGGTCGACCTGTATGTAACTAACTATGTAATGGAATCTAAGGTAACTAATTTAACCATCTTCCAAGGATCGTAGCGTCATGAAAATTGGCAGCTGTATGTAGTTCTGATGACAATACAATAATATGGTACTGTCGAACTGATCTGATGATGGAGTCGGAAGATATGAACTGGAACTTCATGATAGAAAATCGTATCATAGCTGTGTTTGGACTTGTTAGACAAGTCTTGGAATTAACTTTGATCACGATTAGGTTTCAAGGTCTGATGATGAAGCCGGAAGATAGGCACTGGCATTCCATGATGGAATATCGTATCATAGCCGTGTTTGGACATGTTAGAAAGGTCTTGTAATGAACTTTGACCACGATTAAGTTTCAAGGTCTGATGATGAAGCCGGAACACAGGAGGTTTTTACGTGCATTTATAAAAGCGTGTTTTTGGTGGTTTTTTTTAAACTACTAATTTATTTACTTATATGGTGGTTTCATGCACTGAAATATCCCAATATCAATAAATATTTTTTATCCATAAAAATCCAAAAAAACTTGTTTAGTTTACATCCTTGAGAGGTTTGTCGTGCAGTCCCGAACGGCCCGTTTAATTATATCCGTTTCCGTTAGACACAAATTAGACGCTTCTCCGTGGTAGACGATGCTAATATGAATTTACATACAGTGCTGTAATTCAGGACGGATGTCGCCGCGTAGCGGTTGCGGCGAACCGGAAGTGAAACAGGGGCAACCGGGCGCGCATCCGTTTCCCGCGGCACAACAAGGCAAACTGATTGAACTGAAACGTCGCGTCCCATCGCGTCCCCTCCTGAAGGCTTTCTCCCCGAAGCCAAGTTTTAATCGGCCGAAAATGGGGCGACGCACGTCGCCGCTTGCGGCCGCCGTTTTATGAGATTTTTGCATGAACAGATTGAGGCTTGTAGATGTAATTTGGGGATAGAAAAATAACCTTGCTGCATCATCAAGGTTATTTTTTTCTCTATAAAACATTATCAAAAATCAAACAAATCAAGCCCCTTGGATCAAGGTCTGGCGTACTCGCTAGTACACGTGGTGGGTGAAGAAAATCAGTTTGCTCCTGTTAAACAAACAAAAGATTCTGATTTTAATAAGTTAATAGCACATTTTTTAAAACAAGCTTTTATAAAAATTATCTGTCCCGAGCCAACCCTGGGTGCAGCAGCCATGTCGTAGTGGAACTTAGAAAGGCTATCACAATTGCATGATATACAGAATTTCGTGTTTGTGCTGTTGACCATCGAGGAGTCCTCTCGTTGGAAGCCAAACCTGGGTACAGCAGTCATGTCATGGTGAAACTTACAACGGGTTACCATAATTGAATGCGTATATAAAATTTCGTGTCTGTGCTGTTGACCGTTAAGGAGTTACCTCGTTCGAAGCCAACCCTGGGTGCCTCAATCCTGTCTATGTGAAGCTTAGAACAGGCTGTCGTAATTTAATGCATATACAAAATGTCATGTCTGTGCTGTTGACCGTTGAGAAGTCCCCTCGTCGGGAGCCAACCTTGAGTGCAGCAACCATGTCATGGTGAAACTTAGAAGGGGATATCAGAGCTGAAAGCGTATACAAAATGTCGTGTCTGGGCTGTTGACTTTTACGGAGTCCTTCGTCGAGAGCCAACTCTGGGTAGAATCATGTCATGTTTACCATAAAATATGCATTGTCATCGAAATTGAACCAACATGTAAATTTTCAACTTCGGATGATAATATTTGAGGAGTTCCCTCAATTCCTTATGGATTCTATTATCAGAATAGGATTTTGATAAAAATGGGACCAATATGGAAGTAAAAATGGGACCAATATCCATTTAAACAAAAAAAAGTTTATAAATAACGGAGTTCTAAGTTAGGAAAATTCAAAAATAAAAAAAAAATACAACCGAATTGATAACCTACTCCTTTTTTTGAAGTCGTTGAAAAATAATGTGATGTTTCAATTTTCTATGATTAATAAATTCTAAAATTTCTAAACCATAACTAACATTAGGAAAACAAATGAATATCTGATCTTGAAAAATAAAAACATGGCTTTGAACAGTAACTTATTGGAATTGGAAATTCCATCTCAAATGTTAATGAAGTTAACAACGTTCAGAATAACTTTAAGTTAATGAAGTTCAATGTGGCCAGTGGTAAAAAAATACTTTTAGGTAAATATAACATGAAATAAATTATTGTTCAATACCCCAACTAAGCCAAAAGTAACACCGAATCTTAATTAATAATTTAGGTTCCCCTAAGTCGTTACTCTTCACGCAGAGAATCAACGAATCGAGCAATTTCAACGCGATTTGAAACTTATTTAATCAAACTTTGCTTTGGGAAATCGATTAAAATTACTGTCACTGTTATTATAAAAGCGAAGTGGTCTGAACTAAATGGATGGTTTTTTAATGAATAATGTTCACGTCTATCCATTGGCTTTGTTGAAAGAGATAATCCATCCCTTATCACTAGACATGACGTAGGTACCAGAATAAAAATATATTATTACTATTGATTAAATAGCGTATTAGAAAGCTCAACTCCTTACTACGATTTGGCAGCTAGAGTTTTACTAGGAAACTCAACGTAAAGATAACAATCATAGTTTCAAACATTTATTCATCTTCTGTTATGTTCAATGTGGCGGCGTTCGTGGTCCAACAGTAGGGCGGCGCACTACAGATGGCGCTCTAAACACGCCTATACGATATCCTATCATGAAATAAGGTAATAATTTATTGGATGTCATATTTTAATTTGGTATACAGGTTTCAATACGTGACAATTACACACTTTAATGGTCAGAGATAGACTAACAGGTGCAATGGTATTCTTATATATCCCACCCCCTATAAAATACAGTAATAACTTCCAATTATGGTGTTTCTTACTAATCCAATTATGGTGTTCCTTTATAAAAAATATCGCCATATTTCATTTTATACTCCAAAAAATGTATAACTGTTACTTTGCTAATTCTTCAATGGCACTAGTGATATAACAGTTATGACTCTTTTTGGGAGTGTAAAATGAGAAATGGCGATATTTTTTATAAAGAAACACCATAACTGGATTTTTTAAGATTTATTTATTTATTTATTTATTTATAACGTACAAGAACAAAAAAATACAAGGACATGCATACTGTTGTACATGAGGAATAATTAAGAACAAACATTATAATAGCGAAAAACATAGCTCTATGGATATAAATATGCTAGCATATCCGAATGAGGCGAAATCGCACAACCAACTAGACCTAGAAGGTCTGTCTCTGGCTGTGCTGTGTTATACCAACTGTATTTTTGTAACTCGCGAACTGACGAAGGTGATCAATTTTAAATATTTCTAAATCTAACAAATGTGTTGTTTACACAAATTAAAGTAAAATTTAAAGTAGAAAAAAAAATATATATGTATGCAATTAAGGGCTAAAAATAAAGTAAACTTTACATTATATACAATAAATTTAAGTGGAAAATAAGTAATAATATATACAAATATATGAATAAACACTACATTCTAGTATATATGTTTAAGAAAATGATATGTAATATTGCACAATTTTACAAATACGTATTTTTTTTAAATATTCACCCTACAGTATTAATAAGGTCTTTAGTTTTTGAACGCCCAATATCTAGAAGCCAGTTTTTTACTTTACCTTTAAAAGTTACATAATTTTTCACGTTTTTCGTGGTTTCACATAGTGAGTTATAAACTTTCGGGGCGATAAAAAAACATTGTCTTCGGGCAAATGTGCTTTTAACCTTTGGAATTGTGAAAAATTCCTTACCAGCATTTCTCGTTAAGTACAATTGTTGACTTCTTGCTCTGTACTCTTTAGTTTTGTGAAAGCTTACAAGGCACTGCTTAATAAATAGCTGGCAGATATCCAAAACCTTAAACTCCGCAAAGAGGTGGTTTGAACTGTACCGAGGAGGCTTTTTGTTTATGACTCTTATTAGTAACTTTTGTGCTTTTAATAGTCGGTCCATTGTTGTTTTTGTACATGAGCCCCACGCTATAATTCCATGCACCCATATACTTTGACCAAGAGCCATATACACCATTCGCAGTGTTTCTTTACTCAGTACATTCCTAAGTTCGCGGAACACGTACAGTAATTTCCTTGTTCGCGCCGTAAGCGATTTTATTTGGAATTCCCAATTTAGTTTGGAATCTATTTCTATGCCTAAATATCTAATTTTTTTTTCAATGTTTATATGCTCACATTTGCAATTATTCTGGGTTGAAGATACACTGCAGTTAAATTGGTGAATTTTTAAGGGTAATACGTTGGAGGTTAGGTTGGGTCTGAGTGAAAATGCTAGGTACTTCGTCTTCGAGATATTGAGTGTCAATATATGTCGATCAAGCCATGTTTTAATACTGTTCAGGGAGCATTGCGCGTCTGTAAACGCTTCATCCCAAGTATCTGCCTCAATTATGACAGCGGTGTCATCTGCAAATGAGATTATGGCTCCTTTACCTTCAAGTGTCATATCACATAAATCGTTGACATACATCAGAAAGAGTAAAGGACCCAATACGCTGCCCTGCGGCACCCCATATAAAACATTATGTTTATTACTTTCCTGATCCCCTATCGCAGTGATCTGTGACCTGTTTGTAAGAAAACTTTCGAGCCACTCATTAGCTTTACCAGAAATACCAAAAAGGTGAAGCTTTCTTATTAGGATTGTGTGAGAGACTGTATCAAAGGCTTTTGACAGGTCGAGGAAAATACCAAGTACTTTTTTCTTTTCGTCAAGTTTTTTGGCAATAAGTTCTGTAACCGAACTTATGGCCTCGTTTGCTCCCCGACCTTGTCTAAAGCCATATTGATTGTTTGATAGTAAGTTCGCAGATTCCAGGTGGTGCATAAGCCTAGATTTGGCCACTTTCTCGATCACTTTTGATACTACACTCAACAGGGAGATCGGGCGATAATTACTAATGTCTTCCTCGTCCCCAGATTTAAATATTGGAGTAACTCTGGCATATTTTAAACACTCCGGGAAAATTCCGCTTTCGAAGCTCCTGTTTATGATGTGCGTAAGAGGGCCAGAAATAAAGCTAGGCACCGTTTTAAGCATGGCCACTTGAATTCCATCTTGACCCGGGGCCGAATCGTCCTTGAGGTCACTTAATATTTGACAGACTTCTTTGATATCGACTGGAGTGAATTCAAAATTAAATGAAGTTTGGCTATTGGCTCGTACATTAAAATTATCAGCTAGCGCGGACTCAGTTGTTTTAAGGTTTGACAATATATTTACGGCCAGGTTTTGTCCAATGTTACTAAAAAAGTCGTTTGTGTAATTGAGAATTTCTGCAGGATGTTCCTCTACGTGTTTTATATCCCCTTTAATATTGATAGATGTTATTTTGTGACGCTGAGTTTTACCATATGCAATTTCTTTTATAATACTCCAAGTTTTTTTTTGATCGCCATTTACTTCTTTAATAACTTCTTTATAGTAATTTGTTTTCGTTTTCTCGATTATTTTTTTGCATATATTACGATAGCTTTTATAATGATTTTTCAACTGAATATCATTTGGACTTTCTCTGGTTTTATATTATTATATTAGGTTTGATATTACTGTATTTGATCGAAGGTGCGATATATATATGTGTGTGTGTGTATTTACCAGATAAATCAAGTACTAATGCTTGAAATGTTCATTTTAAAGATTCGAAATTGACTTTATGCGGTCCCTTAAGGTGGCACCCCTCCATAAGCCAATACGTACATAATATTATGTACTATGTAAAATGCGACGAAGTGAAAACCCTTTTGATAATATGATCCGTTTCCGATGGATGTGTTCAATATTGGCCCACGTCTCGGCGACAGAGCAACTTAAAAGAGGAAAATTAGGCCACTGAGGTTTACCGTTGGATAATACAGACGAGTTGCCGGTGACTTAGTAAATACCGCTATCGAAGGAGAAATAACGGTTACTATGTTATGTGGACTATCAAAATAGCAGTATTTAAATAGGTAGCAGACTAAAATAAAAAGACGTGCTATAATGACATCTGAGAATTCAATGAATGTGCTTTGTGACCTTAAGAGTCTATTAGTAGGTAGTAGTAGTTCTTTATTTTGCTATTTTACATTATATACATGCACTTTCACATATACATATATTATCAAAATTTCCCAGACAGCATAAAACATTTTCATTTAATATTAGACAAGAGGGTACAAGACCATATATTATTGTTATTTTGAGAACATAACTTATTTTTAGTTTTCCACAATAAAACAAAAAGTTATAATTGTCATACGTGCTTAAAATATTCAGATACATATATAATGAAATAATAAGAAATAAAATATGCAATAATCAAAATTATCCTTAAATGAAGAGAATGAAAACACAAAATAAAAAAAATATCACTGAAAACATAAAATCCATTAAGAAAAAAAATACATTAATATTTTTTGGTTATTATAAGTATTCGAATTATAAATTATTTGTAATAATAAGGAAAATATATATTTTAAATTATTTATATGAAAAAAAAAACCGATATACATATTATTCTAACAACTACTCAAAATACTGCTTAAAAAGCTTGAACGTTTGCAAAATGTATGCATTCGATTCATCTTCGGTCTACGTAAGTATGATCACTTGCCCAAATTTAGGGCACAGTTAAATTGGTTGCCAGAGAAATGTTCATATACTTGCGCCCTTTTATCTTGTACTCTCCCAATCAACACCATTCTATCTCCACTAGCTTTTCGAGCCATTAAGTTACCACGGTCTCGTACTTTGGACAGCCTCAGATACTTTACTCAAAATTCCTTGTCATAATACAGATTTCTACTCCTACTCTTTCTATGTCCATGGTGCAAGGCTCTTTAAACTATCGTCCATTGAATATTTGAAATTCGCCTTCTTTGGAATCATTCAGGACTCACCTCAAAAATAATACTTTTCTAAGAAGTTACCAGTTCTTCCCTTTCTCTCATCTTTCTCTCCCAATTTTCTTACCTCGGTCATTCTTATTTTTAAATATATCAGTTTGTATTTTATGTAAACAAACAATTTTTTTTATAATCTTTATTTCCACAAAGCTCATGTACCTTTGCACTGTGATAAGGTTAGTTGCAAAATATTGCCATGTGTCAATACGCTCGCCTTTTTGAATTTTAATTTTCAAGCGCAAGTAAAGACTTTGTTATTATTATTACTTTTATAAATCAGAAGAAAAATACACTTAGAAATTATTAGTGACACAAGAAAACAAGTAAATATATATAAAGGAATAAAAACACGACTTCTGCTACAAAATTTGAACTGTCTATATTATCTATATTTGTAATATTTTTTTACGTTTTTTTTATGAAATACTTAGGTCATAAAAATCTACATAATCACACCAACAGTGAACTAAATCGGAAATTAGTTCGTGTGAACGAGACAGGGCAATACGCTAGAGCGGAATGTGAAATGAATGGTTGTCACTTTTTCGCATTAAAACTACCCACCAAAGATAAAGCATCTAAATCTAACAACGCACGAAATGTGTTCAAATTTATTCGGACGATTATAAGTTCGACAGGTTATTTGTATCGACAACCGTTCGTTTCATATTC
Organism: Micropterix aruncella; assembly: GCA_944548615.1. Lineage (NCBI taxonomy): Eukaryota > Metazoa > Arthropoda > Insecta > Lepidoptera > Micropterigidae > Micropterix > Micropterix aruncella. The sequence goes on from OX155957.1 coordinate 25,993,137, forward strand.
CGCTCTTTCTCGCTCGCTCGAACTATTTTCAGTTTTAATTCACAAAGAAACGCAATCGGGCCCAATATTATTATTGCACAAAATTTATATGGAATTCAACAGGACGACTTAGTCGATTATAATAATAATGTAATGCATTGACTATTTCGAATTTTATTTGGAAAACATGTTTCTCAAATATATAAAAAACATTATTAACAAGAACATTTTGAAGTGGTTTATTGAAGATCTGGTGATTTTCAAAAATCCTAAAGCAATTTGGTAAAGGTTAAAATGGTATGGTTCAAAAAATAGTGCCTTGCTCCAATTGCAAAAATAGTGCCTTGCAAAAATAGTGCAATTCGTGTTTAGCGGAATTTTTAAACCACCTGGTCAGCGATTTAATTTTTTCTTAAAAAAGTGGTGAACTTGATGGATGGCCCCGGCTCTGTGTTAGTAACTATGATTCAGGGAGACTACCTACTTATTAAAAATCGGCATGAGCCAAAACTGAATCCTTATACATGATGTTACTTTGATACTATTGGTACCAAACCAGCAACAATTAATTATCTTGTTCCTTTCGTTTAGTTTACATCGTGTCGTATACTCGTCTCGCCTTAATATATCATAAACTATTACTCATTTCTTAGCAAATATTGTCAACTCGCCAAAACGAACTAGAACCTCGACCTTGCGTCGCTGGCGGAGGAGGAAGTGGATGGGGAAGAAGGAAGGGGGGGGGGGGGGAAAGACGAGCAGCAATAATTGATCGAACCCGCGGTTCTGTTCAGTGTAACTCACGATCCAGATGCGGTAGCGCAGTGATTCGGGTATGTGTGTATATATCTATGTATACAGGATGTTTTAATTTACAGGCATCCCTCAAGTGGGTGAATCAGTACGAGCTAAAAGTTAACTTTTAATTTTAAAAAAATGGAAATACCCAAAAAAAATGTTTCCAAAAAACATTTTTTTTTAATTCTAAAAAATATTTTTTCAAAAATACCTAGATAAAATGCGTTGAGCGCGATGCGCCATCTTGCGATAGGTAAAATATCACTGATATTACGTATTTATTAGCGATATTTTACCTACTGCTAGATAGACCAGCGCGCTAAACGCTTGTCAAACTTCTATTCATAAGCTAAATTGATCAAATTTACAAAAAACATTTTTTTTTTTGTTCTTTTACATTAAAAGTTTCGTATTTGCTCGTACTGATTGCTCGTACGTACCCTTCAAGGTGCCGGTAAATTAAAACCCATCCTGTATACAAGTATATGAGAATACAATCATATCCCCAATACAAGTATATCCTGTATACAAGTATATGAGGTTTTCAGGTATACAAGTATATGAGTTTTCCAAGATCGCTCGACCTAAAATATAATGTTTACTTTGGATAATATTTCCTAGTAAAATATTTAAAATAAATGTGGTAATTTATTTCAAAATCAAAATATCAGTCACAGTCTGCACAAGAGGCGAGTGAGTATATACTAGTCTTATGTATAATTGTATGGCATCTCTTATTATGTAAATGATGTTTAAATTTTACATAAACAAATAATAATTTGTTAACTTGTATAAGCTGGATTCATGGTTTTTATGTAAGTGTTCATATTTTACACGTCAGAGGATACTAAAACAAAATCAATAAGAGAACTGCTCTCTCTGACCTATTATAGCCATTGTTAATAGCAAAAAAGACGAAACGTATATAATGAGGGTCAATACGTTTGGAAGAATAACAATGCGAGAGGGAGAGAGAGTTAAGAGGGCTTTCGCTTTCTGAAACGCGGTATACAAGAGCGGTTGTCGTTCGTCTTTAATGAGTCGTAGAATATTGGGGTTGTTTATATCTTTCCCAAAGTGCTATATTAGATATCGAATGAGAACGAATATTATTAGAATTACCGATCTGTCACAAAATTATACAGTAAATCAAAGAAATTTGTAATCAATGTTTGCAAAACCTTATTGCACACATAATAGAGTACAATAAGGTGGGCTTATTGCCAAGTGGCAACATCTTTCGACCATACCGCCAGGATTATTGTGACTAAAGGTTTATGTGGGCAAATTGATTTATAAAAGAAGTCATTTTAAAAATTATTGGAAGTCGTAAATGAATTTGTATGTGTAACAAAATTATCAACATAAAGAAAATAAAACGTGTGTCAACTCGATATCGAAGGGAGGAATGGAATATAAGGACGTCAAGGAGACGGGAGGGGGAGGAGGGGGGGGGGGGGTTATTCATGAGTCGAATAAATGTCTCTTTAAAGATTTTTTAAACCCGTCGTGCCTGCACTGCCAAAGATCTGGACATGAAAGTTTATGAATGCTGGGGTATAGCCAGTAATAGATTTTCCTGAAAGCGCAATGGAAGGCCATGAGATGAAAGTGGAGACAAGAGATTATACAAATAAGAAGGCATGTTTGACTGTAGTACACGGAAGTGTAGGGCGAGTATGTGAAAATCCCGACATCGTCTAATGCTGACCCATGGTATTTGCCTGCGAAAGGTCGATATGTGATCAAACTTCTTCACGGAATAAACAAAGCGAATAGATGCGTTTTGAATCCTTTCCCGCTTATCGAGTAGTTATTTATCGGTAAATCAAAAGATTGTGCCATTTGGCGTTTAATTCTATGATATAGGAGATTCTGAACCCGTTTAAAAGAATGATGGATACTTGCAAAGACTTTACGATGTGAACTTTGATCTCATTTCGTCAATATGTTGACAGCATGCGATGTGATGCAATTGCATAGTATGTCAATTACGCAATGCCGCAAGAATTTTCAGGAATCCTGTATGGCGATCCTGTCGCATTAGACACCTACAACTTTCCAGACACTTTTTATATTTATAATAATTTTTTTTGGCTTTTGTTGCTTTAATCGCCTACAAATCGACGAGGAGGTAAAGAAGTGTGAACGCGTAAAAATAATCAAGGTGAAGACGGATATGTACATTTTAACACCACCCCCTCCCCCTCTAAACGATTAAAACCAGTTCCAGACTGTAGGTATGTCTGTGTGTCTGTGTATCTGGCTGTGTGTATTCCTCCACGATAGCACCCAAACGCTTCATCCGATTGAGTAAAAAATTTGCATGCAGGCTAAAATTTTGATCATGGAATAAGTTGATTTGTGGTTGAATTCGGTACACCAGAGGGCGCGCTAGTCATACTTCAATCCAGAAATGTTGCAGTTAGAAACTTGAAATTTGGTACTTACACAAGTGCTTTGTTGGAATATCTCATATACAAACTACACTATTAATAAATTAATTTCGCCATGCATTTTAAACAAGTGAAAAGCCATCTATCTGTTGGCGCTTGGTCTAACCCCGCCCTTGTCTGAGAAATGAACCGCGCCGGCCGAGGCTGTTTCAACGTAACTCAACCCGGTATGTCCGCCGGTCGAGAGAGGGCGCTCATCGATTTTGTTTATGAAATTAATATTCAGATAAAATCAGTCATTGGCTTTTTGCCGGGAGAGTTTTGGGGTGACACAGCCGATTTATTTTTAATTGTTATCATTAATTGGGAAATATTTTTTTTGGTTTAACAGTATATTTATTATGTTGCCCTATTTATTGTTATACACTGTATCGCAATTACGCAATGCCGCTTGAATTTTCAGTCAAACTTTCCAGTCACATATTAAAATAACAGGTAAGAAAGTCAGGGAGCTATATTTTTTAGTCACAGTGACGCAACGGCAGTGCCTCCAGATGAGACCTTCCAGTTTAAGTATCATACAATTTCGTCCTTTGTTTGTACTATGTACCCCATAAAAACTCTTTTAAAAACCATATTTCTCAATCCAGAACAAAAATTTCACTGCTTCCTTTCATAAAAATGTGCTTTTTACATGACTGCCTATCAAAAAGGAATGTAATTTGTTCAGGTTTCATCTAAATATGTATGTTTTCCATTTCTTTATTCCACCATAACTTTAAACGATTTAATCGTTTTAAAAGTGTGTGATATTGTTAGAATCATTATGTCATCCTGAGTGTCATAGAGTACTTTGACTATCCAAATATTTGGTAAATAATTGTCTAAATGTCAAAATGTCAATAAATTAACATAATTTTATCGTGTTTAGTGTCAAATGAAAGGTCTGATTGAGTAAATTCCGGAAACAAACATGTATCTATATGAACAAATAGATAATCCACAAATATTTCTTTAAAAAACTGTAATAAAAATACAATATTTCACTTTCTGTAACAGCAGTCGTGTTTTATATTTTTTTAGTATATTATACACTTGTTATTTAAATTTAATGACTTGGCTGATAACGATCGCAGCAGCATTGTCATCTTTAAAAATAATGGATACATTACATTTTTTTTAATATTTTGAATTGTCGTCCTATATTTCATTCGCTAAAATATCTACTAAGATAACGCAAAGGCAGTCAGACTTATTCCCGAGGCAGACGCTCGTGACAGCGTCTGTTTTTGACATCATCTGTTTCTGACGTCATTTCCTGCAAATTTCGAAGTTTTGCGAAATGACGTCAAAATAATGTCACTTCGCAGGTCTGTTGCGTTTTCGCCTATATTCCGCTGCCTGTGGATTATGACGCATTGTAAATATCTATGCTGTCATCGACGAGACATTATTATTATTGTTTTTCCAGCGAGTCTGCAATGAATATTTATGAAGCGCAATATGCACGATATGTACGCAGTTTATACAGAGCTTCTCCAAGATCTTCGTGTAAGCGTTTTAATCGAACTGGATATCATGACGATGTACTTTTGCTACATCCACCAAAATATTATGTTCGCTCGTAAACAAATATCGGAGGTATCGGCGAATAGTGATATCCATCAACACAATACCAGAAAAAAATTGACTTACATCTTAATCGGCACCGGCTTAGCAAGGTGCTCAACAGTTTCCTCTACCAAATCCTCTATTATTATAAGGTCCCAGCGCATATCAGAAATCTTGTAGAGGACCAATTTAAAAAATATATAGTTAATAGCTTAGTCAAGAATCCTGTATACGACTTGTACTGTATACGACGTACTACGATTTGGATAATGCTGAATTCCAAGAGTATCACAAAATAAAATAGAGAAAAATTCCTGATAGTCGACGCCAAAGAGCGGAATATTTATTTTTATCAACAAATGCTATATTGCTAGATTTGACAATTAATTTTAATTTTATAGTGTTTACTATACGATTATCTATTTTTATGACTATCACATTATCACTTTGATAACTATGGTTAAACGCATTGTGCACTTTATTTAACCAGATATTTTAATTACTACATTATTTTCTATTTAACAGGAATATATCAAAGTGGTTATAAAATACTTCAATTAATGTTGATAGTCACATCTATCACGATAGTTAATTTTCCTTAATCACTAAGAATGTTATAAACAATGACGCACCCAAGTGTAGGAATGCCTACCTACTGGAGTAGAATAAATTGTTTTGTAATGTATTGTATTTAAAGCGCTTCTGCGGGTTATTGCCAGAAGCCCAGAAGGTACTCCTCAAACGACTAGTTCGCAGAGCTAAATATATTAGAAATCAGGCATGCAATGCAAAAACAGTCCTTCTTAGGTAGTTAAGAATAACTTCCCAGTACTTTATAGTAGTTAAGAATAACTACCTAAAAAGTGAAGATAAACGCGTTAAAACTGAGCATGCAACGAGAAGCGCCACAACGTGTTAGCACATCGTACGGAAAACCCAAACATCTTTTGCCCAAATACACTTTGGCTTTATAGGGCCCAAAATTTGTAATAATCTAAAAGAATCCATGCCGAAATATTAAGGCAATCCAATTAAAATTTAAAATAACATAACACTTCCTTCAACTTAGGAGAAACAATTTGTAAAAGGTAACAAGTTATATTATAAATTAAAGTTCTTTGCATTATTAATATTATTCTACAGTCATACATTCTAATACAATTTTATATTTTTATATTATTTATTTATTTGTTCTATAAACTTGAAAATACCTTTTTTTTATTTATTTTTGCTTCCATGATCATGCTATATATTTTTGAATATAATTAAAGGTTTAGTTATAATTTATTTATCTGTTTAATATTCATTTTGATATTATGTGTGCGCGCATATAAATAAATGGCTATGACCTAGTTAGTCAGATTTTGCAATTAATACAATGTAAATGTACTTTTTTGAATGAATAAAACTCTTTGATTTTGAAAATATGTATTACTGGCTCAAAAATTTTTTTTGTTTCCCGATAACAACGCTGTTATAAGATATGGTATTGAAGACATTCTTATTTAAAAAAATCTTTTTTTTAAAAAAACATTTAAATGGAGGTAAATCGAAATGCAGAAACAAATACGCCATTGCAAATTAAATGCCGATATATCCAACACACAATAAAATCGTCCCTAATTTATAATTCGCGTGAATTCTGAAATATTTTAAATTGTCAGCATTTCTCAAGGGAAAAAAATTCAACCATTTTCATCATTTTTCCAATTAATTAGGAATTTTTAGGCATATTAATGTAAGTGGGCTCGCCTGAAGTCGAGAAATTGCGATGAAATTGGGAAGTTTATGGTTACAAACAAGAGCGTACCCAGGACTGAACCAAAGGAAGAGGGAGGGGGGCCACTCATATTAAATTCGAGAAAAGATGCGGCGGGAGTTGAAGTGAAGCACGACGACTTTTTACAAATAAAACTCATAACTTTTGAAAAACTTCTTTTTATTAGTCAATAAACATACTAATGCAATCACTTGGGAGCTAATGGGCCCTTGCTGAGTTGGCCACGAAGACCCATTCTGTTTCAGGGTCGGTCACACTCACGGGTCAACACCCATCCGATGGCCTCCACGCATGGGGTGCGAGCCTGGGTAGGACACTGGGTCAACCAGTCTCCCCCGGGAACAATCCTCTGGCGCTCCTGGACGGTCTGCGCACCGAGCGGCTCAAGCCAATCGATTGTGCTCTCCGACTAACAATCGGGGGAGTCTGGGAACTGTATTGTTTCCTATAGAGCGGGGGCAGTTGTCTACCTTACGGCGACTGCTCTTGAAATGACCATTGGCCATCCGATCCCGGTTCAGAGTCGGGCAAAGGACGCCTTGGTCCGCGACAGATTCGGTGCACTCCATTTCACCGCTTCGTAAGGGAGAGGACCGCGCAAGCGACCTCGAACTCGGAACCAATCGAGAGACCGGAGAAATCTGGTCACAATTGGAAGTGAGGGCGCGAGTATCTCGAGCCCGCCGGGTTTATTCCTGGCTCACTCGCGGTAAGGCGTTGGACTCTCACGGGTTTTGACGTAGCTGGACGTAGAATGTACTGTCCAAAGTCTTCTACTCAGGGCGACAGAACGACTAATCGTTAAAACGTCCTGTGGTGACGGGCTCGCCCGTTGTAGTTGACACCGCAAGATAATGCAATCACTTTATGATGGTTACCCAATGCCTACAACGTAGTTAACTAGGAAAAGTGGGAAAATACAATTAGGAATAATTTTCATCAACCTTTTCATAATATCCAGGTTATGCATACATTGATAATTCAATTATGAAAAATAGATTGGAAACGAATGCAGTTATATGAAATTCGTATAAGAATCTTTATGTCCCAGAAAAAAAACAAAAAAATCTAACGTTTCCTATATTTCAAGCAGTACGGACATTATCCATACTTATACCCTACTAGTTTCTTACTAGGCATGGCGGGCTGTTAATTCCATTAAATTGGTCAGAGAAATGTTCAATATGGCCTTCGTTTTTAAGCTGATCCTGAGCAGAGTTGACAATTCTAGCATGCTAGCGAAGGTTTGTCTCCTTGTTCCGGATAATTATAATCGAGCTCGACCACATAATCTATTTGCGGAGCCATCCTCGAAAACCAACATATTATAGTTGGGGAGCCAGCGACAAAAAAGTCCAAGAGTTTTGTAAAAGCTGATACTTCAGATCAGAGTATTTTCACCATAGAATGCCTGGGTAGTCAGCAGGCCAGATTCCGGGACACCTGGCGCTGGCGTACTACGACATGTGTAATTTTAATTAGTACTTCTAAAGTGTTTTGGAAAAGCTGAAAATTCATCAGTAGAAAGTAAATGCAATAAAGAACTCGAAACAAATAGTCAGACTGCTTACCAATAGAACGCGTGGTTTCAGCATTACACCATAAATGTCACAACAATGAAGTATTTGTCGGTAACTATTACGCATCGGTCTATTGTGCCGCGCAATATAATGGACTTCATTTTTGTGACATGTATGGAGTAATGCTGACGCCACGCATTCTTTTGTTAAGCAGTCTGACCATTTGTTTCGAGTTCAGTATTGCATTTACTGTCTTTTGTTGAATTTTCAGCTTTTTCAAAACACTTTGGGATACTAATTAAAATTATACCTTTCTAAGTACGCCAACGCCAGGTGTCCCGGAGTCTGGCCTGCTGATTCTACCCCAGCATTCTAAGGCCAAAATACTGTCTGATCTGCAAGTATCCGCTTTTACAGAATTCATGCACTTTTTTGTCGCTGCCTCTTAGACTATTACATCTCACGAATTGGTCATAACTGTAATGTTGATTTGTGTGTGAAAGAAAAAAAATACGAGTAAATGAAGTATTCTCGCAAATTCATATTGAAAAACCGCTTCAATACAACAGGTAGAGACCGCGCAAGCGACTTCGGTCCCGTAACCAGTCGGGAGAACGGAGGTATCCTGAAGGTTAATTCCAGACGAAGATATCCTTCCAAAACTGGTAGCCAGGGGGCGAGGTGGCCCACTGGGTTACATTCTTAGTGCCTTGCCGTAAGCGTTAGACTCTGGCGGGTTTGTGGCTTTGCTGGATGGTAGATTCAGGCCGTGACTATCTAGGTCGGCTAGTCGGCAATCGCCGAGGGCCCTCGAACCAAGGGGGCCCCAAAGAGGCCTTAAAAAGGACTTATTTTTTAATTTGGATAAAAATGTAATTATATATGAAGTAGCCAGGACTAGTAAAGAACTGCCCAAAAAGCTGTTAGGTTAGGATACTTCTTGATTTAAATTGTATATAATTTATTTCGCCCAGTTTTTCTTTCGAATATAAAACAACTGTTTTCTTTACATATGCTTTGCTTACTCATTAGCGTTTTCCCAAATTAAATATTTTTTATTACGGTATTGCAGTAGGATTTAGATAATGGCTTTGTGGCCTAAATTTAAATATAGTTCTCACTCTCATATTCATAAAAAATATTCTCGCCACAAGTAATATCCCACTTGTCATTGATTACTATTTTATCTAGTATGTACCAAGTTTAGATACAATTTAAAAATATATAAAAAGTATTATAAGCGTAATTAAACTACAAAATATATTTTTTTTTTATAAAGATCATGCCTATACTGAAATACTTTTCAAGTGCCAAAATAGCGGAAAATGTGGTTTTCAGTCATGTAATTGTCAAAAAATTCCCGATCGAAGACCCCGGAGCCCACTCTTCATAAAGGAGTCATTTTTCAGTCTCTAGCCGAGGGCTTCCCAAAGGACCCTCCCAGTCAGAAGGCCCCCAGTCCGGGCATGGGTAGATTTATATCGTCCCAAAGTCTTCTACGCTCACGCCACGGGTGACAGTACGATCATTATCGTAAAACCATCTCCAAATGCTAAATAACGAGAAACTGCTTTTAATTGAATAGTGAAATTTACTATTATATTGGTTAGAGGCCACATATTACTTAATCACGTTTTTGGGATTTTACGACCCCCCCCCCCCCCTCCCCTCCCCCATGTCAACAGACGTAATCAGCGGCCTGACCCCCCCCCCCTCCCTCCGATTACGTAATCAACCGAATTTGCGGAAAATGTAAAGAATCCTGAACCCAGCAATTGTAAAGTGTTTGAAGACCCTTCCACAATGAGGCTTAACTGCGGATCCTTCGTGCACTATTTGTATTTCTTTTTATACTGCCCCCCACTCCTCGTCGGCCCGCCGTTGTGCCTCCGGTAACGAGAGGAGTGAAAACGCTTTGGCGTATTTACTGATAAACTCCATGTGTAAATCCGCCATAGTCGATGCGCCACACGACCACGGTAATCTTTCCGCAATGAAGTTGGAGCCTGCAGCGGTGCGCTAGTCCAGAGTTGCAGTGTACCGGGCCGCCGCGACGCAGAGCTGCCACCGGCTTGCCAGCGCGCGCAGGAACAGGCCAGGGCGGCTCGACTATCTACGCACATCGCGCGAAGGGGTATCTTCGGCGGC